>CM073311.1:22345349-22777251 GCA_037043255.1 Diadegma fenestrale
ACTTTCAAGTTGTCAATTCAGCCCGAAAATTGAGAGCAATTTGTTCGTTTTAATAACTTTCATTTGGCCTCGTCCGAATATTCATTCGAATATGCGAATTGCATAAATGGAACGACGACTTGTTTTCGCTTTGCAATAATTCTGGCCATAAACAAACATTGGAAATAATCGAATGTCTCGCGTTCGATTCGATGCCGAAAATTCGAATGGAGCATCATTGTAAACATTTCATATGAATTTCATATGAAATACGTTCACTATACCAGTGGATAATTCCACGCTCGGGTGGCTTTCTCATGAAAGCTACGATATTTTTGGACGGAGATGAATTTTTTATCGATTTTTTCAATTTACTAAAATCGCAACGTAATATACGAGTAAAAACTACGATTCACGAGCTTTGCTGACTTTTCCAGTACGAAATAATGAATTGGAACCGTCCTACGAAATGATAACAAAAAATGAAACAGTAGAAATCACACAGGAAGAGGAAATCTCACGACTAACCATATCACCCACGACATTTTTCATCAATATTTAAAATTCATGACTCTGAAGTTTGCAACGTTGAAATTTAACGAAAAACATTTTTTTTATTGATTATTTATTGAATTTTGAAAATCGTGGCGATTTTTCGTGTCGATTGAATTTTTTGGTCGCAAGAGTGAATCGTTTCATTGGCCGGATAAAATATTCAATAATAATTATTGGCTCTGCTGAAGAAATAACAGAATTTCGTTGCATTCCAACGATGCAAACTTCAGGATCATTAAAATTCGTTTAAATGTCGAACTTTATTCATGAAGAATGCCAATTAGAATAAATAAAGATTGTCTACGACAAGCTACTGAATAAAATTGACAAGGTAAAAAATTCCAGGTCACGATGTCCCTAGAAATTCGAAAACTGCGAAAATTCGTGTGTTTATTTCTAATTTTCTCATTCTGCACTGTAATTAATGCACAAAGACAATTTCACTTTGTCAGTTTTCAACGTTTTACGGTTTGACACTGTAAAGACTGGTTTGCTGAGTCTGTACAATGTCATTCGTGACCCAACGATGTTTCGATGAATGCTATTTTTGATTCCAGAGAAAAAACTAAATTTTGCAGCTAGCTTTGTCGCGAGTTTGTCACGAAACGTCTGCAGGAAAAGAAGAAACGTTGTTCGCAAATGAAATGAAAGAGCAAGCCTTTGAAAAAGAAAAAAGTGTTTTTCAAACTACAAAATAGCTCGAATGATCGATCAAAGAAGCAAACTTTGTATGTGCAGGCAAAGTAATGCAAGAGTCGCGATAGCAAATTTGTAGCAGTCGAGTCGCTTTTTTTCTGGGATTTAACTCGCCGCCCTCTAAACCACACGTTTAAATTTTCATATATTAATATAAGTAGGCTAGGCGGCGAGTATATGTAAAGGAGTGGAGCGAGAGCTTTCTAAGTTCGCTTTGCCTTTCACCTCGGCACACAGAACAAAAGTATTACGTTACCGATGTTATATTCTCAAAGTTATAGTGGTTGCATTAATATCGACCTACAAGGAATGAGGAAAATCGCGTATAGCGCGCAAAATATTTTATTGGACAAAAATAAGTAAATTTAAAAAAAGAAAATAAACAAAAAAAACAGTATCACAGACAGTGTAGGAAAAAAAAACGAGATCGAGACTGCGACTCGAGAAATTTCAGGTTCATCTTCATTTTGTTTGAGTTTGTGATTAAGGCCAACCGAGTTGATTGTGTTTCGATAAAATCGTAAAACGCGAATGAGGGAGAATGAAAATTTTTGAAATATAAAAAAAAAAAGTCACTCAAATTTGCATTCTCGAGAAATTCTGGAAATTTTTCGATCCTGTTATCGTATCGATTTAGTTTTAAAGTCTCTGGGGGAATTTTGGGCTCCAGAGAAAAATGAAAGGAACGTCGTCGCATTGGCACGATAAAAATGGCCATTTTCATTTTTTCTTCATTTTTTCGGAGCCGGATGCCAATGAGGTGAGTTTTTTCAGGCGAAAAAGTATCGGAATTCGGAGCTGGAAGAATTGATTCGATTTGTTTGGGCGATTAGAGTTGGGCAGGCGCGACACGCCGCAACAAAGTAGCGGGCGCTGTTATTGTACGGACAGACCCAAGCTCCGAAAATATATAAGTATAGTCGTTGTAGAGCTTTGTAGCAAAGGGCCAGAGCGTGTCCTCGGGCAAGTAGCGCACGAGAGTAGGCCAAGCTGCAGCCAGCACCGCCGCACAGACTGCGACACACATGTCGACTTTTTTTCCTTCCCTTTCTCTCTCATACGTGTGAGAAGTGAAATAAAAAAAAACGTTGGCTCATTCGTATGCTGCTTTTTTTTCTTTATATTCTGCTGTACAGCATTTTACACATTGACTCGTACACGTCTCACAATCGACGCCTCGGCGACCGCGTAACTTCACACGCCGGATTCGTAAATTCCTTAACTTTGTAATTATGAAAATTTAATTAATCGCAAACTGGGATAAAACGAATGAGGAAATCGCGATCCAGGAGTTACGACGAGAAATTCAGATCGAAAAGTAGGGAAAAGAGTAAATTGCGTTGGGAAATAAAAACGTGGGAATTTGCACACCAACCGAGAGAAATATCTGCGGTGGAAAGCGAAAACGACGAGAAAAAAATGGGGAAATATTAAGCAGCGATTCGTAAATCTTGTAACCGCGTATCGTACGATATTTTGTGTCCCTTGTATGGATCCATTTAGGCGCCAAACATGAATAACGATTCGACCCAGTTAGTTGTACTTTTCCGCACAGTAGTTCCGAGCCCCGGACCCCACGTATGGGGCTCTGTAAATTTCTATTAGTGACTTCGTCCTTGCATGAGTGTGCACACACCGCAGTCGCACTTTTACGTTTACTCTGCTCGAATTCGAACACTGCCAATAGAACGGCTGCACCCTTTCCTCGTTACGGACGCGTTACCGAGCGTGGCTGATACGCGACGCCACAGACGAGAAATAAAAAGTAAATGATAACCGTTTTCCGGTCACTGACCTGTTTTTTTATCAGTCTTTCGCGATGGAAGACTAATAAAAAATTATCGATTGTGGACTGTTTTTTCCTCACATTTTTAAACGACTAATGAGTCTAAATTTTGTCTGCACGATCCGACGTTTTTTACGGTTTATTTTTCGCAAAATTAGTATCGACGGAATTTTTCATTTTTCATGGAAACTTTCCGGGTTTCAGAATCGACCACCATGGGTTGGCCATGGGCGTGAGAGAAATGTCTGTGAATTCGAAAAGTGAAGCAGTTCGACGCCGTTTGTTCGATGGGAATGAAAAAGTTCGAGCTGGTTATAGTCGGTTCGACTCAAACTTTTTATTCCGGTCGAATAACGCCGAACGATTAAATTGGGAAAATTTGAAGCCGGGCTCGTCTGACTAATCCAGCCCCTAAACCCTCCGACGAGTCTTCGTGCTTCCCTTTTCGTGCTTTCTCTTCGTTCCCCTAATTTGCTTGCCATTCAGATTCTTCGTTCTTTGCGTATCTCCCAAATTCTTTGACACGTCGGTCGAGAATTCAGGTCGTTTGCGCCTCAATTTTTCGTCTATTTTCGCCTTCGAGCCTCCTTTTGTTCCGCCCTCAATCCATTCGTTTCATCTCTTCTATTAACTCTGTTTTTATTTCTTTTTGTTCCTCGTTTACACACTAAAATGCGTTTCATTGTCCTTTGCCCTTTATTTTGTTTTTCCTTTCCTCGTTTTTCCCACCCTCGCGTTATGCCTCGTCGATTGTCGTTGATATTGTCTATTCCGTACAAAACTGTACATAATGTCGATTAATTATCGACATGGCTACGGAATATTGTGACGCGTATCTCACATTTGATCGATTTATTTCTCCACGCGCGTCACGAATGTTCTAATCAGAAGAGAAAAATTTCTGAAGTTTGCATCGTTGGAATGCAACGAAATTCTTTTTTATATTTGGCAAAAATAATTATTTAAATGGAGAATTTAATTACGATGATGAAATGATCGATTTTTGCCACCCGAAAACGTATCGGCTCGGAAAATTTGGATGACATTGAAAATTGAACGAATCAACAATAAAATAAAATATTTTTCGTTGCATTCCAACGTTGCAAACTTGAGCATTATGAAAAATAAATAATTGAACGCTCGTCCGTAATGGAATGAAAAACAACAGGGCAAGAGTGTAAAATGGATGAAACTAACAAGTGAAAAGTTTATTTCTTGAGGTCTTTTGTCGCTGGATAAAGCAGCAGCGTTTCCTCTTGGCGACATCGAGGAGGGTAAGACCAATTAATTAGCAAGAGCAAGTAGTAAAACGCGATAGACGCATATATTTTTTCATACAACGACGTTTCATGTGTGCCTCGAGTGTGTACGTGTATGTGTTTATTTTTTATTCCTTCTTTTGCAGCCCTCGCATGTTGCGCGGAATGGGAAACTCGTAGGCCGTGACACTTGCCCTTTTGCCGTACTGCTTCGTTCTTCTTTTCTCATGTATATAAATATATATCGCCAAAGTGTAAATAGCATGTACCGGTGACGTGGGAAAGAGGCGTTTTCCACAGGTACTCCCGCAGATACATCTCCATTATTATGTTGTTCTTGTTTCACAAAGACACACATGAATCGCCAACACATGGATTGTGCTAAACAAAAGAGCCTACACCTCGAATCACGTTACCCCTTCAATTGTGCTACATACTTTTTTCCATATCCAACCAGCGCCGAATACGACTGCGTGTAAAGCTTTCGAGATCCAAGGCTATACACGACCGACTACTTTTTTCTTCACCTTTTTTCTCCGAAACGTCGTTCGCGTCAGCTTTTCAAAAATTAGGAGAAAAAATAAACGAATTGAAATAAAGGAAACTCGTTCGTTGTGCCAGGCAAATAACCGAGGGTCAGAAACGACTCGAATTCGAATTTCTGGTTCAAGGTCAAACGATCTGTTTCATTTGTGGGTCGTTTACCAACTTTTTTATGGTGTCGAATCGTTTTTCCCAAAGATTTTCGATCAACTCTCGGAGTTTCCGAAGTTCACAACAGTCGGTGCTTGAAAAATGAATTTCTCTTCACTTTCTAGCCGTTTAAACTTGAGCATGAAAATTTTATTCCAATTAATTACTCGCAAAGTTGATTTTTACTCAACGTTGACAAAAAAATTTAGTAGGAAATTTTAAAAATTGACATAAGCGAATTTCCGGATTGTTGGGCGATATCGCGTGCATCTAAAATAAATATTTGTCGAAGGTTCATCGAAGCTCGTTCTCTATACGGTCGAGAACTCGCCGGCGTACAATGGCACGGCTAGCCCATTTGTTGTCGAGTTGAACGACGAACCAAGTGAGAGTGTAACCCAAAGAATGGGGAGCAGCCTGTCTGTCAGAGTCTCTCGCCCTCGGGTGCGTGCGTGTGTAAGTGCATGCGATCGAACGTGTCCTTCACAATATACACGGTTCGGAGCAGTGTGACATTTCGCCTCTTTCCTCTCCTTCATTACCTGGCTTCGGCTTGCACCAGATTGTTGAACCCTATTTAGGCTGAGCTTACTTTGTTTCCCTTTAGCTTGTTGACCCACAGACCTTCTTTATTAACGTCGTCTCGACCGCGAGCTTCAACGCATGCTACTCGAGTCTATTGATACGAAATCGAAGTCAAGGACCAAACTTTCGATATCGAATCCTACATGGGCGTTTCACTTTTTTTCATACTTTTTCTCCGCAATCCAATTGCACGGATTTCGATGTACATTCAAGAGTTTTTATTCCAGTTTTTAAGAACCACGTGACCGAAACGCGAGGCATATTCGTGCTGACCTACTTCATAAAAAAAAAATTCTCTACCACAGCACACTGACTTGCGAAAAGTAACAAATATCTCGACCATTTTATTTTATATAAATAACATGCACTTATTTTGCGTGGGATATATACTTTCTGGACAAACTTTCCAACCACGATGTTAAACGCGTTTTCAAAGTTTTCATAGTCTCTCTTTCTCTCTGCGGCTTTTCCGGACATTCCGTCTCTAGCTGTTGTGCTCTCTACACGTGGATCGAATATACACAACAATTGTCTCGTGTATAGGACTTGAAATGGAAAATATCGAACCAGGCATGTAAAAAGCATTGTAGGGAAAGAGCGTCGATCCAAGACGCTCCGAACCGCTTTTCTCGAATGACACTCAAGTTTAGATCGTTGGAATACAACGAAAAAGACATTGTTTTATACTTTTCAGATGATTAATGCGATCTTTTCGATTTTTCTAGTAAATTCAGTTCTCCAATGACAAAGAAGAAATTTTGTGCCTTGTGGGAAAAAAATAATCAGTTTTCGTTGCATGCCAATTATCCGGACTGCAACGTCGTCCGGGCGACCGAGCAGGCATCGTAAACGAAAAAGGGGAACATCATCAATATAGAATTTTTGTCTGTGCCCAATGGAAAAGATCGAGAACACGAAAAAATGCGGTTATCTCTGCATTTCTAGATAGATTCACGTTAAATCGCTTTTACGATCCTTTTGGAAGAAAACGATTGTCAAAACGCAGTCAGACATTACAGAAAAAACGGTTGAATATCGACCATCGCGCATTTTCTTCTAGATGTGCCCAAAGGAAAATAGTAAATATACAAAAGACAATCTTTTTATCTTTAGAAAAATCCAAAGGACGTCGGTTTCGCGATCCTTGAAAAAAAAAAAAAAAGTTTCATTCTTGATTCTCGTAATTTTTTATAAGCGTTTTTGTTGCTAGAATTCTTGAATAATTTCTGACATTTTATTGTCAATTTTTTTCATTCGGAAAACTCGACAGGCAAAAATCATGAACCATCGAAAATACATCAACAACGATATCGTTTTTTACCGTCCAAAGATCCGGGATAAGCAATGAGGAAAATATAACAATAATAATAGTTAAAAATAGTTTTAACGAAACGAAATTGCATAATCGGCTGAAAATATATCGTGGGATAGAGGCCCGAATATATAGCGATATTATTCAACGAATAAAAAAATTGCATGTCTGAAAATCTTATGAGCTGCGATGCGATGACCGAAGCAAGTAGAAAAACGTCGTTATGGTCAGCCTAACGAGAAGAGCGGCAGCGAAATCTCGAAAAAACGAAACCAATTCTACGACGGTATTGGAACACACAAGACATTAAAGTTTTTAGCGTTCCAACGAGACGAAAAATATTCTGGTTGGTAAAAATCCTTTTTTTTTAAATTGAAATAGTCAAATTTTTCTCGGGGAGTCAGTTTTCACGATCATCCAAGTGTCGTAGCCGAAGCTGCACTGAATATTTGGGATTGAATGAACAAAAAGAGGATTTCGTTGCATTCCAGCGATGCAAACTCCAACATAACGGAATTTCCGACGGTTTACTGCCGCCAGGATTAGCCAATTAATGGAAATTTTCCATCATATTTTTAAAACCATGAATATCAACTTTTTTGAGGACTTTTGAAACGCAGCGCTCGTCCCAAAGCCGCACGCAAATTGTTGTAAATGTTGCAAATAAAGAGACGAAGGGACGGATTTCAAAATTTTTTTTGAGGAAGAGCTAAAAATATTTGAAAATGCTTGTGTTGTAGAAAAATTGAATGCATCCCGGAGCTCACATGACGTTGACGATCGAGAGCATTATATCACGCAGTTGATTACAAACATAAGTAGTGGTATAGAGGTGAAAATGTGTCTTGCGAATGAGCGAGTCTGAAGGACGGAAAAGGTTCTTGAGAGAGTGGCAGGCTCCGATGCTCTGAACGAGTGAGACGAGACAAGAGTGTGCAGAGGACCGGACAAAGTTCACTAATGAAGCTCGACATGGCCTCGGTACGCTGCTCAACGATGCCGAGTCAGATGGTTAGTAGAGGGATGGGGTGGGAGTGTGGACTCTGGTGCATACACCCGCGGGGCTTTCACGATTGTGATTCCTTGCTTGGCACAGCGCGAGGATCAATTATACGACAGACGATGTAGCACGAGCAAGCAATTTCTACTTGTACTCTCGGTTTGAATCGAACAATTTGTCGACTGCTACCGCCTCGAAAAACATTTAATATCTCGTATGCGTCATAGCACAGTGGAAAATCGTCATCCAACCGTTTCATTAAATATTTAATAATATTCACAAAATGAAAAGCGATCAAAGGAGCAGAATTGTCCCTGCGTAGACCCTCGTGGGCCACATTGAGGGCCCATTCGATCGCTTCGACCCCAATTTTTCCCTCAATCAGTTTGCTCAAAGTCGTGTAGTTACGATAGGAAAAAAAACTGCAAAATTCAGAATTATTTTCACCTATTTTCACCTCATTCTCTAAGGAAGAGAGAAAACTCACGTGTACCTTTTTCATTTCTCGAAATACGAAACGTGTCCGAAGAAAATGTGTTCCTGGCGATTTCCAGACTGAATTTGGCATAAAAATTTATAAAAAATGATGAAAAAACTATTTTTTTTATCGTTCTGTCAAAATGGAGCATAATTCGATAATGTCGCGAGCTCGTTGCGGAGTAAACGGAACATAGACTCAGGTATGCTTATCCATACACTCGCGTACGAGTATGTACGAGGCTGTTAACGGGTTTCGATATAATTAAAGAGCTCGTCCTGGGAAATAACATATTTGCGATAAGCAGCCCCGTGGGTATCGTGAAATGTGTTCCGGAGAGTGCAAAATTATATCGAATTTAAAAGTGAAGAGCGAAAAGAGGCTTTTCGTGGGAGCCAAGAGATGTGCATCAATAGCAATATACACGAGCACGTTTGAGGTCGCAACAGACGGACTGGTCGTTTTGGTCGACGAGCTACTGTGGTATCGGGTCCTGCAGCTGAAATTGGCAATGCCCCAAAATTCCAGAAAAGCTCGAATGCATGTGTGTATGGGTGCGCGCGCAGATGCAACATGGACGAAACTAAACTCGAATCAAGTGGCAACTCGAATGGGTCCTGCTCTCTAACGTAAAATCCTGCCTCGTTATTTTTTGGATAATTCGTAAAGTTAAAGCTGCGCTTTAAATGGAGGGACTGAGACTATAATTTTGTTGGATTAAAAATTTTTTTGGTACGATCGAATTGCTGACCAAAACGAATATCGATCACCCCAACAATATTATTCGCCAATCAAAGCGGTAGTTCCGTTTTCCTACTGATTTTAAATGAAATTCCAAGAGACGTTAAGGGAGCTGTAACGAAACTACGTGACAAATTTCGAAAAGATTCCCCACCGCGTATTCGAGACATTCACAATCGTACGATTCAGTCTCACAATTAACCAAACGATTGAAAATACATATTGTTTCTCTATTCTTGTACGAAATCTTTGAAACAATTTACTATGGAAATAAACATTGCGATGCGTCAACTACGAAACACGACATTTGATGAGAATTTCAAACTTAACGAGATCGAAGTTTGCATCGTTGAAAATCAACGAAATTCTATATTTTCTTCAACAAAGCTCAACATAAATATTCAGAATTTGCTCAGCACGATAAAACAATTTTAATTCGTAATCCCGATCCAAGTCGCCACGTAAAATTGTCACAATTTTAAAAAGGCGAACGAATCAGACGTTGGATCCGGTCAGAGCTGGATTGTGAGATCGGTGAACGTCTAAACAGCATTTCTGAAGGTTCGTCGTCGCACAAGGTATGGGGCTCGATCCAGTTTGATGAAAACCCTCGATTTGTAGGTCAAGAATAACGAGCTCAAGTCTTTCCCATTCCACTAGACATAAAAAAATTCGACATTCCGACAGTGACATCAAATGCCCTACATGATGTCGAAAGGACAAACGAAATGTTGCAGAAAAAAACTTCATGACTTAACAACGACAGCTCGTTTCTCGTTAACTATCGAAACTTTCAAAAAGTCGATATTTTTTCATTATTTTTTCTCGGTTAATTCGAAAGATTCCAATGTGCAAAATGATAGCGATCAGGCCAATAATATGCATGCGTCCATGTACACGTTTATTACATATCCGGCGAGGAGTCCTGGAAGCACGCGAGCCAGAACACTCGATCGATTTTATGATCTGTGCAATTGGAGCAACCACCGTCGAGCTGGTTTCCATTACATCCATGAGCACACAGTTCGAACATTTCGTAAACCTGGCGAAACGTGTGAGTTTGCGTTTACCTGCCCAGAATAATCGAGTCGATTTGTAATTTGGAATAACGAAATGTACAAAAACTTCTAGGAGCATGAGGCTTCGGCTCGAAATATTCAACCAAAAAGTACGCAAGCAGGTTCCTTGGAAATCTGTCGACAGAGACGCACATTGTCGACGTCAGAGCGTCCTCAACTTGATCGTTATTCCGCGAGGTCGATCGATGCAAATTGAATGTTGAAAAAAGCGATGCACACCGCAAAAATTAATGTCATCGACGATGCAAGGGCATGGGCGACTCGAATAAAGCATTCAAGGGTGAGAATCGATATCGGTAAATGTACGTGTCAAGCAAAACCGAAATTTAGCGAAATTAAATTGGCCCTAAACGGTGTCAATCCTGAAAATGCGGTTTGCAAGAATTCAATTTCTCGCCGACAAATATTTATCATTGTTTTAAACCTTTTGGAAATGTTTTCCTGTTCAATTAATCAAAGAGGCCGAGATTTATGAACTTTCGATGGGAAAACGCACGCTTGAGTTCTCGTTCGACTCTTTCTTCGTACCAAAACCAACGATCGATCCGTACTACCCCGTGTACTCCACTTTCGTGGGACTTTACTTCTGGTGACTTCGGATACTTTCTCCTTTATCTGCCTCGAGCAATCTCAACTCAACTGCTCACAACCATCACGAAAAAATTGTATAGAGCATGTAAATATCGTGCTGCTTGCTACGTCCTGAACCTTTTTCCCCTATTGACACACTATTTTTTCTTTCCTCTTCCAACACGTATTCCAAACAGTTTTGTAATATCGTGACCGACGATATTAGTGCTTTTCTAATCGATACACAAACGCACACACACACACTGACAGAAACACACGAATCAAGTAAATTATATGTGTGACGTCGTGCCGACTTGGTTCTGGATTTCGAATACAGATCGTTTAATAGTTGATTGTTTAGAGTTTTGTTAGTTAACAAGGGATTTAATGGCACTGTCGGAATTTCGAGATTTTATAGCTACTGGAATGGAAACGTATGAAGATCGTTACTCTTGAAACAAAAATCGAGGGTTGGGATCAAACTGGATCGAATCCTAAAGCTGGTGCGACGACGAACCTTCGTAAATGCTGATTAGACGTTCACCGATCTCACAATCCAGCTCTGACTGGATCCAACGTCTGATTCGTCCACCTTTTTTAAATTGTGACAATTTTACGTGGCGACTTGGTTCGGGATTACGAATTAAAATTGTTTTATCGTGCTGAGCAAATTCTGAATATTTATGTTGAGCTTTGTTGAAGAAAATATAGAATTTCGTTGATTTTCAACGATGCAAACTTCGATCTCGTTAAGTTTGAAATTCTCATCAAATGTCGTGTTTCGTAGTTGACGCATCGCAATGTTTATTTCCATAGTAAATTGTTTCAAATATTTCGTACAAGAATAGAGAAACAATATGGATTTTCAATCGTTTGGTTAATTGTGAAACTGTATCGTACGATTGTGAATGTCTCGAATACGCGGTGGGGAATCTTTTCGAAATTTGGCACGTAGTTTCTTTACAGCTCTCTTAACGTCTCTTGGAATTTCATTTATAATCAGTAGAAAAATGGAACTACCGCCTTAATTGGCGAATAATATTGTTGTGGTGATCGATATTCGTTTTCGCCAGCAATTCGATTGGTCAGGGCACTAAAACCTTAGCCGGATGACCGAAACATTCCCTTCGTGATTCGTGACCGCAGGATTATTCGATTCTACGAAAAATTTGATTGATCCAACGAATTTATTTTATCAGCGTTGAATTCTCAAAATCCAGAATGTTCTCGATACGAAAGTTGGTAGAGCTTGCTCAACAGGATATTATAATCACCGGGATTGTGTCCGAATGCCAAAAGTTTGGTTCGATGATGAATAATATCGCACAGGATTATCCGCTCTGATGTATTTCCGACTGGCTGTCTGACCGATTATCGACCATAACTACTTGACACGTCACTGTCTCCGGCGGCTTTTCGTGTTAGAAATAGAAACGAATTGTTTCTTCGGGCACCGAAAAAAAAACAGGTTAAGATCGCGACATCTGGCGTCTAAATCGATAAACAAACAAAATGGCCGTTCGATTGCCATTCATACTCGAGACGAAGAGCGACGATACAAATTTGTGCTATTCTCTACCGATCCAATAAAAATTGCAAAGAGCGATCGTTTGTTTCTTGGGGACACGAATCAGAAACGAAAAGCGATCGAACAAAATGTCAAACTTTCGTTTCCTGTTATTTTGGGAACGAAACTTTTTGGCTTGATGGAAAAAATAGTCGCAGGTTATGAAGCGATTGTTCGATGCTTTTGCTTTTGTGATATCCTGTTCGCGATGTCCGTGTGACATCGTTGATCAATACACACGCGTCTTGTAAACCTCATACATTGTCGTATTGACCAGCGATTCCACACAAACATACAAGTACAGACGCATACGTCGAGCGAGACTCGTGCGGAAGGTCAAAAGGTTGCGCCACTACTCGACGAGGCTCGTGCATAAAGAGTAAAAGACACGAAAGATCCGAAATAGAATAATCGACGAAAATATTCCGAACGCCGAAAAAAAAACACTAACAATCGAATAACTACGCAACGCCGTTGAATTTCGTTCGCAACGGTGCGAAAAAACGCGACGAATTCTTTACGCTTTCGTTTCAAACCGAATAACCAACGGATGAAAAAGTCTTGTTCGAATTAAAACGAAAAAAAAAAACACGCACAATGCGACAATAATTTTGTCCCTTGGGGATTTTAACACTTCCAAATACCGAAAAATCGTTTCGACATTTACTCACCATCGAAGTTCGCGGTTTTTTCACTTTTTTTTGAGAATATCGCGCACACCGCCAGCCGTTCGTTGAGAATTTTCACTAGTCGACGATGTTTCAACGTCTCTTTTCCCGAAGCTATTTTATGACGATTTTCGACGTTGTATTTGATATCAAAAATATGTACACTCGAGAATGAAAGAGTTGAACGGAAAGAGAGGGAGATAAAAAGCTAAGCAAGAGACAGGCACTGATGTTTGGGGCGGGTTCTGAAACCCGATCGCGAGCGATATAGCGTATTTTGTGGATCTCGAAACGGTGAGGGGGGGGGGGGTAGAAGTGGGGTGGTGCGTCAAAAGCTGTTCTCGTTTTTCGCAATTTTGATTTTCGGTTTTATTTTTCGTCCGGGTTTGACCACTCGATAAATTTCGTTACGAAACCGCGACAAACACTCGCTAACGACGTTTCACGATGTAATTTCTCAACGGTATCCATTGGTCGTGTATAAAGATCGGAATTTAAAAAATATTCTGATGCTTACCTCTGGCAATGCTCACTCTCCTCGCGTACTTTTGGGTCCTCTAGCAATACGCGATAATTGAATATTTCGGCGCACGGGACACTAAGCAAAAATCGTATGATCGAGGAAAAACACCCGTAGCCTCGGTCGTTTTTTTCTTCAACACACGAATCGACACGTCACGCCATCTTATTTCTTTGAAATTTGTGTTTCTCTTATGAAAACTTTGTATCTTTATTATTATGACAGAGAATCTCTTCAAAACTTCATAATCTCTTCTCCATTCGACTCGATTCCTCGTTTATTCCTTCAAGACAACAACACGTTCACACGTTTTGCACTCTCTTCGAACGCCTGGCTATTTTATCGGAAACTATCGCACTCGTTACTTTATTCTTGTTGTGCCGTTGCTACTTGCTCTCGTCTTGTGTCGATCACGCACAAACGCGGTAAACGCGTTAATGCAGAGTCGCGTTTTTCACCGTATTCGAGCAGCAGACCCGCCCCCTATCATACTACACGAACGTGTAGTGAATAAAAAGAGCGTAAAACTTGCTTTGCGTCAACATATTTCCGTCTTGTTTTTATCGACGTCTCGTCGTCGTTAACATTCTTGCCGAAGTGTAGCTATTTCTCTGTCACACTTGTTCCCTCCGACGAAGCCCTGCTGCTCTCCTCACATTTGGAAAAAAAATCACCCTCCCCGCACAATCGCACAGACACGCACACGCACACGCACACACAAAAAAACGCCTTTTCTGGGAGTTTATTTCGTTTCTGTATTTTCACTCACGCAACTCCAACCCCGAGAAACTCTCGCTTCTTATTTTATTCTTTCCCTCGCGAGAATTTTCTCTCCACTCTCCGATCTACCAACCTTCCCGCTGTCGCGCGATCTGCCAACTCTCTTTTTTTTACTTTTCTCCACCTTCCCCGCCTGCCCCGCTTCTCGCTCACTCTCGTCCTCGATGCTCGCGCATCCTAGGCAAGCCTCACGCACGCGAGCCGCCAATAGAGAAGGAGGGAGTGAGATGGACGGAAGTAAAGTACGTGCCGCGTCTATACACAACGTTGAAAACCAAAAACTTGACGTTCAGTCGCTATTTTTTGTTGTTCAGTGAGCCTGGCGAGCGATTTTGTTTATTTAATCATTACCGACCGTTTTTACGCCATTGCGAAAACTTTGGACAACGAAAAGTCAAAACGGGGCCGAGAGAGAGAACGAAACGTAACCAAGAAACGTGTGCGCGTCTGACACACACTCTGTTTTTCCACTGACTCGTGGTTTATTTCTTATTTCCGCGAATCTTGCAGTTTTCATGTCTGTACAAAATTGGATCGAATTTTAATTCGACCTCTTTTTTACCGCGCAACGCTCATGCAATTCCAAACTTTTAGATTTTCCGAGAAACACTGCATGCCCCATTTGTTTTCGTCGGTTGCTGTCGATCCTCCAATTGTTGTCATGATCAAAACAAACCCCGTAAATTAATCACCTCTACATAACCTTCATCACACGTACATCATATGCCGGCGAATTTTTTCTATGTTCATGAATTTTATTCGTTCCTTGCGGAATTAAAAAGTACCTACGTGAAAACATAATTTTCGCTCAGCAATTACGCATCGTTCATCACGTTTTAAAGAAACTCAAAAAAGCGAGAAAAGGGAGGGAAGGAAGGGGTAGTGGTTCGAAGGTTGTGTTGGTGGTGTCGGCCAGAGTCGCAGAGAGACAAACCGAACCAGTACGGAGTTATTACCGCATCGCCCTCTGCGCCAAACGTCTCGTACCGGATTTTTTCTCAACTAGAACGAACATTCTGGCGGAGAATTCCCCCCCCCCCCCGTTTTTCCTTTAGCGGACTGACATGCTGGACTCCTCTCACACACAGACATGCTATTCAAGCCAATCACCTAAAGATATATCCCTGACGGGCTAGCCCCTCTTGGCAACTCGTACCGCGTCACACCGGTAATTTCAAACCTTGGGGCTAGTCGTAGGTGTATCCGATTTCGACGGTACAGAGAGTGGCGCCATTCGGGGTGAGCTTTGGTACTACGACTCGCGGCTCCGAGCATTCTGACTCGAGCCATGCTCCGAGAGGGTTTCCAGATTTTTCAATAAAGGATCAGGAACGATCTTGTTGCCATTCGAAATAAAACAGAATTTGATCGAAAATAATGGAGGCGATTATTTAATTTTTGGAACAAACGAATTCGTATCGTATTTGTCGTATTGGATATTGTTTACAAATTGACGAAGGCTAAACGCATTTCTGGCTCATTTCCTCTGCGGGATGAAATCGTACCAAAACTCACGCACCTGGATCAGTGCCGATCAATTATCCCCGCTGTCCCTTCTCTCGGACATGGCGAATTTGCCTCAGAACGAAATATAACCTCGAGCTTTTGTTATCGGTGCAATGGACTGGTGCTGCCATCACAGCTACACTACAGCGCGTTCCGTTACTTCCGTAAAAGGATTCTTCTTATTCTTGTACGCGGGCGCACACACACGCACATATATGCACACGTAAATGAACGCAACCTCCATCCTGCCCCCGCCAACCGATTGATTTTGTCCGAGACTCGTCCACACTCTTCTCTAGCACATCTTTTTACTCGCTCCCTCTTTCCCCTTCTGCCCCTGAGAGCCACGCTCACTGCCGCCCTGTACCTTATCCAACGCCCACGTCCCTCGATCTGACGTCAAGGCTGATTTCGCTTCTTCTCCTTCTATATTTACACCCTATCGACGATTTTCTAAATAATTATATAGCGCGAAGATAACGATGCTGTCTGTTCCGTCAGCTCCTTAACTAGTAGTAGAAACAAGCTGCAGTCAGCCCGAAAATAACATGCAACGCTAGACGCAGCAGAACGACGACAAAAATTTGTCATGTCGTGTCACGACAAGATACACGGCACGCTCGTTTCCGAGAATCTCATATTCCGATGGTTCCCGTATCAACAAACCCGCATCAAAACAGGCCATTGCGACCTGGTTTTGATGCGGACTGATAATAAAAGAAATGGAATGTAATTTCATACTAAATATATAGAACGCGATGAATTATTAATCGGAAAACGTCGGTACATAAAATAATAACGAAGACTTTATTTATGTTGACCGTGTCAAATTCTGGCTTTTTCTTATTTTATTTTTTTGCGACGAAGGAACTCATGGTCTCTTTTTGTTCCTGCAATGCACCTCTCAAAAGTCTAGAAAGCGGGACAGAGGGGCGGCGGGAAGTAGCGTCGTAGTGGCAACATCCGCAGTGATATCAGGTAAAGCAGCAGGAAAGGTAAAACATGTGCACGTATACGTGCCGGTGGTTAGAGCGGGTGTGTGTAGTTATGCGCGTGTTCGCGTTGTCTATATATGCGTGTGTATAAATAGATATAGATCTACAGGGCGAACTTACAGCAAGGCGACAGGATTTGTAAAACCGCCAACGCGGCCAACGCCGTTGTTCGCTTCTCGCGCTACCATGCCGTGAACGGATCAATGAATCTCTACCCCCTCCCGCTGTTTTCGGGTAAATGCTGTTCGGTACACATGCACTCAATCGGTGACCTATCGTATACCTATAACCTTACCCTATATAACCGCTTACCGCGTCGCTGCCTGAAAACGTTCGACTTGGGGCGGCGGATGTGCTCTACGTACTCTACCGTCTACCAGCGTTACGCCGTCTGTAATCTCAAATCCGTAATACCGCAGCCCGCATGCCCGCAAATCCCACGCCGCCGCTCTCCCCCTTTCCCCTTCAACCCTGTACCGCATTTGCCGCCTTTACTCAAATAAAAATTACGTCAAAAACAAAAAACATCGACTCTCTGCTTTCGACACTCGAAGCGCCTTTCGCAACGCGTACGCCACTGCGCATTGCTCGCCCGACAAAAGCTCGACGTCACAACGTCCTAAATTTTGAAAACATTTTTTTTTTTTGTCATTTTCAATGCACCACGTTGCACTGTCCTCTAGGCCGTCATTTCTTTGCTGATTCTGCAATACGAAAAGAATAATCGAAATAGTTTCCGTCGTTTTGAAAATCTTTGGTTGGGTTTGAGCGAAGTGAGAGACGCTCGCGGCGCGATCGACAAGCTTCTCACGTACAGCAGGCGCGAGTCGAGCGTCTAGTTGATTTTCCTGTTTCACTCTATACCAGACCACGTGATCGGCTCGAGCGGGTAAAACCTTTGTTTCGTGTATTCGTGTGCTCGCGGTTTCGCCCAGTGTTTACGTGATAAACGACAAGTTGTAACTCCCGGAACAAAAGACTCGTGAAATCATTTTCAATCGGGGCTATTATTGATTAATCGATAGATCGTCGAAAACAGAAACAAGTTAACAACAATAATAATTCTAGAAACAGTCTAAATATTTCAAAAGTTAACTTCAGCGACGTGTCAGAGTGTAAAACCATGGAATGGAAGCGGAGCGACTACGAAGATCCTCTCGGATTTACAAAACAAACCGCTATGATGCTCGTTGGCCTCGGAGCTGGTGATTTGATTCCAGAATTTAAAAAACGTAACATTTCCAGCCGGAATCTTGGGGAACTCAACAAAAACGATCTCATCGCCCTTGGTACGAGTTTTCATTCGAATAACGCCGGACTTTCGTCCTGCCGGTTATTTTTGTAAACAAATTCATCAATTCCGTCGATCCCAAGATAGCTCAAATTCTTTTCCCCCAGTTTTCTATAAAATAATAATAACCAACGTGTTGTCCATTATCCGAGCAACGAGTTTTCTCAAAAATGCTTTTTCTACTTGCAAGTAGATTCGACCCTTCGGGTACACACTTCCTACAAGTCAATCTGGGGTCAATCTGACCCGAGGCGTTTTTCAAATCTTTAAATTCCAGCAAATACGCATTTTCCGTTTTTTTTTTTCGTAAAAACGTTTTCGTACTAAATTATCCACCTGTTATGGCTCCAAATATAATTTATGCCAAACAATCAGTGACAAATATTCGTTGGGGTCACAAGGACCCAGTATGTATTCCAAGGGTTAAAGTTTTGCTCTTCGTGAGTAAGTGCAACAAGTTCCAAACCAAATTATAAACGATATAGCAGTTTGCATCGTTCAAATACAAGAAAAAAAAAAATTTAATTCGTTATGTTGATAATCAATGCACTTGTACCAATTTTTCTATAGTGAACTCTGTTACAGTGACAAAAACTCTCCCCGAATCGTTGATGAATACTGTTTGGAAATTTTCTCATCTGTTATGAAAAAATAATCAGTTTTTGTTGCATTCCAATAATGTGAGCTTCAACATCAAATTAATAAGATAATCCCATTCTCATTATTGTTATTATTATTGATTTTTAAAAAATCAGCCAATTATTGAAATTTCAAAGAATTTGTTTGCATAAAGATCATTAGGAGGAACTGAATTGTTTTTGCAAGTTTATCCTTCAACATCGAAAAAACCGCAAACTTCAATATCGAAATAATAAAATAATCCCATTCTTATTATTGTTATTATTATTCAGTTTTACTAAATCAGCCAATTATTGAAATTTCAAAGAATTTGTTTGCATCAAGGAGGGATTGAATTTTTCTTGCAAGTTTTTCCTGGAGTATTGCGCTTTTTTATGTGTGAGTAGGCACAAAAAGTACCTCAGCAAGGTTTTGTGTCCTTTTTTCAAACGACGGATTGAACAAATGACTTGGAAGTGGGTTTTCAACTCTTAATTATTCCCCAGGAGCAAATGACGACTTGGCTGAAGAAATGTTGAAAGAGTTGCGCTCTGCCTCTCGGAAATTCTGCAGTAAAAATGTGTCCGACGAGCACAGGTATTATTTTTTTTTTTAAACACATAATTCTTCGAGTGCACACCTCCCATGAGTGCATATTGGGTCAATCTGACCCGAGACGTTTTTCAAATCGTTGTATTCTGGTAAATCTGCATTTCTTGTTTTTTTTTTCTGTAGAGACGCTTTTTTCTAGTTAAATCAAACGACCAAATATTTGTTGAGATTAAATGCCAGAGAATCGATGACAGGATATTGCTGGGGTCAAAACGACCCAGTATGTACTGCGAGGGTTAATTCGTAGTTACGAGAAAGAGAAAAAAGCGCTGGCTTATCGTTGTCGTCGGATTTCTCGTTGCAGAACGAACGAGACTCTGAAGATGCTGGTGGGAGGGAACAATCAGCTGAATCTGATGGAAACATTTGCCGCTTATGCGCGCCTGAGACTCGCAGAAAACCCAGAAGATTTTGTCATTGATTCAACAAAAAACATTCGCGCTAGTCAAGCTCTTTGCGTGGCTGCAGCTCATACGATCGAGGAACTTGAACAGCTTGAAAAAAAGTGGGAACAGCTTGGGATTGAATTGATTGGCGACGATCGGCGACGCAGGAAGAAATTGTGGTTAATGGAATTAATAACAGGATTAGGACTGATCGGCAGCCTGGCATTTGCCCTGAAATGCGTACGAGTCTCTGCAGCAATGTAAAATACCTGTGGATCGATGCTGTGCCAAGTTTTTCTCACAATTCGTTTATTTTTCTAGTAAAATCTTTTTCACTCCAAGATTAACGTCTCGGTGCCTTCTCGACGCACGACTATTCCATCCCTTTCTTTATAATCCTCGGCGTACTTCAGCTTACACTCGAAAATCCTGGAGAATGATTGAATTAATGGTTTAACAAGAATTAAGAAACAGAACGAATCTTGACTATTCGATTCGCAACTTACTTTATTAGGTCGCTCCATGATTGAGTCTGATTGGCATTCTGTGCGATATATTCTTTCACTGATTTCTCTTCGTCCTTCAAACTCTGCAGCTTCTTCTCTTCGCTGCTGATTTCTTGATTCAATTTGTCCCTCAGAGACTGACCAGCGTTGGGACTCGCGTACAACTGACGAACGAAAACAAATTATCGGCATCTATTCTTTCATTCATTTGCACAGACGTTTCCTTGGGGAAATAAGTTTTTTTTTCGAAAATTACGAAATTTTAGGAAGAGAATTCTTTGATTTGGTGTCGACGGTTGTATAGTTTGCTCATTACAACTTGGGAAGCGAAATTATGATCCTGAAGTTTCCATCGTTGGAACGCAACGAAATTCTGTTATTTCTTCAGCAGAGCCAATAATTATTATTGAATATTTGGTCCGGCCAATCAAACGATTCTTTCTTGCGACCAAAAAACTCGATCGACTCAAAAAATTGCCACGATTTTCAAATTTCAATAAATAATTAATAGAAAAAATGTTTTTCGTTGAATCTCAACGTTGCAAACTTCAGAGTCATAGCGAAATTAGGAAATTCTCAATCGTTTTTGCAGATTTTTCAATAAAAACTGGTCTGAAAAATATTTTGCCATGCCGATTCCAATTTTTTGGATGGTTTCGGGATTCCAAAAAGACTGCCATTTCGATTTTAATGATCGTCCAGTAGAAAATGATGATTTTTATACAAAAGTCCACGATTCCTAGTTTTTGAGAGTTCGTCAATGTCCCAGGGGACCACGTAGCAGTGAAAATGGTTCGCCACATAGATGAGATTGGAAAATGCGTTACCTTGATTTCCTGTTGAATTTTTTCTTGTGCGAGTTTCAATTTATCGATTTCCTGGCGCAATCTTTCGGTCTCGGTCGTATCGTGAGTAACAGTTTCTCTGAGGGCGTCGACTTCGGTCGTGAGATTTGGGTTCGCGCTCAGCACGCTCGCCTCCACAGAGCGATGACTCATTCGAGCTCTCTCGTAACGTTCCTCGAGTTCCTGAGACTTTTGTCGCAACGGTTGCAACTCTACGATGAAAATTTGTTGATTTTTTAATGGAGAAAAGCAATGAAAGTGAAAAATTATGATTGCAGGGGCGAAAAGTTGAAGGCGAGGAATTACCGTTGAGAAGAGGCGCCAGTTGCGATCTGAGGGACGAAACTTTAGCAGCCAATTGGGAGTTCATGGTCGCAGCATTGCTCGCGGTATAATTATCTGGGATGGTGGATCGAATTCTGTTTTGATCGGACTTGGATCGATCAGATAGATTGCCGTAGTTGGCGAGTTGAGAATCGAGAATGACGACGGTACGATTGAGCAGGCCGTTCTCAGCTCGAAGAGCAGCCAATTCGGCTCTGCATCGTTTGTACAAAACGCTCTTAGTTTTCAAACGTGCAACGTAACGTTTCAACTCTTCTCCTCGTGGTAACGATTCTTCGGCAAAGCGTTTGGCTCGCTCGCGTTTTTCCTCGAGTTTCGCGGTCAGCTGACCGAGCAAAGACTCTGAGCTCTCCAATTTTTCGAGAGTATTACGTTTCACGCTGCTAATAGCTGCGGCTTGTTGCCTGAAAGGTGCCATTTTGTCGGCACCGCTTTCGGTTATTCTCGTTTCAGCCAAGGCTTGAACTTGCCTCGCAACCACGTCCAGTTTTTGACGAAGCTGAACTATCTCGTCAGGAGCGACGTAAGACGAACCAGCCACTGCCGAAAGTGCCTCCACTCTCAATTTCATGTTCGACAGTTCCAAAGGCAAACGTTCCTTCTTTATTGCCGACAACACCATTATCTCTTCCGATAATCGTTGGATCAACGATTCCGGTGTCAAATCCACTCCACCACCTGCTTTACGAACAAATTCCAATTCCCTTTCGGCTCGTTGCAACAATCCCTCCAAATTCGATATCGCTTCCTTCTCGTTTATTTTCTCCAACGACAATTCACGCTCCCTCTCGCGCTCCAAACGAAGCGCCTTTGCAGCTTTCAACAAATTACTACTCGACTCTGTTCGCAGCTTTATTTTCTCCAGTCTCGATACAATTACCTGTTGATTCGTAATTATCACACGTCCTTGTAGTTACTTTGCAATTTTACTTTCATGTGAATTTCAGCCAATTTTCAAATACTCACTTCACGTTCTTTTTCCATTGCTTTCAAATCAGCTTTTAGTTCAGCCGCAGCCTCTCCGCCTTTTTTTCCAGCTTCCCGCTCTTTGTGAACCATTTTGAATTCTTCTACAAGACTCAAATATCTCTCGTACAAAGCAATCGTCTCAGGATCCGCTAAATATTCTTGCGGTATGTCGACCTGAAAAAACATTCTCCCTTTCTCAATCTTTTCTTCTTCAGGCTCCGCCATAGTGCAATTTTTTTAAATGAGTTTGTACCACCAAGTTGATGTAATTTTGTAAAATTCAATACTATTCCAAAATATTCGAAAATTCAGTGCAAAATTTGATCTTGAAAAGTTATTTTGACACTTTTTCACAAATCTGTGGCTCACTTTGACGAGGAAGCGGGCCAGGTATGCTCGTTGACGAACCACGTCCACCTTCGACAACAGCCATTGCAGAATTGTGTAAATTGTTTCCGAATCTCCATTTACGAGCCTTTGTCTGTAAATTTGAATTTTGTTTACGATTCAATCTTTTCATGAATATTATTCTCATTTACGAGAGTCTTCGTAATGATATTTTGATGAATTGCAACTTTAGTGCGTGACGGAGAAAATATTGGGCCGTGCAATGGCTTCGCTGCGGCGCTTGCAACGGAAATAATTTAGTGCAAAGTTCGCAGATCCGGTGAGTGCTCTTTTGATTCTGCTGCTTTGCTGGTTTTTTCAACAATTTCACAAAAATTTGGAGAAGAAAATAATCGAGGCTCGAAATTCCAAGATTTTTGGGAATTAATTAAACATCGAAAAGTCACTTTTTTTTCACCAAAATTGAAAAGGAAGAATCGTATTGTGCAAAAACGATCGTTTACAAGGTGCATCGGAAAAACACGCGACACGATGGTTTTTCGCGACTGTGCCGCACAAAATAATTGAAGGTAAGAGATGCCAGACATACTTATTATTGGAATGACATAAATATTTATTAATAGAGATATAATTGCCTGAATAATGTGGGGTCCTTGTTGGGCTGATAATTGAGAACTCTGAGCGTCGATAACAAACGAATGGAAGTTTGCTCGAGACTCTCGTCCCTGAGATCGACTTTCGATCCATCTTTCGTTATTTCGGAGAGTACGTCGCTCAAAACCTTTCGTCATAATGTTCGTTAGACTAAATTCCGTATGCGATAATATTCCGATTGGCATTTTCTCACCTGCAGTAAATCACCACCATTCAAAGCTTTGAATGACAGCAACGTATAATTTTTCTTCAAAATATTGTTCAGTTCCGTAACGATGAACTTGAAATCTTCACTCATCGTTATTATATTACGTGTACACGTATCGATATAAATTTTTATTTCGAGTGGAAAGAAAACGGTTTCACAGTTGGATTGAATGAGCCGAGTTCTTCAAGAAATATCAAGGATTTGTTGTCGTTTTCTCGTAGTCATAGTAATCGGGCGATCGTGGGTGCTGCTGGACGTGGAGTGTCGAAATGAAAGGAAAACATTGTCGAAATTTCGTCCATGAATCCTTCGACTCGAAACTTTTGATTTTTCAACATTTTAGAGTGAATCGTCAATGTCGGAGACGAGAATTTTCATATCTCGAGTCGATGATGTCGTGAAATTGTTATTATTCCGTAATTCTAAAAAAGCCCGCGATCCCTGCGCATCCGTTACAATCGCATTGTTGCGGCCCAATGAAAACATGGTTGTCATTTGTGCTGATTGAATCGAGTTCCGAAATACACGTTTGTTGTAATTTTTCATGGTTGTGTTGCTGCTTGCGAATGTGAGACTAAAAAAATATAAATACGATAGCGGCTGACCGGTTATTCCTTCGTATTGATTCGGTTATTTGACCGGAGAAAAGTAGGACGAATTAACCTACATCGTGCAAGGTCAGCTCCGTCCATCGCGCGGATGCGGAAAATCAGCTGATTTGGTGCGCCAAAAACTTGGAAACAGTGTTGAAAAGAGAAAGAAACAAAAGTACTCGTGGACCGTAGTTCGAGTTTTCCGAAAAAATGGGACGTACGATTTACGCGGAAGAGCGTTTACTCGATTATTTGAAATCTTTGACTGAAACAGATGGATACACGGTTGGACTGATATTAGGACAGGTACGCGACATCAATACCTCGATTAAAAGTTGTTACACGTTAATTAAACATATGTATCGATGCAGGCGTTGAAAAATTAGTAGTCAATGTGAAATATTGCAATTTCCTCGCTTGCATTGTCGGAATCTACCGAAAAATCCGTTTTTTATTGAAAATTTCTTCGAAATTCCAGCCATTTCGTTTTTTTTACCGTTACCTCGAAAAACGTTTTCAACAGTTACATTTTTTCTGCCGCACAGAGCACCGAACAAAAAGATTACGTTGTACATTTAGCGAGAACTCCACCGCCTGCCACCAAAGACGTAGTCGAGGAATCGCTCGTTGGAACAAAGCCGGACATTCCCCACGTAGAAACTGATAGAAAATATATTAAAAGTCTGGAGGAAATTCCCAACAATTGGGTCGCCGATCATGCCAAACACGTGAGTCAATCCGAAAGGGCAATGTTTGTTGTTTGTCTGTCTTTTTTATTCTCCTTGTCACTCTCATTGTTACGATTGGCAGGTGACGAAAATGCTGCCGGGAGGTATGCAAGTTTTAGGGATATTTGTTGCCGGTCCGGGAGACAGTCTGAGCGATCACAATTCCACGCACTTGGTCAAATCGGTCATTGCTGACATCCATAGGAATCTCGGATCTAACGAGTATTTGTGCGGAAACAGCAAACACGAAAATCTCGTGCTGGGTTTCAACAGTATTTCCCAAAAGTATAGGCAAAATTTAGTAATTTTACGAAATCGGAATAATTTGGCACATGGAAATGTTGGGAATCTTAACGAAGAACGAAATGTTTCTCACCAGATGGGCGTGTAAATGTTTTGATATGAAAAAAGGAGGATCGGCGAAGCCAGCCGACTGGAAATTCCAATCGAGGATAACAAAATGGCACAGTTTGGATACCCAAATGGATCTCGACAAAACATTCACGATATCCAACGAGGACGAGTCCAGGACGCTGAAGAAACAGTTGCAAGCGATATTGAAAAATGTCGCAGCCTCGATCGATTCGGCGCTGGCGGTTATAGAGGGTGAAGTGAGGTCGTTGGACGATCCGATCGAAATCGTTGGCAAGAAGAAGAAAGATCGAAAAGAATCTGCCAAAATGAATGAAAGGAATTCCGACGGGAAATCCCTTCAAGTTGAACTCTACATTCCATGCGTGAGAATTTTTCCTCGCGTTTTTTGAGCAACTTGCAGAATAAATTGAAAAACAGCTCGGCGAATTAATAATTTTTAAATAATTACAAATAAACTCTTTTTTTTTTTACTCGCCAGCCAGAAAAGTCTGACCAGGATATGAAAATAATTAGCTGCAGTGGTTCGATAAGATTGATCGGGCAATTGGTCAGTCGAACTTTCGTCCACGAAAAAGCGAGTATCGCCGAAGCGACGGACGCTGTAAAAGAGGATATTATGAGGTCGCTAGCGACCCGATTGGAAATGCATTGGGACAGTTTGATCGAAGAAGAGGACGGTTCGCCCGAAGGTTCGTTCGATTTCGCTTCAATTTCGACTCTCGTCGAATTCGAATCGTGTCATATTTTCCGCTATTTCCCAACAGAAAACGTAACGTTACACGAACCACCTCGCCGAGTTCTCGTCGAATTGCCTCAGAGCAAAATAACATTGTCTGACTATTTGTTTCCTGGCGAGGGACCCCAAGAAGCTTTAATATCGTTACAAGAACTTCTGGATCTTCAAGTTCAAGAAAGTAGCATTCAGAAAGAAATTGAACGTCAAGTTGGTGAGTATTTCAGAAAAATCGATGATTTCGGCCAGAAAGTCTGAAACTATAAATTATTTGACCGATCCAATTGACCGAAAACGTCTGGGCGATGAGCGACCATTTTGATTCTTTGTCAAATCATGTAAACTAGTAATTTGCCATGATTATGATTTATTTCCATGCTCAGCGTTTTCCCGTGCAGCGACTGTGACGATTATTGATAAAAACGATTTTTGCAGACCCTGCCGAATTCTATTGCCAAAATGATAAAAAAGTCGAGCCCCAGGAAAAGGGACAAGTCAGCAACATGCAAATGACGTTGTACATCGTCGGGCTGGTCGTTGGATTTCTAATGATTCTGGTTTCCATAATACTGGAGTCTTCTTCATGATTTTTCTATTGTACGGCCCCATAAATTTTGTACTTTAATACAATTCTCTCCCATTGGGCAGTAGAGAGGTGCGCGCAAAGCAAGAGAAACCAGAATTACAATGAGAGCTGGAGCAAACTCTAAGAATCAAACATATTATTCGCCGTTATCGTTGGATAACGCATATTGTTTCAATGTACACGTATTACGAATAAATACGACGAGAGGAAGGAAATTTTATGAATATAAATCATCTTGTTTAATAATTTTATTCTTTTATTGTCAAAAGCAAACTTTCAACATTGACCTTGATCGTTAATTAGCGAAATAAACTTTATTTCGGCAATGAAAAATTGAAAATTGAATAAATTTCAATAAACGTAACATTTCTGGGATCGAAATATGAGGATGGTAAATTATAAAGTGACAGTCCCATCGGTGATCGAAGAAACAACAAAAGTTCTTTGTTTTTCTTAACTTGCAATACATTGTGATTGTTCTCTAGTTATTAGAATTTATATATCTATATAATATATACATTACGGAGTCACCATTCACATTTTATCCACAAAAAAAAACAAAAAAAAACGACAACATACCGTCTCATGTCGTAAAATCGGGCAGGCGCGTGTACTCACGCTATTGCAAATAACGTGCAATCGTCCCTAATCGATTATCTCAATATTTCAAACGTACAAATGAGGTTCATACGGTTATTGCCTGGTTTAAAAAGGGCATGTGCAAACTGCGATACAAAAATCATAGTTTTATTTATCATCGATCCAGGCAGTGATAACTGTATTGCTTGAAATGCACTGTCAACTTGCCGCATTCATTCTTTTCGCCCAATTTCACTGCTCGCTCTCTCGTCTCCTATTTACATCGATCCCTTTACACTGTACATATAATCACAACATCAGGTCAACGATGCACCACTATTAACGAGAGTTATCAATGACTTCTTGCGTAATAAAACGAAGAAACAAACTCTCATTATCTTGGTCCTCCAATCTGGAATTATATTTTCTCTTTTATCCAACAAATTCTTCATAAAATAAAGACAATTTTCAAAAAATACTTTCCTCCGTTTTTCACACTGAAATTTCATAATATAATATAGTCTCGTGTCCAATACAACAACGTCTTTCATATCGATCCGTAATCGTAGGCTCCACCTTCATGAATTTCATAAAAATTTTACTTGCCATGAATAATTGTGATTTGTACACGTTTCCCCAAATTCTCACGCGAGATCGCAATCAAATATTCCATCCCTATCGTCGTCGCTAACGACTCGAAGACATGAATATTCTTTGTAGTTCTTTTCGAGTAACAATTTCATCTTCACACCAAAACGCACCAACGGGACTCGCTGCACGTCGGAAGCGCTTAATTTAAAAAAAACTCGTTAAATAGCACAATTTTCTAAACAACTCAGAGTTCAACTTAAACACGGAAAATATATGTATATATATACACGGACTGCATGTTTTAGTACCGCCTGTGCGATCGACCCTGTCGATAATAATAAATTTGTTCTAATGGCTAAAATTTTGTGAAAAATACTACAAGTTTCATTCTCCATAACTTTTGACGTCTCTTTTAAAAATTGCTACTCCTTAAATACGAATTATTTGAACGATCATGAAATATTTGGAAAGCAAGTTTTTATATCTATTCGTCCAACAACCTTTCTACGTTTGAGCTGATGGATCAGTCACCGAAACTCGCTTCGAGTAAAAATTTTCGATGTCGCCAATCACGAGAAGCCTCTGTCAGCGAAAAATTGCAGTTTTTTCTCTCGCACTCACAGCCGCGAGGTACTGGCCTGATCCTTCAGCTCAACAAACAGTCTTTGCTGTCTAACAGAATTTAGAATCGATGCAATATTGGGCATGTTTGCCATCCAAGTTTAATTTTGAACGATTTCAATACCGCTGAAATTTGACACAAGAGTAAGAAGAAAATTTTAGCACCGCATTCGAAATTCTCTGGAGAGCGACGACAGCATTTTTTTCTTCTATTCTCATGTTTCAGCGATATGAAAATTGATTATTTTATTTGTAGTCAAAAATGTTGATTTTTCAGGTCGTAACGCACAGGAAAAACATTCCTATCGGATTTAGTTTGTTGGTGTCGAGAAAAAATGTATATAGTTAATGAAAATGTTCTATTATTATACAATGCCCATTTTAATGAGTCCCGATTGACTACCGCGTCCAACACTCGAGTCATCGAGGGAATCGAGATCGAGGGCCGACTCGATCATCGTCGTGTCTTGCAATAATCTCAGTCTCGAGGCTGATAATGGCGTGGTAACAGCAACCGGCGCAATTGCGTTATCCAACGTCGTCGATCCGAGAACATTCGGTCGCAATGGCAAAGGTGCAATATCATCGATATCCATAGGCGGTATGTTGAGCGACGCAAGTGGAACTTCGTTCGATACTAGATGACTCACGCTATTCGTAGTACTGCCTGAAATGAAACACACAATTAGGGCATCAACGAATGATCCGTCTATTTGAAATAACGTAAAGTCTTTAAAAACCGATTATGCGAAATTGCTGGCACTTTTCAAATGATTTAATCGTGTATTTTCTTCCAAAATTTCTATTATTCCGATAAAACTTTGATTTTTTTGTCGAAACGTGTATTTTTGCTCGAATGGTGTTCACAATTTTATCGAAATGATAAAATCAATGAAAATTACGCGGAAGAATTGAAACGGTGCATATGGAAATCAAAATCCATGCCATTGAATCGCAGATTTTTGAATATTTCCCTAACTAAAAATAACTTCGCAATAAGCTCTCAATTATGGGCGAAAACTGTCAAGAAATCCATAAGCTTTTTGTTATGCATGAGGCACTCGATGCAGAAAATGCTGAGAATAGTATCGCGAGCATAGAAACACAAGTGAAAATTGTAAAGAAAACAAAACACTCGGAACGCCGTTTGTCTCGTTACGAGAAATCATGACGAACAAAGATTAAAAGTTAAAAAAAAAAAAACAATTAATCCACCCGTGTTAGGAGATGTAAAACTTGGGATGCTTTAAGATGTAAGATTGAAGAACTTACCAAATAGTATCGATCGAGCCCTCGATATCGAGTCGTAATTATAAACAAAGAAATATATGTATATTTTTTTAAATTTACTCATACAGAACAATTAATGTGTAGATTGATGTATGTTTTGATTTTAAATTATGGCTATGAAGATTATAAAGAGAATGATTGCTATACGAGAAAATTTTCTTAGAGAATTATTGAAATAATGAAACAAAAATCATCCGGACAATGCTACGAGACGGTACGATTCATTCACGCAGTTAAAAGTCAATTTCCCTTCATCTCACTGTAACTTTTCGTGTGAACGGTGTTGCGGTGACGACATATTGTGATAATATCTCGGTAATAGGGAGGCATTTAGGCAATGGAAAATAAAATGGAAAACTCATGAAAAATAAAGTCTCTAAAGATGAAAGGCAGGATATTAAAACGAACGTTAAATGTCGTCATTGTCGCTGATCGAGCCAATGATAAAACGTCTGTTAAGCAAATCCTCCTCGGTTGGGTCATTGGGGCAGAGAGAATTTTCGGCAAATGCCATTTCGTGACTGAGAGGCGCTGAGCCAAATCTATTGACAACAAGACTGATGGCCGTTTGTCCAATGATTGGAATTCCGCCGCCACTGCCTAACAATCGAGCTGGCAATATATTTTTCGTGATGGGATATTTAGGTGGATGTTGGGCGCATCTTAAATTATTGTATTTCAACGTATGCTGCGGATTGGAGAATTTAGTGTTAGGATCGTCGCGATAACGTTTTGGAAATTTTCGCAAGTCGATGTAATGGTCATTGGCGTTGTTGGGTTCGTCGTCGTCGTCGACGTTGTTGTCGTCGCGATATCCGCGGAGTGTATCCTCGGAATATCTCGCTGGATACTTTTGTAAATCAACCGCAAATTTACGCTCGATCGAAAACTGATCGTAAATCAAATTGTTGTCGGAACATCGATGATATTCCTCTCGACAACGTTGCGGATACTTTTGTATGTTCTCGTCGCAAGTGTAAGTGTATTTTTTCAAATCGGCGTTAAGTTTGTCCGTCTCGCGAAACTGTTCGCTTTTGAAACGTTCCTGAGGCGCTAGGGTTGTTAGTCTCGATGGATATCTCGTTAAATAACTTTCATTAACGTATTGACGCGGATATTTTATTATTTCCTCGGGAGGACAACGCGCTGTTACTCGCAACTCACCGTTCAGCGATTCTATACGTGGCGATCGTTGTCCCGACACGAGGTTGTTCATCGAACCCGTCAATTCATTCGTCGGTGCTGTTTCGATACTTATTCCATTTGCCTGCAGAAAACACACAATTTCCCATTAAATTACCAATTGCTCGAATTCCATGATTTCGTTCACGCATTATTACAATTTTTTAGAGCAAAAAAACCAGCCGAGATGTCACAGACCGAGTTTTTCTGAGGAAGGAACTGAAAATAATCATGAACGTTTCCTTCAATTCCAAATAACCGTCTTAATTGTCAAAATCAATAATTTTCTAGTCCGCTAAACTGTTTTCAACGACGAATCTACCAAAACGAAATACCGTAGGAAGGTTTTTGATAAACGTTCTTCATGCAAAGGCTCACCTGTGGCTGCATTATTTTCACAGTTCCGTAAGCTTTGTAAGCATTCGTTATGACGTAATCGTCTGGAATTTTTTCTTGTTCTGCCATGTAACCCGGAGTGACTATTCCACGACGATCTAAAAGTACAAAAACGTATGGTTAAAATCTTTACAAATTCGACAATCACGGAATGTAATGAAAAAATGTGTAGTCTCGGACTTACCAATCAAACTCGGAGGAGCAGGACCGCAAAGCACGTAGAAACAATTTCTACATATGTTCCCTTGACTGTAAGGATTGAAATTCTCCTGTTCGCGTTTACTCGTGAACGAACCTTTGATCTGTAAGATTAAAGAATTGAAAGTAAGGAAAAATCGTTCGGCCCTTGCGTGGGTGACTTTTCTGTCAGTTCTACGAAATAATTTGACGCCAAAAATGTTTAAAAGGTTTTAAAGTCCTTTGCAGATCAAAGCTCGTTCTTACGTCTTCGTTCGTGGTCTGATTACTCGTCGTCAGGTAAGTGTGAAATCCAGCAAGGCCGAGAATGCTCCAAACGGAGAAGAAACAAACAACGCCAACAACGACGCTGCCAGGGGATAGTCGCACAGCTTCCAGAAAAGGTCTGTCATCTCGAGTGACTGTAACAATCATCGAGAACGATTGAGAAAATGGAAAATTGAAGCAAACTGCAAAAAATCGATATTCCGAAACAGATCTGTCAAAAAAATAAAAAAAAATTTATACTCACGCATTATGAGGTGTGTAATTGCACACGCGAATATAAATACGCAGAGAAATGCAAGTGAGACAATAAATGCGTAAAAGTATCGGTAATTTCGTCTACCCACACAATTGCCAACCCACGGACAATGATGGTCAAATGCCTCTGCAAAGAGAAAATCTTGGTTGATCAAAGAGAATAGACGCATGAAAAAATTGTCACGTAATTTTATCCATTGAAAGACTCGAACAAATATCTCGTTTTTCATTGCTTCTCATTTATTTTTTGCTTCATGGATGATTCATACTCGAATATTAGAAATTCAGATTTATTCTTCGATTACTTACCCACACAATTATCACATAGACTACAATGAGAGGCTCTCGGTGGCCTGAATATCTTACAGGTGAAACAATATTTCAGTTTAACTGGTTGACCTCGAACTAGAACTTCTTTCGTTCGAGGTGGAGGCCTGTAAGTTATCGAATTTCCGTTGTTCGGTACTTCTGCAATCATTCAAATCAACACTATAGTTCCTGCTTTTTCCCCTCCTTTTTTACGTGTTTGTCGTACGAATTAACCGACTAATTACCGATTTGTCTCTCGATGTAAGCCGCCTCGTCCGGCGTTGCTCGAGGAATAACTCCAGGATCGCTGAAACTCGTTCTGAACAGCGAGGACATTACAAAAAGAAATAGCAAACCCCCTATCACAGGAATAGCAGGAGTTATGTGAACAGCCAAATACGGACAGCTGAAAAACAAGCAAAGACATTCTGTAATTGCTCGAAGAAAATAAAAATTGATCTGCACAAATTTTTAGTATTTTGGGTTCGATTTCCAAGTTTCCAATAAACAGAACGGAATGGAACGAACTTTGAGGACAAAATTCAATCATCGGGACTGTAATCTGGAAACAATTCTCACGCAATGCCTGGGAATTATTTGAAATTGTTTTCTCTCTCCATGATCAAGATTAAACTTTATTCTCAAAGGAGAAAATTGATTTTTCCTCCGTTAATCGATTGTTTCCATCAGCAATGGATTTGAGACTTAATGATTGGATTGTGAGAAACACGGGATGAGAGGCGGCAGAAAATTCCATAAAAATCATGGTGCTTAATCCTAGAAAATAATGTAGAAGATGATGACTTACTCGTACGCAAAAAAAAGAGCGCTAGTTCCGGTAATGAGACAGACGGTTAGGCCGAAAACTCCTGTTCTAGGAGCCATCATGATTCTTCCGTCGCAACAGAATCTGTTTCGTCCTGGAAATAATTCCCACTTTCTCAGAACGTGGGTCATTGTGTCACTGCGAAGGAAATTGAGTTTTTTAGCTGTCGTGGTTACAACGAACGAATATGGAGTGAAAACTATGATCGAGACGCAGGAATATCGATGACCTTCTTTGATTTGCAGTTTTTTTTCGCATTAGGCAAAAATTCCACGGGCACTTTTGGACTCGGCTATTTCAAATGACACTTCAATGTGTATGCGAGTATGAATCGCATTTTTATTTACATCCTTTATGTAGTAATCCTACGTAAAGGATTTACATCCTTTTTCGTCTTGCGACGATTTCGTTATGTTTATTAGGGACATTGTTTTATGAAAAATCAGAAACAGTATTGGGATTTTCTACGAAATGGAAATTGCATGCCATAACCAAAAAAAAATCGGTGTCAACAACGTGCGATTTTTTTTCGAGATCGTGAAATACTCTCGTAAGTACTCTCAAAATACAGCGAGGTTAAATGGAATGGATGATGAGAAAGAGACAGAGTTATGACGAAGTATGTATGACGAATGAACGTATAAATGGATGAGTCGTTGGGAAAACAGAATAATATGAAAGCAACAAAGTCGAAGAAACTTACGGATTTTCGTGGTTGGGATATCCGTTTTATTGGTGTGGACTGGTGTTACGGAATTGATGTATATTTTGTAGGACGAGGGTACCTCTCGGGTGCCCTTGCATCAACTTAACCTGCTGCCACTGTTAATATTTTGTTGTTTGTGAAAATGCGCGAGTGAATTCCGAAAAACCCGAGCGAATTGCGACATCGCAAAGTCACCGCGATCGGGTCTGGAAAAGCGCGTAAACTTTGGGGTTAAATCGAAGTTTATATTTTCTACGGTATATGCATTCTCTGATCGAAGGAACGAACTGAAAACGCTCGAAATAAAGGTGAGTCTTGGAAGAGTCACCGAAAAAAACACGCACTCATAGAGGCGCACGCACACGCACAGCGAGTACTTTCACGCACGCACAGCAGAACAAATCCGCACCTTTGCCCGACTCTAAATTCGACTGTGAAAACACACCGAAAAAGTACTCTGCTCACATTTTCATAAAATGATCGCGAAACAGCCACAGTCCTTGTTATTTATTCGCGAATTATAGTTGGACACGGAAGGATGAATTTTTCCAAATAACTAGGTCAGCACGATCTTGTATATTTCATATATACGTGATTCTTGAGAATTATCTGCACATCTCAAAAGCGCCGAACGATGTGACATGTATCACACACACGTGATTCTTTGGAATTATCTACACATCTCAGAACCGCCGAATGATGTGACATGTATCACACACGTTTCTGCACGCGCTGCCCCAAGCGTAAGAAAAGCAGGAACACACACACAGTCTTGCCATTCTCCTTGTACATATATACTGTGTACATATTGTGTAGGAGTGCGCTTTTCTACGAAGAGACAAAAGTCGAGCTCTCCTCGCCTGTAATACCTCATATCATTCCACTGATCCACTCGACGATCACAATATCTTGTCTGTATATAGATTTCTTGTGCGTGATTTTACTGAGTCCGCGATTGCTCGCTGCTGGACATGGGCAATCAAAATAAAACGATAAAATAAATAAATAACAGTACGATGGCGTCCTCTGACAGAGCGACGAGAAAGCTCCAGCATATGTTTTCGAAAGAGGAACCATGTGATCTTGGCAAACACAGATTCGCGGAAATGCTCATGTATGTAATAGCAAGTCGCAGGTGTCTTCACGACGATTATGCAAAAAGTTTCCATTCTTTTATTTTTGCTTGCTGTTATTATTGCTCCGTTCAATGAGAACGTTGTCAACAAGTTCCGAATAAGAACAGCGGAATCCTAATGAAAGATTATCCTTTTATGTACGTCCACATATAAGGCACATTATTCAGAGGGTAGTCGCGATGTTTGCGGAACAAAAAAAATCAACAATATACGCTGCGTTTAGATATATAGGTTGCAGTTTTGGCGGAAACCGCGGGCATACGCGGTGTTTGTTTCAGATCGTCAAAAATGGTGTTGCGAAGTATGTCTCGACATTTTATGTTGGAAAAAAATTTCATCGTTTATTCATCTGAGCAAAATGTCGTTGGTAGAGTTAAAAAAAATAGAATAACGTGACGAGCGATCTTGAATGATATTGCAAGAGCCTTTTATTATCCCGAGCGTAGAATTCCATTCGAATCAGCAGAGTTGTCGAAGTCAGGCATTGTGATAAAGCGGGGCGTAGTCGCTTTTGCGTCATTTTACCGAAAACAATGATCCTACGACATTTTTTCTGAAAGCGCGCAAATCCCTAGGGAGTAGAGGACAGCCGCGAGAATTGAGAGTATAGCAAAAAGATTAATAACTCGAGCTTGCGATTTATACTATCAATGGCCGCTGTGTTTCGTGATTTCTCGCCGAGGGGGTTGGTGGAATTGATTATTTAATGGGCATGCACAGATGAGAAGCAAGAGGTGTATAAACTATGAAACGGGGGGTTCAACACGGACTTTCGAGTGTGAGTAAGAAATGGAGAGAAGAACGAAAGAAAAAGCGAAACAGGGAGAGGGATGAAAAAAGAGAAGGTGCATGCGACTTGGCGGCCTCGTTGCAAAATATGTAGGTCGTCGACGCAATGCAGTATTACGGCACTCGACTCGAATTCTCGAAATCACGATATCCTCCACCCTTTTTGCTGGATATAGCACACGGCAGATATCCTCTCTACCTTTCCCGATTTTTTTCCCCCTTCGTACTATATCCATTCTAGTCCATCCGGGCTCGACCCCCCGCCCCGCTCCATGTTTTCTATGCGGGTCAGTCCCCTTTGTTTTCGTCGTACTTGCTGCGGGCGAAGTGGAACTGCCAAAAACCGTGCCGATAAAGGCGGGATCTCACATTCTCGCGTGGCAACATGCGCGATCAACAAGATCGGCCACCAGAGGCGCTTGGGGCGCTGTGATGCAGAGAAGCTCAGCGCGGAGGACAGGACAGGAAACCATCCGCTCGAGGAGAATCGTACGCGGAAGGCTCTTGCGATGCCATTCACGATGATTATTCAGGCTTTGGGGACAAGGGTTTCGAGCATGGTTCGGATTTGTCAAAAATCGAGCCTGAGTATTTTTTTTTTATTGTTCTCGGCTTTTGGGATTTTGACCGCGGATTTCCCACGTGCAAATTCGATCGCTGCGCAAGGAGACACGGGAGATTAGCAACATCATGATATATTGTTCTTTGATTTTTTTAAAGCTGCCATGAATGAATTTTCGAACATGGAAAGTCCACTCCCCTAGAATCCACTAAAACGGGTTGCTCTCGTTTGCTTCCTGTCGCCATATTGCGATTATCAATATTTTTGTGGCTCGGCACAACGAAATTGTCGTTTCATTCATTATTTGCATTGTAACGTAATCAGAGCAATGACAAAAGAATGTCATCAACCCGAGTACGTCGAAGAAAAGAAACGGAGCTGTTAATTGGTCGCACACAATGAATAATGACGCGCGCTGTAGGTCTCGCCGTGAAACACACCCTCTGCGATCCTCTGCGACAATTCCCGGATGCCCGGTATCGTCCGTACCGGTAAACACGCGCCTGCATGGGAGAAGAGTGTGGGGGTTGAAACGGCAAGAGAGGGGGAAAGGAATCGACACACACCCTCCGTTGCATGGAGCCATCTGTCGTCCAATTCGCGATCTACTATAAAAGTATTCGCGCGAGCGAAAAGTGCAGTGAAAAGACGGGGAATTTTGGGGGTCACGATGTATATCTATACTTTATCCATAAAAGCGAGGAGCATCGAAGAAGGATCGCACGATATAAATTAAAGATTCGCCTTTGCGCCAGAACGTCTAATCGTCAAATTCGCTAATTTTTTCCTCTCTAAATCGCCTTTTCTCTGCTGCTTTTGTCCTGTTGTCTGATTTGGGTATTTTGTGACATATTGAAATAAAGTTTTAAAAATGCTGTTGGGGTTATGAATTTTTTCGCTGCAAAAATGAATCGATGCATCGGAAAATTGATTTGTTGCGCATTGTTTTGCAAGTGTCCCACTGCATAAGCATGCAGATTTGTATCTCCGCGAGACAAGCGCGGAGCGGATAAAAGAAACATCAGGCGCAGCAGCAGATCGCGGCGTATGATAGAACAAATAGTAACGGGATAGGGAAGAGGCTATAGATATGGAGGGTTGAAAGAATCGCAACACGCGTCATATGATCGACGAACGCGGGACGACTGAAACGCGCGTGACCGTGCGAGATTTCGGCTCGACGGGCGGCAGGAGTAGAGGAAATGGCCGTGAGGAGATGATCGTACACAAAAGGCGGCTAAATAAATCACGTTTGATTCGTAAAAGACGCGTGAAAGAATGGATTTGTAAAAAGATTGGATGAATTTATTGATTAGAAAGGTCGAAGAAGAGCGTTGTTGGTACGAGCAGCGGCGTTGGGAAACCTATCGATACGCCATTTTGACAGGAAGTTGTTGCGATATAAAAAAATGTGTATTGTATTGTATTACGCTGAGCAGCAGGGCAAAAAAATATGGTTAGGAACATCGGAGAAATGTACTCTGTATGGAAAGGCGCCGAAGCGCAATACGCGGGGCGCGCTCTCGTCTATGAAATGAGAAAGATGGACAGACGGACGCAAACGCTGAAATCAGCTCGACCGATCGATGCGATAAATGGATGCGTGCGATTGGGTAGCCGAGGAAAATCGATATGCGATGAAACCCAGGGGGCACCCTATCTAGGCGAACTTGTACAACAACGTCTCTCTCTTTCTCCCCTTCTTTTGCCATCTCTCTTAAATACCCTTACCCTCGCTTACGCTCGTACTCGCGCCCTCCCTCTCTCTCTCCCCTTTCCTGTCGACGGTGCTGCACACACTCGCACATACACCACCACTCGCCACACCGAGGATGGAGGAGCAAAGACCGAAATATCGATTTTTAGGCCCCTACGCGGCGGTTCGATGCTCATATCTGCCCCGTGCCCCGTTCGCGAAGCGCCTTTCAAAACACCGCGACGCGTGGTGCTGTTATAAAATCATTCTCAATATAATATACGCGTTTTTAACCTTGCGATATACTTTTCTACTCCATTTTTTTTCATCAATTCTCATTCCCAGCTCAAATTATATCCTTCATCCAACTTCGCAGTTTTCAATTCTTTTCTCTCCCTCTCTCCGTCTCCCTACACACGCACGATTATTTCTGTAATGTAACCGGTTCATACATCCAGTGGCAAAAGACGTAATTATCATGGTGGATACACGCATCGGATACATTGTTGTTAAATAATCTCAAACAAAACATTAGCTTGCCCGACTATTTCGCGTTTTTCGATACTTCGTTGTAATGACGACTGGAAAAAAGAGTGCGCGACGTATCGTTATTCGTGTTGAGTGAAAACAAAGACTTTGCGATAAAAAGAATCTTCGTGGTGATTAGGACAGCGAGTGAGGTGGACATATACAAGTGGCAAAAAGCAGCGGGTACTGGAGAGCGGGAGAAATCGTGGAACATGTCGTCAGGTAATTTTTCTCTCGAATCTACCTTGCGAGTTCTTATTTCTTTCTTACTTTGTGTTTGTCAATAAGAACGTGGAGCTCCGGCGCGATGCTGATGCATGTTTTATCCAATCCCTTCTGCAAATAAATATTTCGGCCTAGCCAACCGATCGAATAAGTTGATTATCAAAATCACAATTATTGAAAAAATAGTGAGACGTTTTTTTTCCATAAATCGTTGCGAATAAGAAAAACTTCGATCTACATTTTTTGGTGTAGCCTCAAAATTAACCGTCGAATTTCCGTGAATCATTTCGTTCAACGGAGCGTCGCGAAATTCAATTGTGCAAATGTGGAATCGATTTTGATCCGCGATAATGTTGAACCGGCATTAGCGTCGAGGCACAACGACGAATCGTTGACGAATCGATGCAAAACGTTCACACAATTTTTACAGTAATCCAAAAAAATCGTCAACGAAACAAAAATGGATAACGTCGCTAAATCATCGACCAAAATAAGCCTGTGTCAGATTTTAAAACCGAGAGTAAGATTTACAAGGTCACAATATCGTATTTTCGCCGGGGCTCGAGCGTCAATTCGATTACAAACCCTGAGAACTAAGCGCACTACGTTCGTATGTCGATATACGAACAGTACGTATAGATTTATGAGAACGTATCGCGCGAATCGCAGTGAAGCTGCGATCACACTCTGCAGTTCTTCACAATAACAATAAACATGATGCTCTGCGTGACCTTCGGGCAAGCGATTCTGTTCTACGATTTCCCATTAAGGTCGAAACACATTTTTAGTAATATTTCGCCTCCTTCCCCCATGATCCGCGAAAAAATACCGTTTTTTGCAGACAGCACGTTTTTTTTTGCACGTAATCAATAATTAGGCTCGGGGTGGCGCAAGTTCGGGCGGGAATTCTGATCTCCATATGACCTCGGAGTAAACAGCTCTTTCGGAATTTTCATTCTGCAAAATAAAATTACGCTGTTGCCTTTCTCAATCAAAAACGTTATTCGTAAATACTTTCGAACTAAAAATTCATTTTGACGGCATCGTCCAAAAACTTCCGAAACGCGACAGTTCGAAATTTTTAATGATGCAAAAGAAGTTTTTCCGTTTGCAACTGCTGACTCTGGCTCGTAATTGTCAGAAAATTGAAGAAAAAAGTCGAAGTAAAACGAATTAAAAAAAAAAAAGCCTAAATGGGCTGATTCGTATTTTGGCCCGTTTCAGAAAAAATGGCGATCGCAGCTTCGGAAAATTATCAGCTCAAGTGGCACAGCTACGGAGCCCATCTTCATACATCGGTTGCAACTTTATTACATTCCGAATCCTTCGCGGACGTTTTACTTGCGACGTCTTGTGGCAGACACGTGGCGGCTCATCGCTTCGTACTCGCAGCATGTTCGTCCTATCTGAGTCACATCTTTCAAACGTGTCACTTTGGAGCCAACACGAACGCACCAATTATCGTGGTGAGTCTAGCAATTACCTGTCTCGATTAAAGTGTCGCTGAAGTTTGCAACGTTGGCGCCCAACGGAAAAAGCATTTTTCAATTAATTTTTTGTTTAATTTCAAAAACGATGACAATTTTCGTCCCGATTTTCTTGGTAGATTCTAAAAAAAAGATTTTTTCACTGTTCTCACCAAATATTCAAGAAAAAACAGAATTTCGTTGCATTCCAACGTCATCGTCGTCTCTTCAAGAAATTCCATTCACCGACAAAGAAAAACGACAAAAAAATTTTATCGAATATTTAGTCGGGAGAGTGAAACATTTTTTTTTTTCACGAAAAATTGTCATGATTTCGAAAATTGAACTCTCAATGAATAGGATAAATATTTTCAGTCGGATCCGGTCGCGAAACATTTTTTATTCACGAAAAATTGTCATGATTTCCAGAATTGAACTCTCAATGAATAGGGAAAATGGTTTTCGTCGGATCCGAACGTTGCGAACTGATTCAGCATCATACTCTCTCAATAAAACCCTGAATGATGTGGTTTTAAATGTTTTTTTATTGATTAATGAGAGGACTAATTAAAAATGAACGTTGATTACGATTCAGGTACTTCCAACGGAAATCGGTTACCGTACGTTGAAGATTTTGATTCAATACATGTACAGCGGTGAGGCAACTGTTACAAACGATCAACTCGAAGGTGTATTGAAAGCCGGTGATATATTACGAGTCCGTGGACTTTGGAGATCGAACGCAGGGGGGAGTAGCAGCAAAAAGGAAAACATACAATCGAACAATCAAAAAGTAGAGCGTGATAAGCGAGAGCAACAGCCAATACCGGGTCAATTGCAAAAAATCAAATTGATTCAACCGGCAGCTCAGCAGCAAGAAAAAATTGTCGACACGGTCGGTCCGCCGCCACCTTCGCAGTCGGAGTCGCAGCAGCCGCAAGTGGAATCGAGCGTCGAAACGCCCGAACATTCGCCACCGATCGTAACGAGTCCTGTAACAACGGGCACAGCGCTCCCACCGGTAAACAAAACCGTCATCGAAAGAAACACCGTCAACAAAGCCGAGGAGCAAATTTGCGAAACAAACAACGACATGAAGCAGCGAGTCCTCGAGGAGAACAAGCTCATCGAACAGAGCAAGAACAAGGAAAATCTCGAGACCAACGGAAAGAAAAAAAGAAGCACCAACAGCGATGTCGAATCGAACAAATCCAGGAGCGAGGTTGGAGATCATGTAAAACATCCAAATTCGTAACTTACAAATTTTTTTTTCAAATCCTTTCTTTCATGACGAACGAATTGAAACTGGAAATGATCGTTCAACTCGTCTATACAGAATGCAACTACGTCACATTTTCAGAAAATTTTTCGTCCCTAATTTTCAACCAATTCAGACGTGCCGAAGCTTTTCTTGTTTCTCAAGAGATTCCGAGCAAATTTACCACGTCGTTTAGTTTTCCTTAGAAATTTGGAATGACATCAGGTTGTTTATAAATTTTTAAGCAATTTAGACGTGTCAACGCTCATTTGTATCTCAAGAGATTTTAGGCAAATTTGCCACGTCGTTTTAAAAAAAATTCATTCGAAATGACATCAGTTTGATCACGATTCAGGAATAATCGTCTGTATGACAATAAAGAACAAAAGTCGTGTTAAATTGGAGCGATAAATGAGATGATTGATGAAAATAGCTCAAAGGATTCCGGATTAAACTTTTAAGAATGTCCGGAAAATGTGACATTGCCAAATGTTGAAATGATCAGTTGATGTTTCTCCAAATTTCTGCACGAATACTTTTTTCCGTTCAAGTTAAACGCCGCGATTCGGGCCTTTCGTCAATTCCTTTAAATATTGTATCAGAATCGACACGAAGGCTCTCTAAAAATTTAACAATTATTCGACTTGTGTGGAGCAGAAATTTTACTCTAATCTTTGCAGTTAGAATTTCCCTCATAATCGTTCTCCACTTTTTCACAGACGGAGTTGAATCTGGAATTATTGGTAAAGGACGAGCCTATAGATTGGGAAGAATCGATGGATCCCTCGGAATCATTGACGATAGATCACGAGATTGACATAAAACCTGTAAGTTCGCACGATATGGGCATCCCTGGAACGGATCGAATATATTTTTTTTAATTTCCGAGATCAATCGCATTTTGTCCACTCGGTCTAGTTTTCAGATGCAAAAAAAAATGATTTTTCGATCGCGAAATCCTGACGTTAGAGATAAAATGCGAACTGTCTCTAATTTCGTTAAGTTTTTCTGTTTTGCATTGTCGTTCGAGTCGAGGAAATATTGCAGGAAAAGTTAACATGCAAATGAATGAAACTCTTGAATTGAATTGATCAGGAAATCGTACACAGCGCGGACGAGGATGGTGACATCGAAGAAGAGGAATACACACCGCTGACCTGTGACATGTGCAGTCAAACATTCAACAGACCTTCCGATTGGGTTAGACATATCGAATTCACCCACGCAGACATGACGGAAAATCGACGAAAGAAACGGAAGGTTGATAATTTTCAAGTCCAAGACCCGCTGGTCCCTCGTTGTCGTGTCGTTGAAACAAGAATTTACCGATTTTCTTATAAATTCTGTTTTCGATGACTTTTTCAGGGCGACACCGACGACGACAGCAAAGAATTTCCACCGTTGAAGTGCGATTTGTGCGGCAACATGTATCCAACGCCACAGGAATGGGTTCGTCACATCCAGACGGAACACACAGAGGAACAATTGGCACTGATGAACAATTCGGCGCCACCGAAACCAAAGAGAGCTCACAGTCATCAAAAATTGTGCAACATTTGCCAAAAAGTATTTCCGAGTCATGCATCAATGGTGATACATCAACGAACGCACACGGGAGAAAAGCCCTTTCTCTGTTCCTACTGTAAAAAAGGTTTCAACGTTAAGAGTAATCTCTTGAGGCATTTGCGAACGTTACACGACAAATTTGTCCATCCGAGCCTGTACTGCAGTAACGGCACCAAAAACTCTTAGATCGTTTAGTATTTCAAATCGATTCATTTTTTTCTATCTTAAAAATACCAAAAAATGAACAAATCAACCCAGAAAGAAGAAAAAGCTCAATTGCAAGGCGTTATCTGACTGCCGACCGGAGACGAAAATAGAGAAAGAAAGAGTTCGGCATAAGAACAAATGACTAACGCGCGAAAAATCGCTCGTTAAATATTCCACCGCGTCATGTCGTGGAATTGTTGAGAATGCACTGGCTCAAGAAATCAATGTCGACGGCTGAGACACGTTTTTAAACATGTTCTCACAACTTTTTCTCAAATGGCCTTCTTATTTGATTTTTACTTTTACTCAGTGATAAAAACTCTTTAAAATTTTATAGAATCGTGATTCTCTGCTATTAGAGCCCGCAGAAAAGATTGCGCATCATAAATTGAGTTCTTACAACTCGTCACGTTACTGCAAGCAACGAACGGGATTTCTTTCTCTTCCAAGAAAGTATTGTATGGTTTCGTTCTACATTTGAGTAATTCCGTGCCCTGGCCGTTTCTGTCGTTTCAATCACGAAATGACGCGAGGAAATTTTTTTTAACGATCAATAGATGGTTCTTTCAACGTTCAGATCGATCCAATCGTTCCAACGTGCTTGAGAAAAGTTGTGAGAACACTTTTACTTCGAATGTGACCAGAAAAATCGATCCCCGGTACATTCTCAATTGATTTACAATTATGAACGGCAAGAGCGTCTTGATCTTGTTTCTCCGTACGATTTAGGCATGTACGCAGAAAAACTGAGAGAAATTCTTGTCAAAAGCTCGTAGACTAAGAAGAAAACGAGAGAGAAATAGCGAAGGAACAACGCGAATGTGTATTTTGGGAAGAGACGATTTCTCGTTATTTCGAAAGAACGTCGTATTTTTAATTCGGTTTCGCGTAGATTGTTGTAAATTATTTTCTTAAAATCTCCAATAATTCCAGCTGCGTATTTCTACTCTTTTCACTCTGATGTAAATAATTGTTCTTCATCAGGAATCAGAAGATAATTCTCCAAAGCAAACGACATTACTGGACGACGTTATTTGCCGTTACAATCATTCAAGATTCCTCGCATAGGCTGCACCCGGGAAAGTACTGATCCAAATTGTTTGGGTAGAGAAAGCGCAAGAGCGAAGAAAATACCGGAGCAATTTTTTTTCATTGAATAATAATTGACGATCAAAGAATAAAATAACGTAAAAAATAGATTTTTATCACGGACGAGCACTCTGGCTTCGTGTGAAATAAGCAGAATCAAAGTGCGTTTTTCTGAACAGACTTGCGCAAGGTATTAGAAACCGGCCGGTACCGTTCACTCCATACCCTCGCACGATTACCAAATAATTTCAAAGCTAACAAAAGAAAAAGCAAAGAAAATCACCGAATCGCGAAGAGCACCTGACGCCATTCCAGTTATTAAACATAAATAATCCTATCGATACTTCTTCTATTTATTATTCAACTACCAACTGCTATTAAGATGGCAAAAAAATAGCATAACGTCGAAATTTTATGAGTTTTCTTTCGATACGAAGAGCAATAACCACGAATTTCGAATCCAAGAGGCTGAACGACAATTGCCAAAGTACCAATTGAGTTATCTATAATTTTACAAAAAAAAAAGAAAAGAGAAAAAAAACTCGAAAAAAAAGGAAAATGAAGAATTCTTTCATATCTTTTTTCGTTTATCTCGAACGTACTTATACATAATGAAATACCAAAGATTTACTTAGCTTGAATAGGAGAATACCTCAAGAGTATGCATGTTTCTGAGGAACAATGGAAAGAAAAGAATTTGGTGAAACGAAAGCGAAGAGTGTGATTGCAATGCCATGAAAATAATTCGAGTGAGAGATATAAAAATATATGATGTAATATAATTCCGCGTTTAAATCAACATCCGATAAGTCGATAAATTATTTAATTCTCATTCATAACCAGAGAAGCTGCAAGATAAAACGATAACGAAAGAGAGAAGAGAGAATCGATTCGGAAATAAGATTAAAACTACGTACTTCTAGGCTATTCCAATCACGATAGCCAACTTATTCCCCCAGTTCGTAAGTTAATTATGTATTTTTATATTAAACTAGCTAATACGTATACGTATGTATATACAGAGTGGAGTAATGACCGCAGTCGCTTGGAATGTCATTGAACCTGCGAATCTCGCTTTTTTCGGGTGTCGGGTCGTTTTATTTTTCTTTAATTTCCTTTTCATTGAGCGACGAGTACTTTTCTTCCAAAACTCACCAGAGGTGCTCGCAAATCGTAAATTTATTTGTTTTCTCGCGTCTCACCAGGCTCGTTATCAACCTCGTGGCATTTTTGCCTGTAAAACGTTTTGACGAACCTCACGGGACTCCCTAAGAACACAATTTTCTTTGATTTCTTATAAAGAAAACAAAAATTTGTCAACATTTTCATTGAATTCCTAGGGATTTTCAATCAACTCTCAAAATTGGGGGCTGCGAAGTGGAAACTAATTATTCTCGCCGCGATACAACGGCACAAATTTCGTTCGGAATGATCGCTTCGGAAGTTCGCAGGATCAAGGTTGTTCCAGGCGACCTAGTTATTGTTTCACGCTGTATGACACAGACACACAGACACACGTATATATATAAATATATATACATATAGAAACGAGAATTAAGGAATATTCGTAAAATTTTTTCGAACTCTGACTTAAAGTAGGATGCAAAAATAAGGTACATTCGAAAATTTATCAAAACATGTTTTATCCGTTTTTTCTTTTCTGAAAATCTATTACTTTTTCTTACAAATCATAGAAGCATTTGCTCCATTAAAAATACAAAACTAAAAGATGCAAAAAAAACTGAGAAACACGCAGTCACGGTCGATGACGGCAAATTTAAAATTAGAGTGTTGACACGGCGAAAAACGAAGAGCGTTTCTTAATAATCGTAAACATGTCATCCTACGAATTTTAGTGTCAATTCTACGTTGCGCTAGAACTGTGACGAGCCAAATAACTTTTAAATGTAAAATTTGAATAATATATTATCTTCAAAGTATCAAGGAAAAGAAAAAATACCGAGGTCCGAAAATCAATAATACTTTCCTTGCTCCCTCAACACCGACCAGTGATGCGCATTTTTGTTTTTATTTTTAAAACTACGCGGAAAGTCGACGTTCATCTTATCGCAAATAATGTACATGATATCGTTAGCTTTATAGTTACAGCGTTCAGCGAGTTTCTTCTTGTTTTTGTTGATTACTTTTCGAAACTTTCGGTCAACACTTGGCCGGACAATCAATTGTCGTCTTCGTCGTCGATCTTGGGCGCCAGGTAATATCTTATGTGACCGATTTCGCCGATCTTGTACTCGCAAACGAGCGGAACGTCGCTCGACATTGACAGTTGAACTTGAGTACAGAGCGGCGTTGCTTTTACGAAACAATTCAAATATCTGCAGGAGAAGGTCAACTTTACAGCTTCCTGCATCTCTACTATAACAGCTTCCTCTTCCTTCTCCGATTCCGCGGTCTGTGCCAATTTAACGTTCGCTGAAATTCACACACAAATTTTATAGCCATTAGTCTTCGCCTTGAAGGATGTACACACATTTTTTCTTTATTTCTCTTTGCGCGCTGAGCACGACGGGCAAAACGTAAACACTGAGTGATTGAGCGACTAGAGGGGGAAACGTGAAACTACTCAAACGGTGTCAATTTCTTGGGTGAAATTTCGGCCCTCGTCGTATTTGGCAATGCCATTCAGTGAAGCAATGTGGACGATGAAGATACCCGTCAAGTTCTACACAGTTGAGGTGAGTTACGAAAAATCACATAAAAATTTTCAATCTTTTCTCGCTCGACATCGAAAAAAAATTCACGGATTCTGCAATTATTGATTATTGGTCGGTTTTATCGATTTCTTTCGGGTCTCCTGGGCTTTGTGACCTTCAACTGCCTCCTCCTCCCTCATAACATTCGTTTTTCAATAAAACGTGAAAACATAAGGCATTCAGGACAAAAAGTTAAGAAAGCAAAGGCTGGAGGAGCTTTTTAATTTAGTTAAAATTTAGACAGCCATTGAGTAATTCTCAATCAATCGATTTTAGGCTTCCTCATTCCAGTGACAAAACCAATTGAGTTATTGAGAGAATAAGAACGTCAAAACTTATGGACTTGGCAAAAATCTTTGCAATATCCAGACGAATATTTTAATGACAAGAATTTTTATCCAGCCGTTGATGATTTCGCAATCTTTGCTTGCCATTATAATCGAGGCTCATTGATGGCAATTAGTTCATTAAAATGAGCATAAACTCAACGCAATAATTCAGCATTATTTATCATTGAAAAGTATAAATTTATTTACCGGATCCACTGTCTCCGTTAGCCGTGAATTTGATTCCTTCCTTGCTACAAGCAATAGTGATAGCTTCGCCGAACTGACTGAGGTCCCGGCATATCCTGGCAAATTCCTGGGACGGCATTTTGACGACACACGCGTATTCCGTTTCCTAAACGTTTGACAGAACAGTTTTTTCCTGATTAACTGGATCGGGTGATACAAAAAATATCGTTTTTTCTAACGGATCATCGTCGTTGATGTCGTACAAATTTTGTTAAGTGGAAAAGTCACTCACGGGGATTCCAAGGTGTTCTTGGTCCATGTTAATGAGCTTCATCTCATATTCGGCAAGTTTCTCTTTATTGGGCGATTCGAATATGAATGTTAGGTTGTCAGGATTGTCGTTGGCTCGGAGGGTGACGGTGTCTTCGGTTCCGGCGCATTTTAGGATCTTTGACATGCTGTCGAATTGCAAAAACAATAAAAATACAATTTATAGAGTAAAAAAGTTGGGAATTATTGGGAAAATCATAATTTTTGAAAGAAGCGGAAAATCTGAAATTATTCAGACGAAAAAACGTTGCCGAACGATAGAAATTAAAGAAAAAAGTCAAAAGTTGTATTAAAAAGTCGAATGAAATTATCGTAACGACAGTTTTGCAAATTAGTAATTAAAATTTGTCGAGAATTCTCTAAGATTTGGTGGTTTTCAAGGTCAAGGTGTCATAATTGGAATGTGCTTGAAGCGTGTCAATACAAAAGAAATTCTTTCGTAAACAGCCTCGTGTCCTTCAGAGAGGAACATTCAATCATAAGTTTCGATTGGCTATTTCGTCGTGTTTGACGATAATGGCTGTAATGGAAATAATCAAGAAATCGAACGTAAAGATATCGATGGATTGAAATGAAAAGGCAAAATAATTCGGTGACGAATCGACGTTGCGTGGGAAACGGCGAGAGCGCGGGAGGGAAAGAAACGGAAAGAGCGTTGAGCGTCATAACCTCGATACAAACAATGGAGAGAAGGAAAAAAAAAATCTTACACTGGTATGCCCATTCCCATGGATAAATTTCTGTCGCATCTGTATTTATCAAATCCATCGCTTCTCAAGTTGAGAGAAACGAGGGAAACGTGAGCGTTATCCATGGCTTGAACTTGAATGCCCGAGTCGGAGCATTCGAAAGTCGCCTCGGTGAGTAAATCCTTGACGGCATCCAGGACCTTCTTCAAGATATTGCTTTGTACCAATCGCGCCTCAAACATTTTCGATCCGTTGATTAAAACGTTCTTTTAAACAAAACAAAAAACAACGAAAGCGTCACCGAACACCGTAGAAAAACGAATGAAGCAACGCGGTACTATAACCGAAAATTGAAAACGTTCGGCGTAAGAAACTAACACAACCAACACCGTTCCGTACCGAGCAACAAGTATCAACCGGTGCAAAGAATCACTCAGCGCTAGACCACACGCGCACACACACACACACTTGTTATTCGCGCCGGTAACAGTGAGTATAAAAAATTTACGCGCGCTTTCTTGCCGCTCTATTGGGAAAATATTAAAACCGGATGTAGGTGTCTCTGACCGCGTTTTCGTTACGCGCGATCCAAACGAATCCACAATTTTTTCTTCTCCCGCAACGATCGCGGGACTTGCTAACTTTCATGGAAAGAATGGATTAATTTTTTCCAGGCCTTCTGCATTAATTATTAATCGTTGATTTTGATAATTCTTTCATCAATCGGGATTCGTGTTCGGGGTATTGATTGAACGATAATAAATACACAAAATAAACATTTTCTTTAATAGTGATCAATAAAGTTTTACATGGTTCACGACATTCGGGGCTTACACTTTTTACTACCTGCTTTCAAGTGGATCTCTGTTGCCTATGAAAAACATGCGAGTTCGTATTCTACATCTATTTGTTCGAATTCCGAAATCGAACGAATCGCGGGAAAATTTATAAACTTTGCTGTCACCATCGTCGCAAGAACTGAATTCCTCTATGCTCTGCTATCATAAATTATAATAGATACATCGTCGTCAATATTATTATGTCATTACTCTTGTTATTATTATAATTATTATTATTACAATTCTTATTACGTTAAAATTAATTGAAATGGCGGTCACATTTATACGTTTGGTACGATCACGATTCACAGTACAATCCGTATTTACAAACTACGCGTTGAGGAAGTAGAATGAGTGTTTGGTAATCAACTGGTTCGGTAATAATCGCTGGATCGGCTCGATTCAAAGCTCGATGTCGCGTGGAATGGAATTTTCGAGTTCACCGAATATCGGATCGAGCTCCTGTAAAAAAAAACAGAGGACACGAATTTTAGCATTTGGTCAAAATCGGCTCGATTCATTGAATCGAAACGATGGAATGAGGACATTTTTTAATTAAAAGTCAAAAAAGTCGCATGACAGAACGGAATTAGGCGAAAACCTTGAATTTTGGGCAATTTTTGCTGGTCAAAGTGTAAATTTTCATTCAAAAAATTCTTTCCATGAACATTGACATTCTGGACGGACATTCTTTGTGCGAGGCTGATTAAGAGCAAAGTGAAATTAATATCGAGCCTTTTAAATCATCGCTCATGCTGCAGTGAATTTTTCCGAAGAGACCCAGCAAAAATAGCGAAATGGGTAGGATAAAGAATGGAAATTTCTCGTTGGGTTCGAATTACTCACGTCAGGTGGTTCAGAGTCTGTCAAATCTTTTTCTCTCCGTCGGCTTAAACTATCCTCGTTCAACATATCCTCTTCCTCGTCGTCGACGTCGTCTTCGACATGATCATTTTCGACGTCATCAATGTCCTCTTCTCTGACCAAGTTGTCTTCGTCCTCATCTTCATCATCGTCATCGTCGTCAGGGTCGTCGTCGTCATCATCGTCTTCCATGTACGACATTTCCATGTCGTCATAATCTTCAGGCTCCTCCTTAATATCGGTTATCATAACCGCTTCCGAAACTGCTGACTCGGTTCCAATGACTGGCGTCGTTGCCACTTCAACCGATTCCGCAATTTCGTCCATCGCCAGTCGCTGTAAAACCAACAAATTTATTAATATTTTTTATCACCAGATTCGGCAAAGAGAAATATTCCGTTGTGCATTTTATGAATTCATTCGATATGGCAAAAAATTGATAGAAATTTTGTTAAATTTTGTCTACGAAGGTTTTGATAGACGAGAGAAAGAATTTATTCAGAATTTCGAGAGTTAAGCGGCCGCGAATATCTTTGAGTAGCAAATTCCAAGTCAATTGCGTACGAGGAAAAAAAACGGCTAGAAAGATCAAGCTCAAGTGTTTCCATAGCTAAATCGTATCCATACCCTGATATTTTTTGCAATTGGTTGCAAGTTTTTCGTTTCCGTTTCTATAGTCGTTGGTGATTGCAAAACGACCTGCCCATCTTTGCCAGGATCCTTCTCATACTCTTCACTGACCGTCGATGACCTCGACATTGGCCTTCCCTTTGTACTATCGGTGCTATTGGCATTTTGCTCCTTCTGACCTTGCTCGTTGGTCACCGGTTCTTCTTTACTTTTTTTACTGTTATTCTTTGGTTCACCCGGCAAACAAGTGTTGCCTCTTTGTCTTCTGAATCTGACTATTATACTTCTCGTGTCCCACATCAAATCGTGAGCTTGTTTGTAAGCTGCAATCGATTCCTCGACATTCGTATATCTTATGAAGGCGTAACTGCAAGAAAACAGTAAAATGAATTTCGAGTTTTATCGAATTGTTGAAAATACAAATTTTCATTGATGGAATTTTTTGCACGACGGCATAATTCGTCGCGGAATCAAAATATGAAAAATTTTACCGTGTGTTTCGCATTTTTTGGGCATATCCAACATCGACCCGTGCGGCTGTAGGAAATTTGTTTTTGACTTCATTGACGTTGACAGATTCCGGCAAATTACCGACGTACAATGTATAAGGATCTATTTCTTCGGGCATTGGATTATCTTCGTCTCTTAACGATTTCCTTTCGACTTTTAAAGTACCCACGCCGAACGGTATTTTCTCGAGTTCTCGGATCGCTTTATCGATGTCTACGTTCTCAGCCATCTGAATAAAGCAATATCGCGGTCCACTGGGACTCTGGAAATGTATATTTTGTATTCCAGGATGGAACTCTCGGACGATATCTTTGTTGAGATCAGGGTCCGGGAATTTGATGATTAAACTCTGCGCCCTTATCGTTTTGTTGTATTCGTTCTCGATTTGTAGTGCATTTTCGGCGTCCACTCGATTCCACGGACGACTTGGATAGTTTTGTGACATTGGTTTCCGTTGCTTGCTCTTTTTCAATGAAACTTCCTGCAATATTGAATCATTGATTTTCGGACTTTATAGCAATCGATAGGAAAACCCAACACAAGTTTCTGTCAGCATAATTTTCTGTGTCGTTACCAGCTTGGAGCTGTTAAATCTTCGAACGTGAAATTATTCAAAAATTTGCATATTAAATTGACTTGAGTGGACTGGGAATCCCGTCTCCAAGCGGTTTTTTGTTCGATTTTCAAGCAAAAATGAAGCCATACGTACGGAAATGATTTTGATGCCCTGGTCGGTAGTTTCATCGTCGGTTCTTGCGGCCGAGATTCTGGGACTGGATGCAGCCATCTGATGAGCAGGAATTGAGGCCGTTGTGCGATTAATGACGGCATCGTTTTGCACTGCTGCCATATTGGTTCTCTGCCATTCGAGGCCGATAGCGCCATTGAGAGCTTGTCCGAAATAAGAGGCCGTTTCGAATTGGCCTTGCTGGTGCGTCTGTTGGTCGTAGCGCTGCTGAGGTCTCCGATTTTTGTTGCGATGAAATGCACCTCTGGGCGCGTAAACGTTGTTACGATTCTGATTGAATCTGTCGCGTCTCGCGAAATTTCCCCTTGCAACGGCCGATCGCTGATAAGCGTTGTTCGCCATGTCCCTCTGGGTCTGGGACTGTAGAGCACTGGCTTGCGGAGTTATCCACTGCCAGGGCGGAGGAGGAGGATGCGCCCAGGTCTGGATCGACGCTACCTGAGAACCCACTGGCCCAAATACGTGGGGAAGAGGCGGCAAAGCTCCTGGCGGCGGTGGCATCGGCGGCAACGGAGGCTGACCCGGCAATGGCTGGTTCACGCTGGAAGGGGCAGAAGTATTTGAAGAATACATCGCGTACGAGCCTTCGTACGTATATCCCACTCCGCTATCCAACTGTTGCTGAAAACTGCTTTTCATTTCGCCATTTTCTTGAGTCGTCCCCTGCTAAAAATCATATGAAAAAAATTTGAATTTTTATTCGTCTTTGATTGATACGAATTTTCGACGATCAGAGACTCCGGCGACTGTCATTGTCATTGTTTATCGTTTTGTTCTTAAAATTGATCGATTTTACATTTAATTGTCTTTATTCTAAGATGTAGAACGATATTTCAGAGAAATACGTAAAGTTTGCCAGTGACCCGCGCATTTTGTGTCGAAATTTCGTTCCGCAGGTAAAATAGAGAAAAATTAACAATTGAAAGTCGTGAAAATGGAGTAACGATTGCGAGATGTTATGATTTTGTGGGTCTTCCAACTACATGAGTGCGCGGAAATAATCGACGTTCAGGAATTCAATAAACATCGAGTTTTGATGATTTTGAAACTTGATTTACTGAAATAGTCAACGAAACAATCTAACCTAAAAGTTCCAGCGATATACCCACGCGAGGTGTCGCGGAGAAAAAAATGAATTACAAAAAGCTTGAAAGATGCACGTGGGTAAAATTGAGATATCACGAGAGGTAAACAAATAATAACTAATCGTATTCACCGTTCGGTTCATCTTGGAAATTCGAAGAGTGCGAGCAACTTTCAAACAATTATTGTTTTTGTTTATTCGTCGATAAAGCCATCAGGACACATACGGATATACCGCTCACATTAAACAACAAAGCCATATATAGGGGTGGTTTTTCACTTCTAACGCGAATTGACCAGCCAACCACCGCTATCCTGCCGTCGATGCTTTCACCTAGGGCTATAGGGGGGACAGGGTTGGCAGGGATGCCAACCCTCTTTCTGCCGCCAGCACCGCCGCTTCTCTCAAAGCAGCATGGAAAACGCTTTTCGGGCTTCTCCACCCACTCGTCGTACGAACTAATAACCGCGCCCCCCGTACTGCTCACACACTTGCCCAAAACGTGCATCAATTTATTTCTAATAAAACTGAATTTTCCTCATCAGCAAATTCGTTTTGTCCGAAATTATAATAATTCTGCGGTATCATTTATTTCGACTACAATTTTTTGTAGCGTAAAACTCAATGGTATGGAGAAAACTTTAGCAAAGGAAAAAAATGACAGCAAAATGTATCAGAATCGCTCGAACGAGAATGGAAATTGAGCATTCTTTCATGAGGCGAAATTCTATCGATGCAGAACAATAGAAAAATCACAAAAGTAATCATAATGATTAACTTTTTATCGTGTGATATCGTGGATCCCAAAGTATTTGATTTTTTCTACGCTCATTTTGTTCGTTCTTTACTGGCGACCTTAGCAGTCATGATATTGTAAATTAGAACTTCGCGGTGCACTGATAAATCGTAAAAAATGTGTCTGCAACTTTTCAACACTGTGGAGCTCGAATTAAAAGGTGAAATTCCCAGTGTCTTCGATTACCGATTCGAGAAGAAAAGACAAAACGTTTCAATCGGTTGAATTAGCACGAAAAATTGAAAACCGACTAAACGCGACTGAACGTAAGAAATGATTGCAAACTGTGCGACAAACGACAAGGAATATACGGAATGTGAATTTAAAATTCAAATAACAATCGTATGATTGCGGAGACGAAAAAAAGTGTAGAAATTCGTGATTAAAAATATCGCCGATCTCGCCGGTAGATGTCGTGCTGGTTCGGCCTGTAGACTGTAGAGGCGCCGTATCTGCGAGCGGTGCGAGCTGCCCCCAGCCGTTCAGTGTAAAAAAAGGGATAAAAGTTGTGCTTGTTGTTCCTTACCACCTTACTGTGTGTGACATGGCTACAAATAACACGGACGAAATTGAGGTGCGATCTTGGATTTCATAATTCCTATGACAAATCATTTTTTAATTCAATTATCCCGTTACTTACTTTAACACGATTATTGCAAATAGTTGAATTCGTAACCTCGGGAATACCAGCATGGTCGTTTTGGCCCGAGCACTCCCCTCTCCCCCCTTTTCCTCGGCAGTACTTTAGGCACTGTCTTTCTACCTAAAAGCACATACTCTTGAGTTTTCCGTATTTTATGATCGTGCTAAATTCACTGATTTTCATTTTGCCTGGAAACCTGGAAAATTCCTTGTCATTTGAGAGGTTTTCGTCGATCCAACGTTGCTCGTTTTTTGCCATTCCGGGATCGCTATGCTAGCAGAAATTACCGCTATGAATTTTGTAGGTTATGGTCTCGTAAATCGGTCAAACTTTCACGATACTAAAACACCATTCCTTTTCTTTTTTACTGTAGTTACGACTGCTCCTCCATTGTACCCTGTGTCGGGTGCTTGTCCAAAAGCTCAATAATTTTTCATTCGAATTCCAGACATCGAGAACTTGATCGTCATCCCTGAAATGTCAATTTATCGTGCTGAATTACGTGAAAATTACATTTCCATGCAGATAGCTCGTTCGTGAGCTTAATCCTGATTATTCTTTGCAAAATCGTAAACATTTTTCGTCCTAGATCAATTCGTCTATTGAATTAATTCATTAATAATTCCTCATTGCGGTAAAAACGAATTCTTCGCTACAAAAAAATGTCAAGATCTCTGCACGATTGACGCTCCGGCCATTCCGTTACGTTCACGTCGATTTTCATATTCTGCATTGACCGAAACTTGTAATTGTCATATTGGAAATTTGCGCAATTGATTGAACAAACTATATTTTGAACAGGAGGTAGAGAAGACTGAGCAGGAAGCTACTAGTCTGGAAGAATATCCGCCTGAACTACTCATCAAGCATCCTCTTCAAAATACATGGACCCTGTGGTACTACGAGACGGATAGAAACAAAACTTGGAAAGAGAATCAGCGCGAAATCATCAGTTTTGATACCGCAGAAGATTTCTGGAGGTGCGCACTGAAATAATCCTCGACATATACATTGAATTCATGTTTATTAGAGCTAACTCGTTAACGAACAAAATGAGACTTGAAACTCTTGCAACTTGATTCTTGTTAGGACGAATTCATTTAGATATTTCTTCATCAATCTTGAAAGTTCTTTATCGATCTTTCCGTCATTGCTTGCAAATCCTATGTAATTGATGAGAAAAAATACTGAAACCCATAGAATTCTCGTGTTGATTGAGGAAATCTAATTTTTATGGTTTATGGGGAAAATTATTATTATTTCTTGACAATAAGGCATTGCAGGGTCTTGAATTTCTATCGATATCTGTTAACTAATTAGTTAATCACTTAAATCTCTTTGAATATTTTCTAAAAATGACTTTTTCCTGATCGATTCTCCAATCCATGGAATTCGAAAGTTCTAAATTTGGTAGTAAAATTTCTCAGGACGTTTCCAATTATCTGTAACTCTTAGCTAGTCAAATATTCGGTTCACTTTGCAATGAATTATTAAATGACAAGAGAAAAAAAAATGTTGATAATTTTTCGAATCTGCGAACTAAGGAAAAGAATTGTTGTTCCTTCAAGAGATTGTGGATAATATTTAAACTTTGTTATCACACTTGAAGTCCTTTCAGTCCCGTTTTTCGTCTAGGTTCGTAATTTATTTTGTCAACGAAGCATTTGAAGGAAGGGATCGATTAATTTTGGTTTGTGTTTGTTGCAATTCAGTTTATACAATCACATAAAACCAGCATCCGAGCTGAAACATGGGACGGACTACAGTATGTTCAAACAAGGAATCCTACCGATGTGGGAGGACGACGCGAACAAACGCGGAGGTAGATGGCTCCTGCAGTTGGATAAAAAGCAAAGAGCCACCGATCTCGACCACTTTTGGCTCGAAATAATATTGTGCATGATAGGCGAAGCTTTCAACGGATATTCCGATGATGTTTGCGGAGCGGTAGTCAATGTTAGAACCAAGGGTGATAAATTAGGCGTCTGGACCACTGATAGTAGTAGATCGCAAAACGTTGTGGAAATTGGGTAAGTTTTCGCTAAATCCCCAAAGAATCGAAGAGATTCCGAAAGGAAACCGATTGGCCAAGGGAATTTGGCTCGTCTGACATTATTTTGCACTATAATTCCTCAAAATTCCATTCAAAGAACACGCCCGAAGAATATTTCGAAGCGAACGCAGTAACGGGTGAAAAAAGTATCCAAAAAAGCCAATGATTTTGTCTCGAGCGACGGAATTGAGAATTATTGCATATTTGACGAACGTTCACGCTATCAAAACGGAAATTTTGTGCAGAACGAAGTCTTAAAATTAATTGAATCCATCGGTTTCCGTTCGCGACTAATCGAATTTTCGTGTCATAGGAAAACGGGAGTTTTTCTAATTTATAGTTAATTAAGAATTGATAATTAATTAACGTGTATTGACGTTATTTTTTTAGACGCAAATTGAAGGAACGTTTGAGGATCGCGTCCAAGGTCACGATAGGCTATCAAGCGCATCACGACACCATGGCCAAGTCGGGAAGTAGTACGAAAAACATGTACCAAGTTTAACTCGGTCGTTAACATTTGTCTGATCTTATTTAACACTAATCTCCATCAACAAAGATCGATTATTTTTGCTTTTCTTCCATCTTTTTCATTCGACGATTGCGAGCGACATCGAAGGTCGTCGACTAACGTTTCAAATTGACGAGTAACTGCTGGCAATTATGTGGCAAAGCATTAAAATATAATATATATTGTATGCGAGACAACTTTTGGCGCGACGAAAAATGCAACAACGGAGAAAGCAAATGTTACTTTCTTTTTCACACTTTTCAACAACTTTATTCTCCTTCGAGTGTCGTTGCTCTGCAAAGTTTTCTTGATATTTTTCATACGGATAGAACGACGTGTATTGAGAAAGAGATTAAATGATTCGTCTATCATGTACGAATAATGATTTCAAGATCACAGCGAAAGGGAATGAAATAAAATAACTAAATACCGATGTGTATAAAATGTAATACTTATAGTTTCACGAAAAATACGTGCAGGTTACTCTATTCATTTCGTTCTACAGATGTTGTTTCTCTTGTGCGAGCATACTTAAGTTCGTTGAATCATAATTTGTACGTTTTCTCGCATTTTCATAAATAAACGTATGCGATATATTGAAAAACTTGGATTTTATTCGTAACATTGTGTTTATTCGCTCGTGACAATAATTCGATAGACTTATTAATCAAACGTTACGTCGTCTGATATTTTCGTGACCATAATTCTTCAGCCATTTCCACGAGATCTCGCCTTCTCGCTTTTTCCAAAGCTTGCTGGAGTTTCGATTTCCATTGTGCAGGATCGGACTTTGATTGGAATTTAGTGAGAGCCTGAAATTTTTTACACTGATTAGTGTTTATCGAACGATCGGGTCGTTCTTCGCCGATTAATTAAAATTTCATACTAACCTTTAGAGCTTTTTCTTTCAACGGTAATTGCGGTTGAGAATCAATCTCGTCAATGTCATGCTCCGTTACGCCAAGAAACCGTGCTACGTCCCGCCAGTGTCGTCCAAGACTGTCGCTCACTTCGAGGAAAACTGTGAAGATCGCAAATCGAAAATCATGAGAATTTTTTCGATCGCTTTTCCCTATTTTATAAAAAACTATGAGGAAGTTTCCTCGTTCTGCTGCGCAATTTCGACCTTCCTTTCCCTTCACCGCGTGTCCCTTCCTTTTCGACAAGCCAAAAACTCTCCGTTACATTTACCCGAAATAGCGTGTACAAATTTTATCATCATCAACGAAAATCTTATACAGGGATCTGAGGAAAATCTCAGCGTCGATTTTTTGGAATAATTTTCAACTTTATCGTCGCGTATTCGCTGATTGCTATTCGGAAACTTGAATATTTATTAATTAACCGCTTCAATATCTTCCATCGTTCGGTAGCCGTTTCACGTTAGGAGGAAACCCAATGAGGAAATAATCAGAACGAAAAAACAAGATGATTACATACGCCGAAATTTCGAAATCCAAGTCTCGGGAATCGGGAATAGCCATTAACATGATTTCCTTATTTTATCAGTTATGATTCGAATCTTCGTAATACAGAAACGAGTCGTGACCAAGGAGGGTTTGGAGAACCGATTCATGAGACAACAGACGATTCTCTTTGAGAACTAAATGAATTTCAGTAATAAATAAGACGGAATTCGATAGATAAATCGTTAATTATAAACGACAATTGTTTTCAATCCAATAAGTCCAGCAGATTTGAATTTTCACATGGAAAAAGTCCCTGGGACCAGGCCCTGAGCCAGAAAAACGACATTGCAGTTTGTGTAGTTGGAACACGACAAAAAATATTTTTGTTATTTATAATATTTCTGTATTTCTTGAAAAATTTTATTTGTTCATGTAAATTTAAACTCAAAATACCAAATAACGATCATGGGACATCGTGGCCAAAGCTGCAGGTCAATTTTTTCTATCTAGACAAGAAAAAGGAAAAATCTTGTTGCATTTCATAAATGCAAACTTGAACGAAGTCGAGTAATCCTCATGCTCATGTAAACAAACGAGCAGTTTTTTTTTTTTTGGAAAATCATAAAACAAAGTTTTTATTATTTCACAATAAAGTTGAAATGGGTTGATTGAGCTGGAGAAAAAGGGGAAAAATAAATGAAAAAGAAGTAACGCTTACCGATCCTTGCAATTTGAGGTTCCTCGTGATTGGGAAGCCGTTGAGCAGTTATTTGTACCGGAGCCGATAACGTTAGATGAAACGACGGAGGCGTCAGGGTAGGAAGAGTCGTTGGAGATTGGAGAACAAAGCCGGACGATGGAACGTTATTCGGGATGCTCGGTTGACTCTCGAGGGAATTTTCTGACGATTGTGCGTTGAAGATTGTTAAAAATAAAGTAATAAACATCGTTGCAGCTAATAAAGTAAGAACGAGCACAATGATTGAATGTTTGGCTGGTCGTCGTAGGATTTTAACATTAAATGCATTCGAGTCACTGAGACCATGGTTCAGGCGGTGTTCGTCGAACGTTGATGAATTGTTACGTAATAAAATGTTCGTCTCGTCAAACGGAATATTTTCTGGCGAAGCTGTCTCCGTTGCACAATTTTTTCGAGTTTCTTCGTTGTTGAATGTGTCTCGATTTGTTTTCTCGTCATGAATGTCATGATTATTCGCGCGATATAGACGTTGATTATTGCTGGGTATCGGAAACCAATTGTGTCTCGTGTTTATCGATATATTTCCATTTTCAACGTTGTACTTACCACTGAGTGCATCATACACATTGAAAAGTGGGACAACAGGAGCATCGCGCATGTTTCCCTCATAATTCCTCAACAACGTCGAGAGTTCTGGACTTTCAACATAACGAGCTTCTATATGTATCAGTGGCTCGATATTATCGTACGACAGTTCATTACGCTTTTCTAGTACTCGCAATAACCCTTCGAGATTATTGATGTAACTAGCAGTTCGAGGTGAATTTATAACACTCGAATAATGACTTTTCAAGTCATTGAGAGTGTCCGGTCGGCCGTCAACGTACGGCCTTGATTGGCACAAAAACTTGTCCTTCAAAACTACATAATTCGATTTCAACCTTTCGAGTATCGTGACGTATTCCATCTTGACAATATTTACGCATCCTATCTGTTCGTAACTATAGAGTGATGGATCATCGGAAATTGCATATTCACCATGAATGACACCACATTGTCACTTTCACCAGGTGGGAATCCCGGCATTATTCGATTCCAGCACGATTCGGGTATTTCGGTTACCAACAACGTAAACATCGGTTTTCCTAACCTCAAAAGTCAGCGTAAAAAACTGTTCCAATTTTCCATTTTCACTGATATTTCCCGCACACAATCAATTCTCATTATTTTTCTCATCTCGGTTCTTGATCTTCATCACTGAATTCCGTCGTTTTTCTCTTCATTGCGGGGAGAAAAGAGGTTTTACGCCTTTCGATCATACGCGTAATTAATCACGCAATCACGATCCACAAAGTTGCCAACGTTCCGCTAGTTGCGACTGCCAACATTACGATCCGTCGTAGGGACATTTTTTAGGAGAAAACGAATATCACGACGAGCGTGAGATTACCCGGGAATTTTAAACATTCAGACTTTCTCGTGAGACATTGTGTATTTATTTAAACTGTTTATCGCTGTCACGAAAATAAATCACATCGCCGTTTAGCGGTTATTAACACCGTCGGAGCCAGAGCGCTTCGAATGATTGCAAAATTCCATCACCGCAGATTAATTTACAGACGTCGACGATCACGATATCACCGGAAAAAGTTTTCTGTGTCCACACTAGCCTATGTCAAAGAGGATATGGAGAAGAGTAAAAAAAGATAAAAAACCGAAACACACCGTCGTCTATTGGACTTCGATGACGGCCATATTGTTGAGTGAGTCTCACTCGCTCCACAATGTCGCTGATAGTAGCTTCTTTGTCGCTCCTTCAATGAATGTAATAATGATAATCATAATAATGCACGGTTAGACAAAACACAGTGTGTAATGTATACACACGTTAGCATTCATGCGTATGTAGAAATGGTAAAACATGACACACGGTTCTAAAAGATTCTCCCACCAGAGGCGCAAGAGCGTTTTACTGAAGCGTGTGGTGGACGCGTATATATAAAGCAAGAAAAAATAGAAGGGTGTAGAGGAGGCTTTAACCCGGTTGTACGGGTAACGATAGCGCAGTAGTCGGTTCTCGGTTCCCCGGAGAGACAGTAAGACGGAACGGAGAGTGGGGCAGTCCAGTAGTCAGTACTGCCAGTAGTCTCCGGTGAGTCGTTTCGCGGGTTTGCGCTTGAGATACATCATCGCGGAGGAAAAACTGCACGCGAGAGCAGGGCGCGAGCGGTTCTGTCATCCACGCATTTTTCGGTTGTGTGTCTCAGCGAGGGGGGGAGGGAACGTAACAAAAAATTCTAAAGAACAGAAAAAAAACAGAGATCGTGTGCGCGCGTGATTGTGTATGTGCGTGCGTAACGACGGCGCCGGAAGGTTCGATCGGCGTTTGTCCTCTCAGTTAATAAGTTGGAACTGCCGGCGGAATACGAGGACAAAAAAAGTATGGAATAAATTGCACGTTGTTAAAATACCGCGTAGGCGAAATTTATATTCAATTCCTTCATGGAATTCCAAGTTTTTTTTCGTCACGATCATTCATTTTTTATGCACCGTTAGAGCTCAAAGGCGTCTCTTCATCCGTTGTAAATGCTTTGATAAAACAATAAGTAGGACCCGTTAGGTACACGGAGAGAGAAAGAAGGAAAACGATAAAAATTGAGGCTTCTCTCAAGAAGCTCCTGGTCACGTTGACCAACGGCATTAGATATTTCCCTCGCCCGTGTGAATTGAAATCGATATAACTATGTGTTTTTTTTATAGAATATTAGACATTTCCGCGAAAAGTGGGAGGTGATATCCGTGAATTCCACACACCGCTAAAAGATCGAACGCGTGTTATGTGTCCCATTTTTATATCTACCGTGTGGCTCGTGGACTGGAGACGACAGTGCTTAAAAAAATAATTAAAAAATACGAAAGTAGACGAACGGTGATCTCCGCCCTCGGTAGTAACCGGCCCGCGTGTCACGAGCACGAGCGGTCATTCTTATCTCGTGTCGCTTCTTCATCTTCAGTTCCTGGCTGAGCTGGAAATCATCTAAGCATCTCTCTCTCCCTCTCGCTTTCTTTTTTCTCTCTCAATTTCATCTCCGTGTCGAGTGGAATTTTAACATAAAGACGAAACAAACGAGTCGATCTCGGTTTTTCGTAAATTTTAATTAAAATATGCCAAATTAGTTCAGGCTCAACGGAAAAATAGTGAAATCTTTTTTCGCGAGTCGTACACTTTTCATTTCGGCGCACGAAATCAAAGAACATAGATTTACATGGAAGCACAGGTCTTATGGGCGGATTTGGCACGGTTTTTCTGGGGTCCGTGTAGTGCTGACCCCAGCCACCGCGGCGCTGCTTACGTATCGGTGTGAACTAACACTCTGACGCTGGGGTCATAGCGCGCACTCTCTCGCACCCAGGCGCTTGGGGTAATAGTGCGTTCTCGCTCGCTCTCATGCGTCTTGTAATGCTCGGGGTGCTTGGGGTCCGATGTACTTTGCTACGTCTTATTGTTATCTCTTTCATGTGATGAGACTTGTAGCAAAGTAACAAACTTTCTCTAGCCCGGCAATAGGATTTAGGGTTAATAATAAAGCGTTTGAACAATAAATCAAAGCAAATTATGTTAGATATTAAGCCCCTCTGATGAATGGGATCGATAAGTATATGAAATTCTCCAAACATTGCCGTAGTCGCATGGCGAGCGACCAAGGCTGGAAACGCAGAGGATCCCGGATCGATCCCCCGTGATAGCTTTTTTTTTTTCACGAGCGAAAATACACAATTGAACAAACAAATTTATTTAATTATAAAACAATAAAATTAGCGTCAAAATGCGATAAAAAAAGAGTCTCAATAGCATATTTTCCACTGCTCACATTTTTTGGGCAATTATATACCTCGCACTCTTTATTTATTACAATAAATTTCAGCAATTTTCGTGCAAAAGTATATGTTGTTAACTATAATCCCGACGTTTGCATTGGCATGAAATTTTAAAGGTCCGAGACATTTAAATTCAGTTAAATGCTCGTGCTTTTCGACAACCCTTTACAATGTTGCATTGCTTTTCTTCTATCTTCCTCGCATCTTTCGTGGCTCTGTTTTTCAACGGTTCTCGACTGTCGAGCAACAATTTATCGCTCTCATTTCGAGAACGTTTTCACACGAGCTAGCTCGTGTTCGGCTGTTCGGAAAAAATAGTTTTGTCCTTATATTTTGGATCTAATCGGTGTTTTTGATTAATTGTTGGTGATTCGTGATTGCTTTCGTTTAATTATGCCTAAAAATAACGTTTGCGCTTTCAATGGGTGCGATAATTCTGCACGGAAGAGGCCCGATTTGAGTTTTCACCGTTTTCCCCGTGACGACGAGCGGTATGTAGTGAAAAGGAAAAGTGACGAGAAAAGACGAAGTGACAATCATAAAAAATGACACCGTGATCGCATCAAAGCATAATTATTATAAATAATTCGGTCTGAAACGACGTTTGCATGACAATGATTTTTTGTACAATTTTCACATGCACAATTGAAATGGTTGGAAAATTTCCTGTTTCGTGAGTTCTTCGTCTTTTCGTTGCAATATTTTATATGATTTCCTTATTTTTTGTGGTTTTGAGCGTGTAACGAAAGACGAAATCCATTTTTAGTCCACACTGAGCAACGATTTCAAAAAATTCTGGAATGCTAAGCAAGAGTTGACGACACTTTCTGCTTCGTGTGTAAATTCATTACAACTAATGCTTGTTAATATTTTTTTCGAATAAATTGACAAGATCCAAATTATTGCACAAAAATTTCTGGGGTAAAGGGTTTTAAAAACGTGTCAAATCAAATTTGATTCATTCCTGCATGCAACCTTTGTAATGAAATTTTTCCATTTAGCCCTTGAAACTTTATTTTCTTTTTTTTTTACCTATCTCGGTAACCTGGGGTGTTAAATGACCTGAATTTCGCAGAATCCATAAATCCGGTGAAATTGATAAATATTACGGGAAAATTAATAAAAAAAAATACAGAAAAACGATAAATTGGCGAAAATTTAAAAAAATTCAAATCTCCGGTAAAATTTAACGAAAAGAGTTCGACTTGGGCTCATTTTTTTCATTTTTCAATGCACGATCACGTGAGCTTCGTGTAATTTTGCTCCAAATTGAAAAGTTAATAAAAAAATACAGTAAAACAATGAATTGACGAAAATTTTGAAAAATTCAAATCTCCGGTAAAATTCAACGAAAAGAGTTCGAATTGGGCTGATTCTTTTCGTTTTTTAATGCAAGATCACGTGAGCCTCGTGCAGTTTCACTCCAAATAAAGAAATTGACAAAATATACAGAAAAACGATAAATTAACGAAAATTTTGGCAAATTAAAATCTCCGGTAAAATTCAACGAAAAGAGTTCGACTTGGGCTCATTCTTTTCGTTTTTCAATGCAGGATCGCGTGAGCTTCGTGTAATTTTGCTCCAAATAAAAAAATTAATAGAAAATACAGTAAAATAAAGAATTGACAAAAATTTTGAAAAATTCAAATCTTCGGTAAAATTCAACGAAAATAGTTCGAATTGGGCTAATTCTTTTCGTTTTTTAATGCAAGATCACGTGAGCCTCGTGCAGTTTTACTCCAAATAAAGGAATTGATAAAATATACAGAAAAACGATAAATAATTGACGAAAATTTTGAAAAATTCAAATCTCCGGTAAAATTTAACGAAAAGAGTTCGGCTTGGGTTTATTCTTTTCGTTTTTTAATGCACGATCACGTGAGCCTAGCGCGATTTTGCTCCAAGCAGCGTTTTAAGTCGCCTAGTGTTGTTTTTGACCCCAAGTTAATTGCAATTGATCTAAGGCTAATTACAACTTTGTTCTACAGATTCTGACTAATAATCACGATTCATTTGATACGTTTTTAAAAGTTGCAACGGCAATAACATTCCCGGTGAAAATCTGATCGTACCGTTTGAGTTCCTTAAAGTATTTACAATAATTATCTGTGATATGTTTTCACATTTATCAGACAGTCTCAACTCATGATTATTTCCCCAATATTATTTATTTCTGATGAATTTAATGACAATAATCACATTTCCTGCTACAACTGGACCATGATTGATTTACTTCTTGGGTGAAAAATGTCACATTTAAACATTTTATATGAAAAAATACGTTCGATACTTTTCTTGCGAGCATGAAATATTGCATGATTTTTTGTTATGGTGTGTTTAGCTTTAAAAAGTGGATCGCTCGAATTGGGAGGAATGAGTGGCTGCAAATGGAGCCTGAAAAAATGCAGAATCATCGTGTCTGTTCGGTGCATTTTGACAAACGCGATTTCAGAACTAACAACCGCGCCCAGGGTAAGCCTCTATTAAATTCTGATGCGCTACCAGCTGTGAGTAGCTTGAAAAATGATTCGGTAGCTTCTCAGCCCTCTGGCGAACCAACAAACCTGATCGAACCGGAATTGCCCGTTTCCGGAAGTGCACAAAGTTCTCGACCGCATGAAGTAGTTGCAAATAAAGCGCGTAGCAAACCTCATTTATCTCGACGGGAGCAAATTTTGATGAAGAAGCTAGCCACGGCCACTAGTAAATTGAAAAAATCCCGTCAAGTTATCCGTAATCTCCAGCGAAAAAGTGTAAAACAATTATCAGTTCCAGATATAATCGAGGGCGCCGCGCATCATGTAACTGGTGACCGTTTAACTCTTTTAAAAATGCAATTAGAGCACATTAAAGTTTCACCTTGGTTAGAAGACGAAAAGCAGTTTGCTTTGTCTCTTTTTTATAAGTCGCCCAAAGCTTACGTTTATTTGAGAGAAAAAAAAGACATTTCTTTGCCGTGTGTCACTTTGATTAGGCAATGGGTAAATGAATTAAATTTAACGACTGGAATCAGCTCCGAACTTTTCGAATTATTAAAAATAAAAGCTTCGACATTGGAAGAACGCGAACGTCAATGCGTTTTAATGTGGGACGAAATGGCAATCAAAAAAGTGCTGGAATACAATTCGAAAGCAGACGTAATAGAGGGTTACGAAGATCTCGGTCATCTTGGCCGTACCGATAAAGTCGCAAACTATGCGCTGTTATTTATGCTTCGCGGTTTAACATCTTCATGGAAACAGCCGATTGTTTTTTACGTCTCGCATGGAAACGTTGCTGGTGTACAATTGCAAGAACTTATAAAAACTGTTCTCAGCTCCGCATTCAATGCCGGATTTGTCGTAAGATCAATGGTTTGCGATCAAGGATCTCCCAACAGAAAAGCAATTAACGCTTTGGGGATAAATGAGGAAACACCGTTCGTTACGTTATCTGGGCATAAAATATATTTCAACTACGACGTTCCTCATTTGTTTAAAAGCATCCGGAATAATTTGATCAGCAAGGACTTTCTCGTTGGACAATCGCGTATATCGTGGAGTGCAATTCGAGAATTGTATGATTCCGAAAATTCGAAAGCGTGTAAAGCTGCGCCCAAACTAACCGAGCGCCATCTCAATCCGAATGCTTTTCAACGTATGACGGTTCGATATGCAACCCAAGTTTTCAGCGCTTCCGTCTCCGCTGCAATGACTACCGGAAGAATGACCGGGGATTTGAGAAATCCTTTTAATATCGCGACAGCTAATTTCAGTAAAAAATTAAATGATATTTTTGATTGCCTGAACAGTAGATTTGCGAACGATCCGAATCCACTTAAGAGAGCTTTATCAGACAAATCCCCTCAGGTACAGGAATGTTTGGAAAATGCACTTCCATGGTTGGATCAATGGACGGTACTCGGTGCTCCCAATCCACCATGTTTTTCGGGTTTAAAAATGGCCATAAAATCTATTTTAATGTTTTGGAACGATCTCCGCGCAGAGGGGAATCTTTATCTTTTGACTACACGTTTGAATCAAGATCCGCTTGAAAATCAATTTGGAGTTTTGCGCAGTCGTTCCGGGTACAACGACAATCCATCTGCGAAGCAGTTCAAGCACAATTTGCAATATGTTATTAATAACGACTTAGAAACAACTCCGAAAGGTACGAATTGCGAGGAAGACGGGAACGTTACGTTGCTCGCGAAAAAAGCAATATTGAAAACTGGTTTGGTCGAGAATGCATCGGGTTTGTTGGTCGCTGGCGACGACGCCATGAAAGAAAGTCATGATGATGATGACGTTTGTGCGACGAATATTCTTACGCATGAAATCGTTGAGATCGACAATGACGTACTGGACCCAACAGATCAAATTCCGACAGACGAACAGAAAAATAGTGAAGTAACTCTCGAGACTTGCACTATGAATTATGTTGCTGGTTATCTGCTCCATAAATGTTTGAAAAAGTTTAATTGTTTGAATTGTAAAGATCTCTTCGTTAAAGAAAATCAAAATTTCGAAAACAATAACGAGCTCTTAGTTTTTTTTAAAGCGTATAAAACTGCTGACGGGAACGAACTAGGACATTTAACAGCCCCTGTCGACAAGTTTCACACTTTGATAGTTGCTGCGTACAGACGTTTTCAAACAGAATTTCAATTGCATTCCCACGAAGTCGGCATTGGTAAATACTTAAAGCAGTGCATTCACGAAACTTTGGTAAAAACTGACAGTGACTTCTGGCTGACGAACGAGGACTGCCATGATCATCGCGATTTCATCGTAGATTTGTTCGTTCGCACTCATATTTTTAACCGCCTCAAATGGATGTCCCGGGATATGAGAGATGCGACGAATAAAAAAAGGGCAAACACCACCGTTCTCGCGAAGCCAAATCGCAAGATGCTGAAGATTACTCACAGTTGAAGCGATCTGCCGGCAAAATTTTTCGCTTTTTTTTTTAACAAAATTTAACTTCAATGTCGTTTCTTTTGCCAATATGTAATAATTCAAATTTTGTTTACTGGTAACTTCATTTCGCATTTTCGATCACTGTTGTACGCGTTTTTCGTTTTTTAAATCATTTTATCCCCTCTTTTCCAACCTACCCTCATCCTAATTCCTTCCCATCCTGACGGAAAAAACTCGCCACCTTCACGTGGTTTCCGTTGAGTAATATCAATCATATAATGTCCAATTATCCTGATTTCAAACTTTCGGATTGCCATGATGACTAACAACGCCCATCCTTGCTTGGCCTGTTTCTCTGCTTGATTGATATTAGCTAAGAGCGAGTACACTTTAAAATAAAAATATATTTTGTGAAATTTTATCGATCTTCTCCTTTACAGAGTTCGTTTTTTGAACAATTATCACTAGAAAATGTAACATTTATTTTGGAGCCAATTTTGTTCATTTCAGCACAGAGAACATTTATGTTGACATGATGTTTATGATGAAATTAAGTCCTCCCAAAGAAGACTCAATTTTGATTCCAAATTAAAGAGGAAAATCATCATAAATACCAGTAGAACGTTAACGTGGGGACAAAAACGACCCCAGGCGACTTAAAACCCCGCGCTATTTCTCCCTTCTCCCGTTTTTCAATCGATTTACCGCATTTTTTTTACTAATTTTTTGGCTTTAAACATAATTGCGCGAGGCTCACGCGATCCTGCAGTAAAAAACGAAAAGAAATAAGCCTAAGTAGAATTCCTTTTGTAAAATTTAACAGATGTGATTTTTCAAAATTGCGGCCATTTGTGACCGTATGTTACCAGAATGGGTTTAAAAAAAATAAGATTCCCGTTCCCAAAATAAAAAAAATCGTATTAACATTGATTCCGAAAATAAATTCTTTTATAACTAGATTACAAGTATAAAATCATAGTAAATGTTCTTATTATTTATCAAATATATTAATTTACTTGTAAATCGGCTGAAATACGATTAAATATACAAAAAAAAAATTTATCTCGCACCGGGATTTGAACCCCGGAACTCTGCGTGTTATCCCCTCTCGAATTCCAAGCATGAATCTTGCCTATGACTGAGCGAGATAGCGTTATTGCCGTTCGCTCGTAAGAGCAAGCGAGACAACGCGAGGGGAGGGGCCAGCTGACTGCTCAGATGTGTGCGGCACACCGATACATCGCCGTGCGCCCTATCGGCAGAAAGTGGAACCACATTTTCTGTGCCAAAAGTTAACATGGGACCTGTGCTTCCATGTAAATCTATCTTCTTTGACGAAATCCAGTGAAAATTTATTCTCCACATGCGGAAGCGCCATTGCGATAGAGAAGATTTAGACCCCAAAATTGGCCGCTTTTTAGTCGGGTGGGGAGTTCAAACGATTTACGGAAAAGAAGAAAGTTCACCGTTCGCCACGCCGGCACGCCAGACGGAGACGGAGAATTTCGCGAACACGCGCGCGCGCTCTACATTTTTTCTCGTCTTGCCAAAAGCACTCGCGCGACATATCCTCGCGCGACTAACGAGCCGTGACTAAATCAAACTCTTACGATCCTCATTTTCATTTTGACGGTAATCATCGCCGCGTTCCTTTTCTTAATTCCATTCAGCAACATTATAATTAATAAATATTTTATTCCCAATGCTTTTTTATTCGGGTCACAAAAATTGGTTTCACTCAACAGCTCGCCTGATAGTACAAGCATATCGACTCTGTGGCTCGCTCGATTCGAACATGTGAACATGTGGATGAATTTTTTTATCGTACACGAACGATCAGCGCGACGTTCGGTGATGAAAATATATTCATTCGCTCGATCGAATAGTTCAGCCTCTTGATCGAACGTTCCAACGTTGCGTCTTTGTTTTTTCTCCTAAACATCGCAAATATCCCCTGATCAGGAAATTTCATTAAAAAAAAATGATGACACCGAAATTCGCAGCGTGCAACGAAAAATACTTTTTTATTAATTGCTTGTTCAATTAAAAAAAAACATCACAATTCTCCCACCGATTTCGTGTTTAGATGCGAAAAAAATATCGTTTTATCGTTCTGACCAAATATTGGACAAGAACCTTCAAGTAGAAAAGGAATTTCGTTGCATTCCAACGATGCAAACTTCAAAATCGTAAAAACTTCAGATTCAGCCTGATCCTGAATTTTTGGACGTTAATATTTCCATTCAAAGCCTCGTTGGTTATTGGTTCGCGATAAACTCACTATTGGCGATTAACCAACGTAATTTTGACCATAGGATCATTCGAACGTGCAGTGATGATTGATTCAGTGTCAATTATTCGCGCTGATGGACTTTGCATCGTGGCCTAATAATCCATGGTAGCGATTGCGAGCGGAAACATCTGTCGTATGTTTTGCAGAAAAACAATAAAAACCAGCACAGCAGAAAAATTCACGAGTTAAATTGATTTTTTTTTTTGAAAGCTATTTCCGGATTAGAAAACGAGAAAATCCTCGTGACGGATTCTCCGAATTTTTCAGCTGCATCACTCTCTCCTGTCAAATCGGGTCACGTGAGGCAAAAGCCTTTCACTTTTTATTCTCACTCGTCATTTCACTGCGGATATTAGTTATCGAACTAATTATTATTCCGGCGATAAAACTTAAGAAGTAAAAAAAGAACGATCGAGCAAAAACCGGATGATTATTTCACGAGGTCTATGAAAGTGGCTAAACGTCGTGTGTTACTTTGGAAAATGACTGACAAGTACGAAAACGTTTGCTTCGTTCATGAAACTAAAGTTCGCAAAGTTTCGTACTGATTCCGAGTTTGGATCCTTGAAAAACATCGATTTATCCTTCTCACTGAATATTGAGACGGAATTTCGTTGCGTTTCAACGACGCAACGTCGTTGAACGATCGATATCGGGATTTCGATCTCATTTCCAGCTCTAAGTGTATCAGTTTCTTTTTCGACATTGTTGAATCACTGCATTCGGTAATGAAACCCGAGGGCACAGCGGGCAGACATATAGACACATGGGAAAGGGGGAATTTATTGAGTTGTAAAAGGCCGGGTACGATGTACCTGCATGTAACTTTATAGCGAGGCAAAACACTTGCTTTTTCTCACCTTGAACTTGACACTCGAGGAAAAATTCGATAGTCGACTCCGCATCTTTCCTGTCTGCATGCCGATGAGCTTTCTCTCGTGTTTTTTATTTATTTTTTATTCTCTCTTCCTTGTTGTGCTTGTTTGATGGCGCTAAGCTGATGTTGTTGCATGGGGAGGATCGTCGACCTCCTCAGGGTCGTATCCAGCCCCCATCGTATCGTTGGCCTAGGCCGCAGGTATACGACGACGATAAAGTTTACATCGTTCTTAATTAGCAACGGCCCACGAGCGTTATGTCGGGCTTGGGCATTTTTGTGGTTCTCTTGAGGAATTAAAAATATGAATGCGAAGAAAAAATGCATTTGGAAATCTGAGAAGTAAACGAATCGAGAAAATATTCTTTGCTTCGTATATCAACGATGTCGTAAGCGCTCGTCATAATTGTCGTCGGATCTGCCGCGGCAATTATGTTCTTCTTGAGCAGAGTCCGTTATTCGTGCTCAGTATTTGGTCAGGACAATAAAACGTTCGCGTTTGCGATTCGAGAACTAAATCGGCACGGAAAATCGACGGGATTTTCTTAATTGAATTGAAAATGAGGGGAAGAAATATTTTTCCTTAGATTCCAATGTAGTTTTGCGTTATTCGCTCCGGAGTTTTCAATAATTCATTCACGAATCCTTGACGCAATACTTACGACAGGGATATTCCAGTCGGCATGGAAACATTTCCTCATTCGACGTCAGAGTGGAACGTACGTAGATTTTTTTATGTTGATGTTTGAGGAAAATTGTACGAGGAAGATCGAAAAATCATGAACTGTGTCCGTTCTTTTTCCTGTTTGTTTTGGATTTGGGATAAAAACTGCTTCTGGACGGTCGAATGGTCGGATTCAGATTCGATCACATTATTTCCACACGTGGTTTCAATCCGATGAATCATCCGCGGAATCAGAATTTTTTATCGAGACTGTATCTCGATAATGGTCGCTCCTTAATAAACGTTTTTAATTGCTTTTCGATTCAAATTCACTCGTATCGAAAAAAACACGTCATTTTCTTAATCTCTTCACTCAAAGTAACAAAAAAAGTCGTTACGAAATTGTCTCGGAACGAGAAACGACGATCTACAACTTTGAGCATTTTTACTCACGGAATATTTTGACTTGTTTTGGGGCAAAGGTACGTCGTTCCATTATACGTTCATGTCACACGTGAGCCATCCGTTAAAAATGTTGCGAGAACAGGAGTTTCTATATCTATCGTGACATCTTATCTGCTACAGGTGTTTTCGCGATGTTTTGTACTTTGTAATACGTCCACGAAATGGAACATGTAGCCACTGAAAAGTTTCGATACTTCGCAGCACATTTTTTTTCTGTAATTCGAGTATTCGCAACGTTGAGCAAAGAAAATATTTTTGTTTATTCGCTGATTGTTCAACTTGAAAAATCATGACAATTTTCGTACTGACTTCGTGTTTTGATTCTGAAAAACGATCGTTTTACTGTCCTGACGAAATATTGAATACGAATCGTGAGCTCTGCTCAAGGAAAACCGGAATTTCGTTTCATTCGACCGATTCAAACTTCGACATCGTTTAGAAAATACTGTGAAGAAATTATTCGTAATGTTGTAAACAACGATTTGGTCTCTCAATAATTTCAAATAAGCAAATGAGTTTTTTTTCTAATACTCATCCATTAGAAATCAATTACGTTCTGGACTCTAATTAATTCCTCATTATTCTATCAATAATAATAAACTAAGCTTTCTCTTACGTCTTTGGACTTTGATAAATTTGACTGTCGGCACTCGAGGGCATGGATCTCGGTCAAATTTTCCCGATTATTTTTGCCACGTTTTGACGTTTGTTTGGTTTCGACAACATTGGTCTCTTATTTTTCGCAATTGTCAGTTGCTTCGAATTGTATTTTCGACGAAAAACAGGCACGATTTGGCCTGCGAGGCATGGTCGCAACTTTTTTGCTGGAAATTCGCATGCAAAGCTTTCGGAGAACAATAAGAAAAGCTAAGCAAAGATAATTATTTTCACAGACAATCTGTCGCTAATGGCAGCCACGAATGGGTCGATTATCTCAAGTTTTTACTGCCATGTCCTAACCGTATCGCAAATTGCGTGTGAAACTTTCATTAGCGTGACGTTGTAACGATGCATGAAGAATAAAAAGTGAGATTTCAATTTTTCTTTCATTTCGTAAAATTTATCTGTTGCCAGTTGATCCGTCTGGATTGTGCACAGAGATAAGAATGCGAACGTTTGTTGCCGGCTGATCGATCGTTATTTTGTTTGGCAAAATTTTCAATCGTGCCGTCACGTTCGGACGTAATACCGTTGACACAGTGAATACGATGTCACGCTAGACTGGGAGCTGAGTTACTCGATAATCGTAATTAGTCCTCCTGATGGACTGCAGTCGGATCAGCGGTCGATGGAATCGACGTGGTTGGTGGGGAGAGGCTCGACTCTTTGGACTCTCTGGAATAAACAAGCACTCGACCACTGGCCTTCTTCGTGGTTAGACGGTCTTGGCTACGAGTGTTATTGTTCAAGAGGGATCGAGACAGTCCTCGCGGAGTTTCGCGATCCTTTACTCGATATTTTTATCCGAAGTGACTCGATCAACTTGTTTGACATTTGTTTTGTATCGTCTGGTCGAATAAATCGATAAAATCAACACAAGATCGAGACAACTCCAAGTTCACTGAACTTTGCGATTCGTGAGTATTCCTGTAAAAGTTTTTTATTTTCTTCAAATCTTGCGTACTCTCGATCCTCTCATTTGGGGGTCCTCGAGATACTCTTCTCTGGGGAAGAGTCTCAAATTGTCAAAGTTTATCATGAAAGAGATTTCTCGTTGTCCCTTTAGAGTTACTGGTCCTCAACGTGATTTATAAGAGCCCTGACAGTCGAGGGACCTCGGTTTTGCGAGGGTGAATTCATAAAAAATGAACGAGACTAAGAAATCTCATTTCGATACTCTGTCCAGGTCCTCAAAAAAATATTCTTCAGGATCAAATACACTGAATACGAATTTTCATTTCGAGGTTGCCAATTGCAGTTGAAATTGTGACCATGAATTATTTTACTATTAATAATTATAATGAATAATTATAAGTAATTGTAATAATTAATTATAATGAATATGCATAAGTAATTATTAGTAATTAATTATAATTAATAATTATAAGTAATTATTGGGGCCAGCAAGAGTCGGTAATTATTTTCAAAAATAAAAAGAAAACTAACGCCACTCATTTGCTAATTTCTTTGGCATTTGAAGTTTGGGAATTTTATCAGAATTATTTTTTTTTCTCGTGAAACTAACAACTGTTTTTGAGCTTCCGGTTTTTTTTTTGTTTTCTTTGGATTCGGCAGTGTATTTGATGTAAAAATTTACGTTTGCAAGGGGAGAATGGAAAATTTACAAAAACGGTCTAATAAGGACTGTCCTACAGATGTTTTCCTCTAAATTCGTACGAGCAAAGATTCAGGTCACTGTTTAGGAGCTGCATGCAAAATCTCGGGAAAGTTCACGATCTCGAATTCGAGATAGTCTCAATCAAACATCCCACAGTCTTACGCACGCGTTTTCGTGAGGAGGGGTGAAAAAAATTGATCGATCGAGAAATAACTTGCAAACTGTGCTACAGAATCTTTCCCCTGTTTTCTTTTCTGGATGATAGTGAATCACGTGGACAAGTTTGTCCAAAACAATATCGAGAACTTTGATCATAGTTTTGGACATTCAGCGATAAAAGTGTGGGCTCAGGTGAACCTGATAAGGCGTTGTTGACCATTTCTCAAACTGTCAACTCCACATCAACCGTTTCTTTCGAGTGTTTATGAGTTTTTACCTTTCTATGGGACACAATACCGAGATTATGAAATTTCTTCGCAATTCATCGTTGAGTTATCAAAAATTGCGCTAGGAGTGAGGTTTCGAAGGTGAGTGTAGCGAGTCGAGTGATTAGGACATTTCCGTGCCGAAGGAAAAGTGAATGACAGTCTTAGCTCGACTGCGGGTCGAGCCGTCATTCTGAATAATTGCTCATTACGTAATTCATTAAGATGATAATTATAACGCTATAGACTTTCTCGTCACGATTACGATCGGAGGTAATCCATGCTCGATTAGACGGTAGACCACGATAAATTGAGCGAGACTCGTCACAATACTCTGTCGCGTCTGCTGATGAGAATCTCGCCGCCAATATTGACGATTCCCCGAATGGATTCGTGATCGATGATAAAAATTTCGCTCATTGCTGTCCTGTGAATTTTTACTGGTCATCGTAAAAGATTGTCACTTGCGCAGACCCCGTCCTCGGAATAACTTGGTACACGTAATTTTGTGGCTTCGATACAAAAGTTGCTGGTGTTTTTGGATTCTTACGTTCTTCTAAACGTGAAAACGTGTTCTCCGTTTGAACCATCGCGTACGCGGCCAAGAATTCATCACTCAACACGAGGTGGTTGCTCGTTCAACGAGTATCAATTTCAATTCGTGGCACTGAAGTTTGTAACGTTGAGGTGCAACGAAATTTTCGTACCGATTTTGCCTTCGGATCCAAAAAAATGATTGCTTTTGATTTCCTGACCAAATATTGAAAAGAATCACGAGCGGAGGTCAAGAAATAACGAAAATTTCGTTGCATTCTATTGGACGAACGAAAAAAAAATAGAAACCACTGGCTCGAGATCAAAATATAAAGTTTCTGGAATTTCGTAATACGACACGAAATTCGAGCTCGTTTTTTCCTGATTATTAATTCTTGGACCTGCCCAAAGACTTTAAACTAATGAATTTTTTTCTCATTTGCTCGGTTACAGAAATATCGGTGGATAAAAAAATAAAAAAGTTTCAAGGAAAATGAATAAGATGGATTATCTCGATGTCACCCAACCGAACTACTCGTACGTCTTCAATTTTGAGGAAAAATTTATTCATCAGTCCACCAGGGATTGGATGACGAACAACTGGACAAACGGCTTTTACGCTTGTGGTATATACATGATACTGATTTTCGGTGGTCAATATTGGATGGCCAGTAGACCGAGATACGAGTTAAGAGGTGTCTTGAGTATCTGGAATACCATGCTCGCTACCTTCTCGATTATTGGATTCACGAGAACCGCACCTGAGCTCATTCACGTTCTGTGGAATTACGGACTCTATCACAGCGTTTGCGTACCAAGGTGAATATTTCTCTCAATATTTTCTGATATTTATCGAATTTTCATCAAGCTCATCCGATGTTCCGGACTATGCGTAGTTCGCCGATTTATTGTCGTTGCAACAAAAAGTCCGTGTCCAACGAAATAGTACAGAAAAAAAATGAATAAACGCTTTTGAAACAAATTGAAATTTATCTATTTGGATGGATAATTGAAATTTTTCGGAGCTGCAACGAAATAAACTTTGGAACAAGGTATCGGAGAGAATTTGGACGCAAATTGCATAATTGCTTGTTGGAATATTGAACAAAATATGTGCCAAGTGTCCCAACGACGAAATGGTAGAAATAAAATTCAATGGACTATAAAAAATGTTCAATTCTTGTAAAGAAACGGAAACAATGGGTTAATGTTTTGCTGGATGGAGATTTTCAGCCGATATTCAGAAATATTATTCAGTGTGTTTGTCTACGTGTGTAAACGACACAAAAACTTGGGGAAAACAAGCAGAAAAGAGCACGGAGAGCCACATGTTGTTTCAGTCTTTGATGCACTTTTGAGAATGTCAATATACCGACAAAACATCCTTTGTATGTTTTTTTGTTGTTGTTAATTACATATTCGATGTTTATTTTTGTCGATACACGATTTATACGGTCAGGAAGTTTCAAGATCACTTGTTCAAAGTTCGTGACATTGCATCGAATCGTCGTTCATCAAATGTTGGCGTTATCGGTCTCGCGATGAGTACGCCGAGACGAGATTACAAGAGGTTTTGTTTTCATTCCTCTCTCGTCGTTCGTTTATTTCCGCATGGAAGATTGCGTCACCGCCGGTCATCGCAGTCAAAACGATTCCATCTCTCGAATGACATATCGCCGGACTAGCCGGCTAGGGCGATTATTATTCAATCGTTTATCGCACTCTTTCGCGAATGGTGACTTTTTGCTCGCTTTCTTATCATTATCGTCGTTTATTGGCCGTTGAACTCTACATTTTTAGAACGCAACGATATATTTGTGTCTTGGTTCTCGCATGCCAACAGCCAACTTCTCCATTTTTTTGAAACAACAGAAAAACAATGTGGCGATATTTTTTTGGGCGATTTCGATTTAAACTCTCGTTGACTTTTATCATCGATTTTTTTTTGCGATTCCACGTTTTCAGAACTTTTGTGCAATAGTCGTTGAAAAAGGACACAAAGTTTTTGAGTTTAAAAAGATTTTTGGATTTCTGTCCAGCAAATACGAAAAAAAAAGCATACGAAATTATTCCATAAATACAATTACTACAAATTCCCATGGAGGCCTTACGAATTTGCTGAGGAGACGTTTTCAAGATTTCTCGAAAACGACGAATGTCCCAAGGGAAAAATTTCATTACACATTTCTATTGCGAACTTCTATTATAATTTTTCGTACTCCAAAATTAAGGTTGAAAAAATTTAAGAACGGCATAATTTCGCCTAAGAAAAGACTAAAGTGCGGAATTCCGAATATTTTCTTTGCGAACTTTATAAGCTTTTGAATAGCTCTCAATTATTCGATATTTTGAATTTCTTTTTTTGCATTCGGCGGTTCCGACTTGATAGTCGTCCCGAACAGGACGAATGACGTTTCTATCGACATAAATATTAAGCAACTGAGATGCATCGTCGAACTGCCAGAATAGAATAAATGAAACGTTACTCAACGAGCCCCGCCCTGTCCAACGTTGAACTCTGCTTGATTGGAAATTAATTGAATTCCCTTTTAGTCGTATTTATTGAAACTCTCATCTTAAATAAAACATTTCGTTTCGAGTTTTTTCCACAATCACTTCCCTTCAGAGCTTCAGCACGAAAAATGATGAGCAGAAAGTCCCGAAGAGAACGATTTGGAAAAAGGATGAACTAACGATAACGAAAGAAAGTTTTTCCTTGTATTTTCGCGGTGGCGTAAATCGAGCGATGCGATTTTTTGATTTCTCGCTACTGAAGATCTCGAAGTAATATTATTGTTTGTCGTATGTTGCAGTTTCATTCTTCACGACCGAGTATCCGGTTTTTGGACGTGGATGTTCGTACTCTCGAAATTACCTGAGCTTGGCGACACACTGTTTATCGTGTTGAGGAAGCAACCGTTGATATTTCTTCACTGGTATCATCACATAACCGTGTTGTTGTACTCTTGGTTTTCGTATACCGAGTACACGGCATCAGCGAGATGGTTCGTCGTAATGAACTATTGCGTGCACTCGATAATGTACACTTATTACGCTCTTAGGGCGATGCGTTATTCGCCACCGAAGAGTATATCGATGGTAATAACATCGTTACAGTTAACGCAAATGGTAGTCGGTTGTGCGATAAACATATGGGCATACCAGTATCTCGCGCAGGGACAGAAGGAATGTGGAATATCGCGAGTGAACATAAAGTTCAGTCTTACCATGTATTTCAGCTATTTCGTTTTATTCGCGAGATTCTTTTACCACGCTTATATATCGGGTTCCCGAGGAAAGATGGCAAAGAAATCATTGTACGAGGAGCACGGTAACGGTCACATCGGTGCTGCCGAGTACACCAACGGCAAGCTCAAGGCGAATTAGAGCTGAGAATGAGCGAAGAAAAAAGAATAAAAGAGCACGATGAAAACTCTGAATCCGGAAGGAGGATCGGACGTTTGTTCATCTGGACGAAAGAGTATAAATATAAATATGAAAATTGCAGAAGGAACGATTCCGGATCGAAAATACATCGAGACGGAAATGGATCTCGCGTCCTCCTTCCAGAAGCTCCAACGACCCGGAAAAACGTCAAACGAAGACAAAAAGTAGAGAGGAATTAAAACGCACCTAAGAGTACGCACCGGAACGACTAATTGTAAAAAGATCGAAGAAAATCTTCGACTCGTGCGCGACCTAATCGAACTGCGAATGGATTTTAACGCGTGAAAAATTTGCTGAAATAACAGAAAATGTTTTATTGGGAAAAACGAGTTTGTGAGGCGCTTGAAATGTGTGCCTGTGTGTGTGGCTGCTTGTAAGTATCTCTAGGTATCTATTTTCACACGGATTAACGATTTTCTCGTATCTTCGATATTATATATACATGTATGTATATATATCGGTTTCTCTCTGCCTCTCAGTCTCTCTTTCTCTCGCTCCTCCATTCTCCTCTCCTTCGAAAAAGGAAACGCGCGGGCGCAAGCGAGTCTTCCAATACGATGTCCTCTGTGCTGGGTCCATGTCGAGTTCTCCAGACAACAGACTGAGACCGACCGAGAAAATCACAGAGAGAGAGAAAAAGAGCGGGAGGGAGAGGGCGGCGAGTGAGGGAGTGAGAGAGTGATGTTCCGTTGACCTACTTCGTGATAGACGTGTCGTACTTCATAAACCAACGAAAAATTTTCATCGCTCGAGACACAACGTGTGTCTTTCATAACCAAACGAAAAATCATTTCATTTTATTTTTCCCTATGCACAACCGACGTTTCTGGCAATGCCAACATTCTCCAAGGTCTAGAATGACGGAGACGCAAACAAGTTTGCAAAATGAAATGTTTTTTAATGTATGCCAACTATATTTGCATGTTATTTTATCGAGCTTTGTTCGTATACAAGAGGTTACGAGTGACCGTCCATTATCGAGAATTCTATTAATTTCGAGCTCCTTACCGGAACGCGCACACACACAAACCATGCAAACATCTTTGCGTTATTCTGTAAATATTGAACTTTCAATTCGCTCGCTCGCGTCATGCATTTCATCGCGCGCGTCATAATGTCCTCGTATATTCAAATTATCCGAAGAATTCTCGTCCATTTCCAAGTATCTGCGAAAAGAATCTGCACGAATTCGAACTTTGAGGATAATTCTGGCAAGAAAAAAGTGGAATTTTTGAACCAACTGGGCGCAGTTATTTCGAGGAAACTTCTGGCCGATCAGGGCAAACGAAATACCGTCCATTGCCCTAATTTCGAGGGTTCACATGACAAAATAACTCGAAGAGAAAATAGCACGACGGCGAAATAATTCGGAAATTGTTCATCAAAGTTTTAATTTTGTGAAATTAATATTCGGAGTGTTTAATATAAATTTTACTGTCCAATGCGACGATTCTTTCAGAAGGAAACAAATTTCCGAATACGGACTAAACAATTGATTAGATTTTTATGCAAATTCACATTCTGCACAAGAAAAATTGCGTACAATTCAAGGTCATCTCCGTATTATACTCTGTACGAGTACATTTTTCGATTTTATTCTTTTCGTACGAATTTCCCGTAAGAAACGGTCCTAAGCTTTTCAGATTTGGATGTGATTTTCAGTTGCGAAAGTATCTCGAGTGTATATAAACGTCAATCGATGTCTCATTGATATCATTCCATTCAAATCCTTGCCAGTAGAATTTATTGACTAATGCAGAAGAATAAAATTTTGGGCCTTTCCATACGAACGTCAATCTACCCAATTATTTGGAATTTTCACAAATTGTTTCGCCGTGTATTACGTTGTCGCGTGTTATTTTCTTTCCATGTCATTTTGACGTGACACTTTGCGAGGAAGTCTCATTGTCATGGACGAAGAAATATTGAGAGAGATTGATAATTGAAATTTTTTCATCGTTGGAACGAGATAATGCGTTGAACAATATGCAATGAAATTCTTTTTTCTCTCCTTTGGATCGAAAAATTGATGTGCAGCTTGGACTACGATAATCCAATGATGACTTTTCGTGATTTGGAATCTGAATCCACGAGAAATATTGAAATTATCTCTGAATTGAAAAAAAAATGGTTGATGACGATAAAAAATTTCGGGGTCCATCAAAAAATACTTTTTCTATTCTTTGTTTATTTAATTTAAAAAAAAACCACGAGAAAAGATCGTTTCATGGTCTTGACTAAATGGTGAATAAAAATCTTGAGCTCTGTTCAAGAAAAAAAAGAATTTCGTTGCATTCCGACGATGCAAACTTCAACGATATTGAAAAATATATTTCGGTGAATTTCGAGCAAATACTAAATCTCGTAGCTTGTTCGAGGATCAGTAGAAATCGAGATTTTTCTCCCGAAATAATTGAATGCCTAATGAGAGAAACTTTCATTGAGCTCGAGGCATTTGAGAGATTGAACCGACGAAATTTCTCAGCGAACAGCGTTAGGGGAACGTGAAATTGCTCGGATCTGAAAAAATAAAATGTACATGCGCGTGTGTGTGCGTGCTTGACACTTCATTCCGGATTAGCGATTTTGGAGGGCACGGATGGGAATCGGTCGAAGGAAAAAAAAGGAGAAACTATTTTAAAAAAAAGATCGATTATTTTTAGGCATTGAATTGTTTATTACAATTTATAATTTAATGTACAGCAATTAATATTTATTGTAAGAAAACGAATGATAATATTAATAATAATTTTACGTATAATAATAATAATCAACCAAAATATTTTTAACGAATCGTCTCTTTTTTTTTCGATCGATGCCCATCCCTGATCCAACATTGCTTCGTGCTAAGTGAACAAAGAGGAGAAAGCCTTTGGTCAACGTGAATATATGCAAATTGTATATTTTATGCTTCTTTTCTGTATATCTCAGCGTTGAGCTCACGAAGCCTGAAGTGTAAATTTAATTATCGTACCGTTTGTTGGCGGAAAACATGAATTACTTAGTCTCGCCTAATATCGAGGCATTTCGTCACTTTCGAACGATAAAGTCGTCAACTTTTTTTCGGAGTTTTGTATACAGAATGTATTTTCATTGTATAACTGAAATTTCGAGACAACAAAATACTTAATCGTGTGTTTGATTCGCAAATTTGTGCTTGACATGGCTGCAAGGAAAAATTTGAGTTTCTCATGAAGATTCATGAATACTGATAAATTTTTTATTTTAACAAAAAGATCGAATGATATTCGTTCGTAAAAAAAACTTTTTAAAGTGGGAAAAAAAATTATCGCAATGTTGATTTTGTCGTTGCGGAAGCAACGATCGCAGACAAGAGACCGGAAGTGAGGTCACTTGCAAAGAAGCGCACACGCCATCAATTTATATGGCATCCTTTGAATTGAATCGAACGACGTTAAATAATACTCGCGGGCGATTTAATGAGACACGCACACGATCGACAGAATTCTTGTCAACATGAAAAATATGTGACAGACGAAAAAAAACACGCAGGTCGCTGGTACGATTGTATGGAAATGGGATTTAACACGCGATAACGAACAACCTGTTTGTCTGAGGTTCACGCAGTTCGTTATTGACATTTTCCCAGTTTACGAGGCAGACCAAAAGTTTTCTGTCAATCGGAACATGCAATTAGGGACGGTTGCTTTTACAATTAATTAACGAGCGGCTTCGCGCTGCGAAGAGATGATTTGAGTGTCGCATGCTCGAGGATGTACGTGAATGTCGTTGGTTACGATGGACCGAAAAGTGCAGGAAACATGTGAAAACTCACGCTTGCGTATTAATTTGTGCGATTTCGCGAACCAGGCATCTCCGTTGATAAAAAGATGATTGATGAGTCGTATAACTCTCACGAGGGCTGTGTTTGTCATTGGCATTTCCATACACTTATATACGAAACATGATTCGACTACGGTTGTATGACATGACTATCGATTGTATTAGAATCGATAGAATAATTGCGTCACTCGATTCTCTAATAAGGATCGAGCCAGAAGCGATGGTTCTCAGTTTTTCGGCAAAATCCGAACAACAATATTCGTGACGGGCTCTCGTTATCGATAAATTTCTATTACCACCGTTCGCAATTTCATTAACTTGAGAAAATCTTGTAATTGAAAATTCGCCACGTGGCGATTCTATGAGAACCGAGAACCACACGTTATCGCTAACGACCAACGAAAATCTCTTCGAGAGCAGTCAGTCAATAGCTTAGTGAACTTGCTGAAAAGCCATTCAAGACAAATTCAATAATGTATTGAAAGCGTGAATTCGACACGTGCGTAGCTGCTCGAATGAGAAAAAAAAATACAATCGAAAATCGTGTCCAATTGGAATCCTAAAAATTAAGCGCCCTCGATTGATTATTTTTTTTAAATCAATCTTGATCAAACGTAAATGGCATAAAGAAGAAAAAAATACTTGAAACGCATTTTCCGAAGGATCGATTGCAAAAAAAAATGGAAGACGCGACTTGAAAAATTTGCGATTCCGAATTGAGATGATAATTTTAAAGAGAATGAAACGGAGGAGAAATAAAAAAAACGACGGATACTCGTTGAACTGAACTCCGTAAAACATCGAATCGTTTCACGAATAAAAAATCATGGTTGTCCATAAAAAACTGGTCCGAATTATCAGATGTTTTGTGAATTCCAACTGGACACGATTTCTTAATTAAAATATCTGGAGTTTGATGAAATGCGAGATTGTACGACTACGTGTGTGCAGATGAAAAATGTTGCCGATGTGTGAAAAATGCAGATTGTGTCTGTAACATCGCGTATTGTTGCTGAGTGAAAAACCAGTTTAAAAAAAGCCAACAAAGAACTAGAATTTTTATGACAACTCGAACGAGTTACGGGTTTTGGGTTTTGAATTTTGTATAAGCATAAGAATATTGTAACGTGCTGAAAAGTTTTAACGACGAAGGAAAAAGTTGAGTCCTTCGTGGATAATTAGGAAAATTTGTCAATACCCTTCACTGTGATCGGTAAGATTTCGGTTAGTGAGTAAGTGTGTCGTCCAAGATTCACGCTACGTGACGATGAATAATTGACGCACGTGGGTGTAGGATTTTATTTTACAAACTTTCGAACTTTTGCAGTTCGAAGCTCTGAAAAAAATTGTTGCGCCTAGTGATAAAGAGATCGTTCGATTTGGATCCTTTTTTTTGTAAAATGTTAACAACGGAATCCAAAAAAACGTTGATACACGTTCCGAATAATCGAGCGGGCTGTCGTTCGCACGAACGAAACGAAGCATTGGATCGAACTTCGATCCTCGACACGAGAGCGTCAATTCCTTCGCGATTTCTCGACCAAAGAAATAACGAGGCGTGTTGTTGATTTATGCAAATCGTCGTGCTATCTCTTACCTTAATGAGTGATTATTGTTATCTTTAACGTGCACCGACGAAAGAAAAAAAACAACAATTTAGTTTGCGGTCACAAGGTAATTACCGAAACGTATTTTTCGGTCAAAGTGATTTTACCTGGCGAACTCTCTTTACGAGTGTATGCAGTAGGTTTGGGAGTAGATTTGTGTACATAAAAAATTGTACATATATTTTTGATCGAGAACATTGTGAGCATAAACATTGCGTAACAGTTGGTATATTTAAACAAAGAATTAGATTTCTTTTGTATATCTGGTGGGTGCATGTATGAGCCAAAAAAAACTAGTACGAATGCAATAATGTCTTGCTCGTAAATCTGTAAATCGATGCTCAAATCCGTAAAACATGTGCACAATACGATTTGAGACAGAAAGAAGAATTAAATAAACCAAAATCATTTTCGAACGAGACAACATCGTACATGCCTTCCTGTCAATTGTTTCAATTAAGGAGAAAAACGATAAGGAACAAGACGCAAGACAGCAGGAAACTCTTGATTAAGGTAGTGTGCTCGCCGGAGCGTTTCTGTAACGATTTTTTTTCTAAATTTTAGCAATTATTCAGACCACTAATGAAACTATTAGCAAAATTTCAAAAGTTCTCACTCCCTCGTATTCGTTGATTCGTTTGAGAGGGAAATGGAAATTCTCACAAGCTCTGAAACTTTTTCTTTTACAGATTTCTATCAATTTTGTCTCAATTACGTAAAAATTTGTGACGAAGTTCGTCTGAAATGATAAAGGAAGGAAATTTAAAGCTTTGTACGAAATATTTTTACGTAACGCAATCAATGAATTTTACGAGTTTGCAAACATTAAGCGGAGAATGACCTTCCGAATGCGGAGACTTCGGCGAGGTAACTACCTTAAAGAAGAACAAACTATCAATAGGGCGAGTGTACTGGAATAGATAGTCTGGAGTAATTAACAATTGAAGGACTAATAAACCGATTGAAACTTTCAATGAATTATTAATCATTCGTACTTACTAGATAACACGAGTGCATGCAGTAGGGAGAAGGGGAGAGAAGAGAAAAACGGCAAAACTTATGAGAGTCGCTAAAAAATGTATTATGCGGATTAGTTTTGTGTTATCTTGTTGACGCCGCTGTCAGACTGGGAGTGTAGGTAGATAAGAAGTAAAAAAAATGTCCACGGTACAGAATACTTAGCATTACGCTCTCGAGACATGAAGAACGAAAATTTTCTTGTCCTATCGTGGCACTAGAACGTAATTTTAATAGGTATTAGACGATATACATATGTATATATTTTTTCAAACTCAGAGAATTCGCGTGTGTCAAAAGAAACGAGTGAGAATATTTAAAATTCGCAAGTCTATGCATTTTTTGGGTTGTCTTGTTCATCGATGTCGCGATCGTTGGGCATGTATTATTTATTTATTAACATTGATTCATTCTTCCATTTAAAACTAGGAAAAGGATTCAAGAATGAATTTGGAGATTCGTACTTTGGAATTTTTCACCGGGTCGTATCGCGAATTATCGAAAGCAAAATTTGGGAAAGTCTGAACGATGGAAATTGAAAAGATTCGTGGCGACCGTGTCAAATGGCGAACAAACATGTGGAGATTTTTTTTTTTTTTTTAAATTTGAAGGTTTTCGTACGATCTTTCACTTTCTCTCTCTCTCTCCTCTCGCTCTGATCTCTCGTGTCCCTTCATTTGCCATGATCTATCGTTGATAGTGTGTATATTCTGATTGGAACGATCGACGAACGAGTATATTTGTTTATTCGTTATAAAAAACGCATATTGCGGATACAATTGATTGTCGTCTCGTGCACGAGGTCAATGATATTCTTATGATTGTGGAATGGGGAAGATTCCGGAGGAAGGTCGTAGAGGGTTCACACATTGCGAACCAGACGACGATCCGTACAATTCCAATTTCGGAATTTAATGTAAATCGAAAAATTCGACTGTAATAAAGGGGAATGCAGACACGCACGTGAATAAATAATATTTCTTGTTTCCTATACAGCGATCATTACTCGACAAAATACATTTGGCACAACGTATGCGATTTTTTTTAACCGTTCTCGACAGTCAACTATCTCCAAAGGCTTTTCCGAAAAATCTAATTCGAACGGACGTTCGAAAGGCAATTTTATTGTGCAGACAAGAATTAATGAGTATTCCTAACGAGCAGACATCGGACATCGTTTGAATAACTTTGTGTACATAAATTCTTCAATTTATGGCAAAAAATAATATTGGACAGATCGTTCAATTCGATCGACACTCGCACATCGATACAGATCAAGATTGATCGTATTCTTTTTCGCAGATACGATTCAAAATGTTTGCAAGAAAAAAAAAACAATCGAACCGGTTGGGGCCAATTTCTGGTGCTAACTATGGAATAAAATTCTTGCTAGCAAGTTGCATTATGCAGCTCGCATATATGCCAGAAATCTTCTAGCTTGCAAAAACAATCGAGTGCACTCGATTCACCTTTTCGTACGACCCTCCCTTCCCATTTTATTTGCATGAACTCTGATATCGCGTTGTTCCTCTTTCCGCACGTGGGAGACGAGTTTTCTTCATTCAAATAATTTGTCCAAACGAAATTCTCTTTTTTTCAGAATGTGTGATACAGGAAAAAAACAAATTCTTCTTTTTTTACGATGAAATCGCGAGGGAAATAATGAATATTGACTTTTTCGTTATTGCGAAAATACGTCGGGTAGGAAACGTCTTTTACGAGCAGTTGAGTCAGCGAGGTTTGCTCTCGGACGTTTGGATTACGTGTGGTAACACAATGTCAGCTTTTTGTCATCGTGCTGGGAGATTTATGCACATGGGCGAAAAGACACGTGTAGTGGACGGAGAATTCAGTATATGCGTTTATATCTAAAGTTGCTACTGCACGTTGACAAAGTTCGAACGTGACGAAAAATTTAGAAAGCACGAGTAGAGTGTGGCGGGAAGATGAAGAGCCAGTCGCAATAGCGGTGCCTCTTTCCGCTTAATTAATGAGGTCAACCGGACACGTTTGGAAACGTCACGAGCCGCGGCGAGGGGAAGACTGCGAGTAATTTTTCGTAGCAGCTCAAAGTCAATAACCGCTTGACCTCTATAAATAGCCAAATCCAAAGCAACTTTATACAACGGTAAAAAATTGAGGCTCGATGGGCCATTGGAAAGTTTGTTTTCCGGCGATTCTAATGGGCGACGAAAAATTAGACATCGTGGATTTAGGCAGAAGTGAAAAGACTTAGAGAAATTTTGAATTATTCCAGACGTAGCTTTTGGCATTAATCGACGCGTTTTTCTCCTTTTCAATTCTTTCTGGGCAATAAATGAGAATTTGAAAACCGCGTGCGAACTTCAAAAATGGTAACGACTCACGACACGGCTGTAAATTACAATTTTTGACTAATCTAACAGGGCAGGATTAATTATGAGCTGTAATCATAAAGTCAACGTAAGTAAATTCGTACCCTGGGCAACGAACGACAATGGGATCGGAAATGAAACGTAAGATATGAAGAAAAAATACGTTGGAGTTTGCATTTTCTTTTTGCAGTAGTTTCGATTCTACTTCTAAAATACTTTTTCGGCGACAGCTTCCGGGTTTTTCTTCACTTGAGAGACCCTTGTGTACGTTTTGTTCTGATATTGCTAAATCTTTTGTGTCTCCAACGGAGACTCGATTTTATACGAACAAACCTTTGAACCCATAAAGTGCATAGTCATGGCTTGTTGTTCTGCAAGTTCTTTAGTTTGCCCGAGGCCTCAGTTTTTATAGATCGTCGGACTGGAAAGAATTTCAATGTTGATTTGACATTGATGTGATTCACAAGCTTCGGTGTTGTTTTAAAAATTTTTTTTTATTGACGTGTGTTCTCGATAATACGGCGACAGAGAATAAATCTTGAGCACAAGATTCATTTCCATAGTCACAAACGCCTTGTGACTTCTTGGCCTCTGCGACAACACTAATTTATTGTTATTCTAGTTTTTTTATGAACCACGAAGTTTTGAGAAAGACAAAACGAAGGCTAACGTGATCATGACGACTGCCTAAATCACATTCTTGCAAAAGTGCAAGTTCCGAAAAGTTGGAACTCCCGATTCTATCGTGTCTCAAAGGTTATGACAGTGTCGATGAATAGAACTCGTTGGTCGAAGAAGTGGATCGAAGTGTCGGGCAGGAGTGAGAGACGAATCGAATTTGTGAATCGTCGAGTAGAGTCGAGCTTTGATGTTCGTAGGTGCTCACTGTGTCTGAGCCTGCTAATGCGTTTAAAGCTTGATCGCAGTGACGGCTCGACGGTACACAGAAACCTTATGTTTATTCCCTCGCGGATCTTTTGAGTGAGCTACAAAGATAGCAGAAGAATAAGTCGAAAAAAAATTTACGTTCCCGTGCTCGTGGCTCTGTAACTTTATTATACGCTCGTCGAAATGTCAAACGCAGCTCTAGAACGCCGTATTATATGTCATCGATGATCAAGGGTCACGATGTAACGTTCAGAGCTGCTACGATTTGGCGTTTTTGTCTTTGTGATCGTAGAACGTTTTTTTTTAGAAATTCCAGTTTCTTTCTGAATTAGACCCTGGACTTTGAATTTTTCTTGCATAGAAATATCGGATTTCAAACCATCAGGAGGACAAGGAAACGAAGAAGAAGAAATTGCTTTTAGTAAAAAATAATTCTTTGCTACAATAATGGAAGCAAAACGAACTGCCTCAAGCCAAAGAACCAGCAGAGAGTTCAATTCAATGAGTCTTGAGTACGCTCAGGGTGTAACAAAAGTGAAAATTGTTGATTCTCTTATTTTTTCTCTCCATTAATGAAATTCTGTAGTTGAGAGTCGAGATTCGTTCGTGGAAACGCATCATATTGGAGAATTTGTTAAATATTTTACAAATTTGTGGGGAAAAGTGGGGCGAAAATGATCTGCAATAAAAAATCCAAAATGATTATTAATCGTTATGGAAAACTATAAACATATACGCAGATTTTCCTCTTGATTCAATAAAATTGAACGAAACGGCGACCATGTCAAAATTTCGTTTTAATTCGAGTTGTTTTTCGACAGTTTTTCGTTTGAAGAAACGTGAAGTTTCGATGATCCTGAAGTTTGCATCGTTGGAATGCAACGAAATTTTGTTATTTCTTGAGCAGAGCCAATAATTATTATTGAATATTTGGTCCGGGCAATAAAACGATTCTCTCTTGTGACCAAAAAACTCAATCGACTCAAAAAATTGCCACGATTTTCACAATTCAATAAATGATCAATGAAAAAACTGTTTTTCGTTCAATCTCAACGTTGCAAACTTCAGAGTCATGAAGTTTCGAAATGCAGAAAAACGATTCCTTTACGTTCTGAGAAACGTCGTGAAGAATGTCGTCATTAAATTCGCTGAATGTCGCAAAAAATTGTTTGCGAAGCTGATTGAGGTAAAATTTCGTTTGGGTTTTATTCAAACTGTACAACATTAATGAACGAAATGTCTATAAATGAGTAACAAGAAAAAGTCTCTATTCGCTACTGGATGGAGCGGGCTTGGACCAATCTTTGGACACGTAAGTTAATAGATCTGTGAGGCCGTCAAATTCAGTGCGACTCTGAGGAGGATTGTTTTTTGGTATCGTAGGCAAAATGGAGCCCATTTTCAATCGAAATTCTTGGAAGTTATTGGCACCGGAGAGTTTCCAAATGCCGTAAAAGAAAATGCCACATCCTCCTATCGCATAAACGCTACCCCAACCGAGAGCTCTAAGGGCAAGCGAAGCGCCGCTCTCTGCTGCGACGGCCGGGCTACCTTTTATTCCGGCGACGCCTTCCTCGAAGAATTTCGGATCGCGTTTCCGAGCTGCCGATAAACTCGCTCCGAATCCTATTATCGCCGAAATCCCCGTAACTGCGCTCAGAAATATTGCACCTGCGGGTGATAACCTATTGTTACGTCCTAGCCTCATCCCAAATTCTCACCGTTTTGAGGTTAACACATGACAACAGTTTTTAATCCTCTTGTTACAAATTGCGGGAATGAACTAACCGTAAAGTTTTTCTTTCGTGCTATCGTCGCTCCGCGTTTTTGCTACTGACAACTTATTTATTCCTATTTTATCACTTGAATCTGTATCGTACGGGGCGACCAAAACATCGCTGTTGGTCGCCATCTTTGAACATGTTCGATTCTGGTCGATTTCTCAAGATTTCCCGGCATTCGATAATTTGATACATGGAGTAAATTTTTTGCAAAAAAAAACCGATATGCCCGAATATTGTTGATTTTCCGCTGATTAATGCAACGAAACTGAGAATATTGCTTCGCTACTCATTTTTACGTAAATTCCAATGAATTATTTCCAGCGATTTGTGGTAACATTACCGTTTGGCGCGATGTCTTACACGCCGCGAGATCAAAACAAACATCCCTGCACTTTTGAAGGTGAAACGACGTTTATCATCGTGCAATTCACTTACCAGTACCGTTGGCGATAATTACACGTACATTAAAAAGTCCTATAATTACGCGGATCACCTGGAAACTTTCGTTCGTCTTGCCCCGTTCGAATTTGAGCCACTCTGCTTTAAATTACCGCCGGTATTCAGTACTGCTGCTGCTGCCGCTTTTGTAGCTGCTGCCAAGACGCAGGACGACACGTTCTGGACCATCGTTGCTGTTGGTGGGGTTGGTGGAAGACCAAAAAAAAAAAAACAGAGTATTTGACGTAAAACTAACACGCGATAGATGCATGTGTTTATTTACCCCTGTCAGAATTAGTGTACGCAATACAGTCTGCGGCCTGCGGTGAAAAAAAAAACAAAACTATCACGATTGATTCAACTTTGGGTGCGAATTTCATTCGTCGGAATGGAAGGTAAAGTATATCGAAGGATGGAGGATATCACGCATTCAATATTTCATCCAGTGCGGCAAAATGAAATATATGACGATTCATACAGTTCTCTTTAATACACGGTTCGACCAACGGAAAAAGTGTTTACGTTAATGAATTCGAATTTAGCGAGAGGCTCACACCCTTTGATTAATCGAGTGCCAAAATCTCATGTTTTTCCACGAAAAATTTCCATAACTATCTCGTAAATCCCATCACCGTCCAAATATGCATTTTCGGTTCGTTTGTAGCTACAAAAATCGTCATTGCAAAATTTCCGATCACAAAGAAGTGCCAAAAATGTTAATTCGTGTCAAAAAACTTTTGCTGCTCGAAATTATTGAACATTTACGTCATGCAATTATATCTCTAAAGTCTCAAAACGTTTCGTCTCTGCGTTGGCATGGAAAATATTCAATTGTGTTTAAATTTGACTCCAGCATTGTCGAAAAAAAATGGAATAACAAAAGTTTCGGAAATCAAGGGAATTTTTAATCGATTTTGAATTATCGTTCAAGGTGAAACGAGGGAAAATATTGACAGTCTGATCGAACGATTGCGACAAGTCAAGCTCAAGAATGTTGAAAAGAGCGACGGAGACACCGACATTGTTAAAATTCTGGATACCTTCGGCAGTATTGAAAATATATCCATCGAAGGTAACGTCACAATTGTGCTCAGAATATTTTTCACAGCCCCACAAAATCCTCCATTGCCGGGATCACGATTGTCATTGGCATTTTGCAGATAATTCAGAGTTTGCGGTGAACGATATTTTCTTGAAGCTCTTGAACGACGAATCGAACACGATCGTTGCCAAAACAGCAAAAGCAATAGCGGAGATAGCAAAAACTGACAAGGGGAGAGAAAAATGCACGGATGCCAAACTGACGGAGAAGTTGATGGAATTGTTGAAGAAAGATGACATTGAAGTCGTCACTCAGACCACAAGAGCACTGAGCAATATATGCTACGAAAATGGTGATTTTTTCAGTGTTTTTCGTGATTTTGGCTCAAATCATACGATGGATTTTAAAAATAGTTATCCTGAAAAAATGGTACAAATTGAAATAACGTTATTTCAGAAAAAGGCAACAAAATGGTGCAAGAAAAAAATGGCCTGACTCAAATAATCACAGTTCTTCAAAGAGGTGTGAATCTTAATGGAACAGAAGGTGCAGCTTTACTGAGAACGACAGCTGCTGGATTCTTATTAAATTTTTTAGTCGATCAGAGTTCCTTGCAAGAAAAGGTAAATTTTGAATGACGTTGAGCCATTTTACAATTACGGATAAGTTTCTATAAAATTCTATGGCGAATGAATGGGTACAAAAATTTGATAAGCAAAATATTTGAATGCTCAATTTTTGTGAGTTTCTACACATTATCGTTTGCAGGCGCTAGAGGCCAACGTCGTATCCATAATCTGCAGCGTTTTAGAAGTAGATGGTACGAACGAGGATGGCAAAGCAGCAATGCACGCCCTTCTGACTCTCGGTCTCTTTAATGATGCAGGAAATCAATTTCTTGACGAGAGATTGTGCAAAATAATTGTTGATATCTTGGCGAAGCCTGTTTTATCCGAACTTTCCGAAATTTGTCTCGAGCTGGTCCATGGACAAGCCGAAAACGGTGAGGGCGCGAAGATTTCTTGATGAGATAAACTCTTGGAGTTGCATTTCGATTAGACGAACAGTCGGCGAATGTGGCTTGAGAAAAAATTAAGTGTCGTGGAATGCGATGCTGCTTTTCTTGTGATCGCGTGTAATTAGCAGAAAAACAATTTTATGCAACTTTATGACATTTTTTTTGCAGAAAACGCCAAACTTTTATTTGCCAAGACCGGTCTTTGCGAGTTGCTTTTGCAATTAATCGAGAAGTACGGACCCCGATGTACGGACGAGGAAACACGATCGATTCTGAAAGTTGCCTGTAATTTAATTGTACTCATACTAACAGGAGGTAATTTTCACGAATAATTTTTCACCGCAAAGAAGTGACTGGAATGGAGCTGTGAATTGTTTGTTTTCTGTTCTGGGGTTGTGCAGATGAAAGTATGAATTTGTTGTACGACGGTAGCGAGGGCAAAGTTTACAAGAAATTGGTCGAATGGCTCGACAGTACGGACGAGGATTTGCAAGTTACTGCGATTTTGGCCATGGGAAATTTCGCCAGTACCGACGCGCACTGTCAAATGATGGCTGAACAAGGAATACATCGTAAATTATTGCAATTGCTCGGCAACGACGTCGGCAAAACCGGTGGAATTAGATTCCAACACGCTTTGCTCAGTGCACTACGAAATCTCGTTATTCCAGCGAGTAACAAACCGCTCGTGCTCGCCGACGGCCTCGTCGACGTCGTCTATCCAATGTTAGAAATTCCAACATTCCCCGTCGTTTTTAAATTACTAGGAACTCTGAGGATAGTAATTCAGGGACAGCGTAAGTTTCCAAAGCCGGTCGAATTTCGGTTTAATAATTATTCAAACTTTCGTCTATTTTTCCCTTTTTAGAAGCGGCTGCAATATCGTTAGGAAAACGTGACGATCTAGTCAAAAAAGCTGTAGCGTGGTGCGCTACGGAAGATGATGCTGGAGTTCAGGGAGAAGCTAATCGTTTAATTGCTTGGCTAGTTATCCACAGCAGGTACGTCAATAAAATTCAGAGTAATGAGTCTCCGCTACAAAAATAAATTTCAAAGCAAAATTTCCAATCGTGCTATTAAAAAACTTTCTACACTATTTTTCAGGCTTCATTAGAAAAAAAAACAGAAACATGCACGCGAAACTGATTTTTGTTCTTTTCATTGGTCCTCAGGATTAAATCGCGAAGGACTTGTAAAGTGTTTGGTTTAGTAACCAAATTACAAACTATTCAGAATATTTCCCCACATTTTTATATTCGTTAGCCAATTTTCGATTTTACTTACGTCTCTTGCGGTCGAATATTTGATCAATGCTCCAGTATTTGTTGAACGATTTATTGTAATCAGTTTATTTCTGAATCAATGGCGTAACGATTTTGAACTAATTTTCAGGGACAAGGAAGTTATTTCGAAAATAATCAAATACGGAGGTGTCGAACATCTCGTCAAAATGATAAATGCTCAACATGCATTGATGCAAAACGAGGCACTAATGAGTTTATCAATCTTATCGGCGATATCTCTAATTGAATCGGAAGAATCGCTCATCCAAGCTCAAGTCGGTCAAGCGCTCGTGAAATTTTTCGAACAGAAAGATCCGCAACCGGATCCGGCTCTGACGAGCAACGCAATCACGCTCACCTCCAATTTACTCAAGTCTAAATCAGGTAATTATAAATATTTTCGATACTCGATAAAATACTCGATTGGAAAGTTCGGAGTGTCAAGTTTTTGGAGACTGATGAAATCGAGTTTCTTTTCGTTTTTTTTGGCTTTTATAGAAATTCTGATTGAGCAACTACAGAAATCAGTAGGACGTGTTTGTGAAAAAGGCTCGATCGTTATTGCGACCGAATCAGCGAAAGCTTGAAGCACAATCCTCCGTACCTCATATGTACAGAAGAAAACCAGGATATAGAAGAAGCAGAAGATAAAATCGATCAACTATTCGCTGCCATATATACGCCGCTCTGTGAGAACACACAATTCATATAGAAACAGACGAACGAGACTCGCCTCGAACGTTTTTTTCAGAGACTGATCTACCGACCTCAACCGATTAATAAAGAAAAAGGAAACCGCACAGAATCATCAAGTCAGAGAATGACAATTATTTATTTTACTACAACGTTTATGTATAAGTGCTTCGGATGCGTGACGAGCGAGAATCAAATATCTACAAAGTTGCGAATAGCAAAAACGTATGGTAGATGTGAAGGTGTCTTGTATTTTCATGAGGCCGAACGACGTTGATATTTTATAGTATTGAACTGAACGATAATAGAAAAAGGCCCCTTTAATTCAGCGACATTATTTTCACGTCGAATTTCCTCCATAAAAACTCGCCGTAGCGTTGACCCTTGAACTACGAACCTTTTTTTGTTTCCTTTAAACTACAAATCGGGGTAAATTTTTTTCCAACTTGTGAGTCGATGAATCTTTTCGTTTTTTCATGCCGAAGAGAATAGTGATGAAAAAATTGAATTTCATCAAGATTTCGTTGGTGAAAAATTGATTCCAATAGCTAAAAGTACGAAAAATCAACTTGGGAACTTAATTCGTAGCTCGCCTGGTGCAGAAATCTACCCCGATCTGGTAATTTCGTTAGTTTTTACATTTTCTTCCACCCGCGACTTTGCTGACGTTCCATAAGCCGGCGGGATGAAAACTTCAATTGGATTGCCATGTAGAATATTGTACAGTGCGTGGTAATCGATTATGGAAGGATTTTTAAAAAAACTTCGTTCCAGGCAACCTGGAGGTGCTGCCGCCTGGTTCCTAATGCTGAATTTGAATTAATTTTAGTTTGTTGCTCACACGCACGTACTTTATACGTATAAATTGAAATTGAAAGGAACAAAAACAATTGATTGACGAAATAGAAATAAAATATAAACGAGAATGAAGTTTTAACGAGTAAGGCGATCTATCCACGCTGTTGTCCACTCCTTTATCGAAACCATCTCTGCCAAGTCGATCGCCGCCACATCCAATGCAAACCCGTCTCGCCGCATCGCAACGGAAAGTGCGACCAGTGACATCTGTTGAGCTCAAGAGCGCAGCTTGTTCTTTACCGACAGACGGTAAGTTGGGAGGTACATGAATATGATGTATAATGATGTGAAGAGAAGGAGACAGACGACGTGGCCGGTAGAAGGAAGATGGGAATATGGTTGCTTCGGGATTGAACAAACGTCAATTTCCGCCGCATATTTATAAGACTAAGACCTGTCATTCCGTTTATTGGTGAAGATTCTCAAGATTCAAGTAATAGTATCAAAACAAAGGAGGATAGTGAAGAATAAAACTACAAGTGAGACAGATTCTGGTCTCGAAGAACAGTGAGTGAGTCTCGTGCGAGAGAGATCAAGGTTTACAAAAATGGGTTTGTGCAAGTGTCCCAAAAGGAAGGTTACAAATCAATTTTGTTTCGAGCATCGCGTCAATGTTTGCGAACATTGTATGGTCTCGAATCATCCAAAGGTACAGTGCCATTTATTTATATTCCTCCCATCCCCGTTAATATTTCGGCTTTGAAGAGGTTAATTTCGAATTCGAGCAGCACCTTATTCATTCAACGTCAGAAACATCAAATGCAAAGCAGCTGATCGATAAAGATTCCAAGTTTTTTCGTCTTTTCATGATAAAACACCAAATCGGCATGACGTCATCGCTATTTCGTAAATAAGTCCACCGTTTCGATGTGATAAATAAAACCTTGGAAGTCCCGCATGACAAAATAACAAGTTCATTTCTGGTTTTTTATTTTTATCCATGAAACACGACAGAATAAATGATTTATTTTTTCATCAGCGACCCATTCTTGTTCACTTTCTCCTCAGTGTGTCGTCCAATCGTATTTACAATGGCTGAGGGACAGCGACTGCAATCCGATATGTATCCTGTGCTCAGAATCGCTGAAAAACATCGACTGTGTCCGCCTCACGTGTTATCACGTTTTTCACTGGTCCTGCATAGACAACTATGCACGAAACTTACCGGCTACTACAGCGCCTGCTGGTTACACATGTCCAACTTGCCAGTGCGGCATTTTCCCAGACGCAAAGTTGGTCTCGCCGGTAGCTGATGTTCTAAAGGAAAAATTGGCCGGTGTCAACTGGGCCAGGGCAGGATTGGGCTTACCTCTGGTAACGAAAATTCGTTTTCTTTTCTCAAAACTGAAAATTGCTCCAAAACTTATCCAAAACGTCAGAATTTTGGCATAAATATTCGAGAATTTTTGATAATTTACAATGGGCAGACGAAAAATGTTTGAAGAACAGGAAAAAAAGGGAATATTGAATTTTTGTGCCAAATTTTTAAAAAATTCAAGTTTTTACCGTGAAAATATTTTTTTTTCTGAATTGTTTTGAAATTATTTATTGGAAAACGTTGTTGGCAAGATTGCAAAGACGCGATTTGATGAAAATTATACGTCGATTTTCTTTTTTATCCATTCAAGAGATTTTCGAGCCGTGAATATTGTAGGAACATTGAAAATTTATGAAATATATAGATTTTTACTGGTAGGATGTTCGATAATTACAAAATTAGCGAAAGATGGATAAAGGCGAGTGATTCTAATGGAAATAATTCGATCGCAACAGTTGAGCGACGACAGAGAACAGAAACCGATTCCAAAGGAGTCGAAATTGACGTCTACCGGGAACGTTACGTCTTATCAGAATCACATGAACGCGACGACGACGACAACGTCAGTGGCAACGTCGCGCACCAGTAGCAACGTCAATTCCCAAGCAACGAGCTCCAGCAATCCGAGCACCGGAGGCAGCAGCAGTCAAAAGCTCGGTCCGCCATATTCGGTCGTTAATATGGAATCGAATATAGGGACGAATAATCCGATGGCGAGAAAAGTCTTCGAGGCTTACGACGATCCAAAAGACATCGGGGCCTTCGACCACGACGAAAATAAATATCAAAGGAAATCGGCGATAGAATGGTTCATGAGATGGTGGAAACTCATTACGAGACCCCCGCCACGTCGTCGAAACAATTCAGGCTCGTTGTACAAACGTTACGCCGTTCTCGGCGCTATTGGCATCGTTCTTTTCATACTGACCATCATTTTGTTCTCATGGCTCGGCAGGATGGCCACCGATGGTGATCCTTCGTACAATATCTTATCAAATCCTAATATAAACGTCGAACAAGAAGCACCGGTATGAATTTTTCATCAACCAACGAGCGCATGCCCTCTCGTCCAGCTTTTCATTCAGTGTCAATTATCCAGAGTGTGAATCTTGGAGATAACGCTCTTTTTTCTATTCATTAATTTTATCGTGCTCTCAGAAATCCGAATCGAACTGACACGATCCTATGACCGAACTGGACAGCGTTGACGATTAAAACTCTCACGGAATTGCCGTTTTTTCCCTAAAGAATTTCCCCCTGATCGATTTGCGAAGATTTCTTTTCGTCAGCTCGATAATGCGATCGATCTCGTTCCATATGTTCGTTACCGCGAAGCTTCACAATTTACAAACAAACGTGTTTACTTTTTTATAACATTTTAGTATCGAGTCTGTGTGCCATGCAAATTTTTCCCTTTCAGTTCCAAAAATGTCAGTTTTCCTTGAGCATTTTTTTTCGTCACAAAGTTTATCGATGAATTAGGCACTTGGCTGGCACAAGAAAAATGATTAAATCGATCGAAGTAAAATTCGCTGGTCTTGTCGTTCGATACGCATGGTTTACCTGGGAAAAAAAGGTCGTGTCGGTTCAGGGAGGGCGCGTTATTAATGCCGAATTTAATTAAACTGTACAGCCGAGCGTTACTCACTACACAATTCTGATGAATTGCTCATGTACCATTTGAAGAAAGTTTGTAATGTGGGACAGATGGGGGGCGTGTTATACGGAGGCATATCGTTTTCTGAGTTCTCTCAGAATAAATGGGCTGCGAAAATATAGTCTGTTCCTCGACTGTGAACATCATTCACTTTATTGATTAAGTTTCTTTGAATATGAAAAGAATGCGTTCCAATTTTGTCATAATTTTACTGCGAGTAGACCATTAAGCTGTACATTATTTTCTCCACTTGTAAAGATCTACGAATATATTGTAGTATATAAAATATTAACATTTTATATACAAAACCTTTGAAAAAAAAAACCAAAAAATTTCACGAGAGTGAAGAACGTTATTTATGATTTAAAAATTCCCACGGAACAACAAACGAGTTCGTTTCCGATCGATCGTTTTTCTCAGTACGTGAAAATACGAAAAAATCGGCAATCTCGAAACTTGAGGACAACTTTTTTTTTTTATTACATTGTCAACGACTCCGAAGACTGATTAAGAATGTGGTTGAAATTCGGAGAAATCACAATTTCAAAATTGTCGATCGCTCGATCGGTCGCAGCAGGCGACTTGCCATGAAAATTTATTCTCATTCTTGTATTGAGATTCGTGAATTTCTTATGTTGCCTGCGAAGTCTACTGAGTTTTACTCGGTTTATCGACATTTATCGAGACTCTGTGTATTGCAGAATCGAAACCGACAATTCTTGCCCTGGCAGGCTCGATCACAGGTCGATGGTTTCTTGTTTTTCGAGATCTCGCATGGAACGAGATTTCAAAAAAGATACAGAATTCAAATTAGACAGGACAATTATTCAACAGCAGACCATACAAAAAGGAAGAATTGACCGAAAGCTTAATCGCGGGTCGTTCAAAAATCAGAAAGTAGTGAAAAATTCATCATCAAAAATGAAACGAACCTTTCGAAATACGCTGACTGACTATTTCGTGATTAATAATTTCGATAAGCTGCACTGAAAATTGCAAAATAATCAACTTTTCGAACGTTAATGATTCATTCAGCCGAAATTTGGTACTTGGAGCTGAAATTGAATTTCGAAATTCATTATTTTTTTATTTTTTCAAACACATGATCCATCGTACAAAAAGAAAAAAGAGCAGAAATTTTTATCGGCTCTATATAGAGCGAGTTCGAGCATGAAATGTTTCGATATTTAAAGTCGCTCGTTGGAAATTTATTTTTTCACGAAATTCGAATGTTTTTTGTCATGGAAAAGCATTTGCATGATAAATCTGTGTTTTCGAATTATTTTTGAATTCATGAATGTCTCGATCGAAATCATGAACACAAAATAGTCTGGTTATTGTTTGAATAGTAGTTTGTGGAGGTGGAAACGGAGCTTTCTATAAAAAAAAAATGCTCCGAGCTATCGCATTCACATCTCCTATTGTCATGGTTTTTAATCTGCCACTATGATGGTAAATAATTGTTGCGAAATACAAAAGAACCGGAGAATAAGAATGTAACGAAGCGACCTGAGAGTCACCGAGGAGTGAGGTTAGATTCGCGAAAAGCGTCAGCTGTTCCATGCAAAATATATCGGTCTCGTACCGTTTTTACCGGGAATCCAAACTTGGTGCTCGGTTCATTTACCCAAGTTTTAATTTTCGATATTAGACAGTGTACACTGTACCAAATTCTCGGTATCGCGTTATCTCAGTCGGAACCGCGAGTAGCAGAAGAAATTGTGATTGAATTAAATTTCCGTTCGATTTTTTTAACAACGCGACATGTTTCGACAATCGGATACGCGCAATTTGACTGTATGCGTGCAACCGATGAAACTGTCGATGTTAAAATTAAGAAAATGCGTGCAAAAAGTGTCGGTCTACGTGAAATATAAAGAAAATCGAGTGCAAAAATTAGATTCGTCGTGACGATCGAACGGCTTGAATGATGAAAATAACCTGCGGTCGGTTTCGAGGGTTAAAAAATATTGATAGATACGAAAAGAAGTTAAAGTGATGAAGTTTTCCGAACATGTGACACTAAACAATGGATTATCGAGTTGCGTCTTTGGTGGTATTTTCGTTTCTACTTCTCTTGTTTTGCTTGATCGATTCGTGCGTGGGAAGATCCGGTTTTCATCACGTGGAAATGTAACATAAACACGAAGTCAAAGAAACGAAGGAGGGATGAGTGGAATGGGAGGGGGGGAAGGTATGAAAATAAAAAGAAATAAACATGAAGTGAAGTTTGCTGCGTATTCAAAGTACGTGGGAATATTGGAATGGTAAAAAGAGTATTGCAATGGAAATAAACATGGAAGGGTTGTACAAGACGGGGAATTTGCGATGTAGACGTAAGACGACACGAGGCATTCCAAGCAAGCTCGATGGGGCCCGAAACCTCGTGGAGCACTTGCCATTGAAACAGTCGAGGCCGAGGACAGCGAACGGTCAACATCCCATCGGTCCTTTCTCTGAAACTAGAATCATTGACAAAGCAAAATATCTCGGAAACTTTTCAACCCTTATCATTAATTAAATCATCTGTTGACGTAATTAACATTTTAAATCGTTTCTTTGTGTTTCGTTTCGTGATCGCGAGGACATCAACGATTTCGTACACATTTATTTGACAATATGAGCTTTTGGAATCATCTCAAGGGAGAGTTTCGTACCAAATGGCACGTGGAATTGACATTTTGTGTCTTTTCCGGTATTTATGGGCTTCTGTACCTGTGGTCCTTTGGCTATAGCTGGCCATTGGCTGCCAAATGTTTTCTCATCGTTCTCGGTAAGTTGACAATAATTATTTCTCAAAAATTCGTTTTATTTTTTTATTTTTATGGATATCGAATATTTACGAACGAGAGCAAGTCGGAAAATTCTTCGCGCGGTCAAGGCTCTTCCTACGACCGATCCCCCTCCCAAAAAGGGCACCGAATTCTTCCGAGTCATTGCTGCTGAAAAATACAAAAATGCATTCAAGGCAACTTTTTTCTTTTTCGTCCTCAAAATCCATCAAATTTCACAAATTCCTTCAAGAGTATCCACCGGAAAATCTTTTCAATTCTGAGCCTCGTTTTCTGCAAATTTCGAATCACGTCGCTTAAATTTTCGTACGATAATTACTGAAAATTGTGAAAGTTGCACCCTGCCGCGTGCAGGAGTGGGCAAAGAAAATTGCCCACTCCAATTGCAACTTCTCGGAAACTTTCGAATTGATGAGGTTCCCCAAAAACACGAAAATACGCGCGCAATGCACGAAAAAAACTCGAAATACTGAAAATTTCAATGAAATACGAAATTTTTGCAAAAACATCAATTAAAAAATATCGATTTTCTCGAGTAAAACAAAATCTACTAAATATTTTGTATTACACGGAGTGTATTTGCGTGTAGACGTCGAATTTGAGAATTACGTTTTTTTTTTCCTTAAAAAGTTGAACAATTAGAAAACTCCCTTGAAAATTTCGAATCACGATCAACATTTGCTATTTTTTTTTTACACTTCGCATTTCATATCGTATAATTTAAGCCGCTGCCGCGTCTCTTGATATTTTATTGTTTCGTGAATCTGATGAGGATCTGGAGAAAGAAAGAAGAATAAAGTTGGTTTCTAATTTCGTCATTTTTTGGAGAGTCGCGATGTTTGATTCGGCTAAAACGTTGACGTAAAAGTTCACTGTTCGTTTTGAGAGTCAGCCTAACAGTTTGTAAACATGACTGATTAAACATAGCTTTTTGCGCGTATACGGTGAAGCTAATCGTTCGAATCAGCAACTGTTGTGGCACATCGCGAGATAAGGAGCGTCGTATATAATAATTTTCGGTTACATTGAACGACGTACGCGTATGCGATGTAAAGAGGAGAAAATGAGAAAACAAAGTTGACGCGAGGAAAAAAGAAATTGTTGAAAATTTTCGGGGACTTGCGAGACGAAATTGAAACGTTTTGATGTTTGAATTCTTTTGGAATAAAAAGAAAAAATGATTTTGAGGCCCAGAGAGGAAAGAATTTGGAAAAGTGAAGAATTGTTATGATTGGTGATTGAACGAATATTTATGTCGCATTTTTCGTGGTAATTAGGGGGCTGCGGTATCAAACGTTGGTACAAGGTAGAACGAGAGGAAGCGAAAAAGGAGCAAGTTATTCTGGTAACTGGATGCGATACCGGTCTTGGTTACAGTCTGGCACTTTATCTGAATTTAATAGGCTTTCGCGTTGTTGCCTCGGTTCACAAGCCCGACAGTCCTGGTGCGATGGAATTATTGAAATATCCAGAAATTTTCGTGCACCCGTTGGACTTGACGGTGAGCGAGAGCGTGAAGAATTTCGGCGCGGCTGTGCGCAAGTATTTGGATGACAATCGATACAGTAAGTGACTTGTGGGTTTTTCAAAAGTCGAAAAAAAAAATTGTACTTCGGAAAAAAAAGAAAAAAATACACGAAAATGTCCGATAAAATTTGACAACGACGACGAAAAAATGATTTTTCAATAGCATTGCGAGGTTTCATCAACAACGCTGCAGCAATGATATTCGGTGAGTTCGAATGGCAAACCGAAGAGCAATGTGTACACCAGATCGAAGTGAATCTCATAGGAACGATGAGGATAACTCGAGAATTTATGCCAACAATAAGAAAACATCGAACGCGATTAATAATCGTAACGAGTCATTGCTCGAGTGAACCTTTGCCAGGTGTTGCAACTTACGGGGCCACGAAAGCGGCTCTCAGCGCATGGGCCACTTCTTTGAGGGTCGAACTGAAGAAATACGACGTCGACGTCGTGGCGTTCGTGCCTGGTAAGAAAAAAAAAACAAATCAAACTATTTTCCCAGCGATTCAATTCTTTATGAACATTTAACAAAAAAAATTTGCGAATTTTGCAAAGTCATACGAAACTTACGAAACTGCAGCAAGATTTTTCAGTTTTCATACGAATTTCAAGAGATTAATTAAGAAAACACACTGAAGCAAAAATTTCTATCGACATTTGATCATGGAAAAAAAAAATCACAGCGAAACTCGTGGATCGAGATTATTTCAACGACCTTTCCCCTCAAAGATCTGCTGTTAAGTTTTTTTTATCTGATTATAATACTCGAGACGCCTGACAAGGAGACACTATCGATATTTAGGAAGGAATTTTTTTTGTCAAATTTCGTCACAGGTTCCTTCATTCGTGAAAGCAATTTATTATCTCAGCAAACAAGCCATTTCGAAAAAATGTACTCCGAGATGAACGAAGAAACGAGAGCTTTCTATGGCGATTTTTTCACAAGATACGTCAAATATCTGTCGGCAATTGCACCCGAGGGTTTGCCTCGAAGATTGAGCGATCAATCGATTTACACTGCGGTCGAAAGCGCAATACTCGATCGTCATCCCAAAGCTCTCTACAGGTATTAAACTTGAATTATTATAGAACGGAATTCCTTGATCGATGTAGAGGTTTTATCAAAGTCTTTCTGATGAGCGATTACTTCGGAGGTCTTTGACCTGAAATTTTCAATTCTCAATCAATCCACCTTTTTCTATAATTTTTGTAATCAATTTTTTCAAATTTTTCGTTAATTTCGTTCGTAAAATAAAAAAAAAACGAATCGGATAATTTTTGTCCAACTTTCGTCAGTTATTTGCAATTAATTTTTCGAAAACAGTTGAAAAATTTGATTTTGAAGGATTATTGAATTTTTAAAATGACAATCGTTTCGTTTTTTTTCTTGGGTTCTGTAATGTAAATTCTGTCGCGTCGCTCTCGATTAAATTGCCTTTAATTACGATTTTTTATTCAGGTCCGAGCCATGGCGATACATGATTTATCGCATATTGTTTAAGATTTCACCAACAAAATTGCGTGATTATTTGGTGGTGAAATTCGTGTGTTTACCGCCGTGGAAGACAAAAACTGAGTGATCCACGAGGAAGGCAATGGCAACGCGGTATTTGTATCGCTCTCGGAAGTTCGACAACCTCGATCAAGGTGAACGATACTCGAAGGATACGAGAGCCGAGTGTTGCCAGGATTTTTCATGAATTATAAAAATTACGTCACGATGTCATTCGCGATACGACGTTTGAGCTTTCGACGCTCAAAAATAGTCACAACGAATTTCAGGAGGACCAAAATCTCGCCATATTTCAACGAGTAAATCAAGAGAAAAGTTTTTTTCTCAATTTATATTTTTATTTTCGTGTATTGTTGACTCAAGGACCATCACATTTTCACTATTATCCTTGCAGTCTTTTTTTTCTATTGCGACAATAAAATCAACTCGAAACATAAAAATTGCACGAGCGTCAACATTTTTCTTATTTTTTCCCGCAACGATTCCCAATCCCGTGAACTTTTTCTTTTTCTCGTCCTCGGAGTTTCTCAATTCACTATCCTTTCGGTTAATATTCAAAAAACAGCGGAATTCCGATCCGTATCGACCAGCAAAATAATCAAAAAATACATACGCTCCAGCCGGCCATGCGAGTTCGGAGGCTTTGACGATCGAACAATGAATCGAAATGTTCATTCCAAAAATTCTCAAGTTGCAGTCGACACGGTTAAATGAAATGTAAAGCGCGTGTGAGGCTTTTGAACTTCAAACCGACGACAAAGTATAGATTTTCGTAATCTTTGAGTGTGACAAATGAATAAAAAAGGCAGCTCGGGCGATAGGAGAGATTGAGTAAATATTAAGAATGCTCAAGAGAATAGTGTAGTCGCAGGTGTCGAGCAAACACAGGTGCAAAATCTCGAGCGATAAGACAACACTTTAAGAAAATTTGACCAACATATAGATCCTCAATAATTGTTTATCGAAAAGAAATGGACATTGTGATCCAAACACATATTACTATCGTGCTTAGTGAACTGCGAATCTCCAAATCATCAGTTTTTCGTTTTTTTTTTTTTTATCGAAGGGAGACGGAGAGAAAAGGAGGTCGAGAAACGTCCGATTAGATATTGATCAACTAGCCGTATATAATGAGCGCTCGTAACATCGTCAATTATCCAGTCTCACTGAATCCGTCTCTATAGAAGATTCGTACGATTTTTTATTGCGTGAAATTTGGACGGTCCGAGTTAACGATAAAATGGTTGCTAGCAAAGGTGAGTAGTTTTCAACATTTTTCTCGGTTTTTGCGTCTTTTTCTTTGAGACGAACGACTCGAATGGATTTCCAACACATTCCATTGATCCTCGATACTCGAATTGCGTTTTCTTCTCGTTTATCGTTAATTAAGAAATTTAATGACGGAAATAATGGACGTGGAAGAGCGTTGAGTCCTCGTGGACAGCGAGCAGCTCAATTTTTCGACAACTACGAACGTCGCGTTGCCTGAATATTCATTTTTTTAGTCGAAAAAATATTCGCGTGCGTTGGAAAATTATTTCACGACCTGCATGACTGTCCCGGGTGCCAGGAAACTCTCCTCCAAAACAAAGCAATCGACTGGTCGGTTTGACGAACCAAATTTCTTTCGCAGCATTCCTCTTGGCAGTTTTCTGCGTCGCTTCGGCCGCAGCAACGACCGTCTCATACTGCGATGGAGGTAAAGAGCCACTCGCAGTGAGAGTGCGCGGTTGCAACGCCGAACCTTGCAATTTTTACCGCGGTGAACCGATTTTCGCCGAATGGGACTTCAAAGTTGGTAAATATAAATTATTCCATCAATAACCGGATCGTCGATCGATACGAAAAAAACTTCTCCATTTAAAATATTCCAGACTCTCATAAGCTCCGAATCCTCAATAAGAATCACAAAAACTGCCGCTTAAAATATTTTAAGGGAACGAAAATTGGGCGATTGCAGAAAAAAAATATTCAAAAACATTTTCTATGATATTTCGGAGCGAATAAATCAAAAAGTTGATGAAAAAAATTAGAAAATCGTCACGTTCGAGTCGAATCTCGGAAATATTTCGAATGCGGAATTTCTGACTCGTTCGTAACTCGAGAAATTCGTGCGAGGGAGAAATAACGAAATGTGAATTTTTAACAGCGAAAAACACGGACAATTTGAAGCCGAAAGTGGCGGTAACGGTCGGCGGAATGACTTTCCCGTACGAGCTGCCGGAACAGGATGCATGCAGGTCTCTGGTTCGTGGTTATTGTCCATTGGACGTGGATGAAATAGCGACTTATGCTCTCGAGATGCCGATCAAGCGTAGCTATCCAAAACTTGGACTCACTATCCAATTCTCGCTTGTTGACGAATCTGACTTCGTGTACTCGTGCTTCAAGATCAGCGCTCAAGTAGTCGACAGATAATAATCGGTACGACTTGTTCGCGCTAAACAACATCGGTGATTAGAGCGTATATGTGAACGACGATTAAAACCGACCTGTACGGAATCACTGATAAAGAAAAATATTACATCGAAGAATTTCGAATGCATCAGTTTCATTCCGATAATATTTTGTCAACCATTTTCCCTTCAACAAATATAATCACAAAACTTATCCGAACGTCGAATTTAAAGATCCCGAAATTTTCTAAACGATCGGAACGAGAATAGAAAATTTTATCGTAAAATTTGACAGTTTTCAAATTTGTAATCGAGGAGCGAGGAATCGAACATTATCGGCGAGTCCAACGAGAAGGGACTTCGTGTGCGTTGGTCGTCGTTTGGAAGTGGGTCAGTGTCCATTTGGAAGATCGAAACGTTTGTTTTATTTCATTTTAATGGCATTCGATGCAGCAACAAAAATTTGTTGTTGCGTACGTTTGATAAGAATTTCGAAAAACTTCCAAAATTACACTGACGACGAGATTTTTTTTTTTTATGCTGAGGAAAAATGGCACGGCCGAAGATATTTTTTATTTTTGGGAGAACTCGGTGGACGATTTTTATCGCGAGATTTTGACGAGGGTCAAAAGGGTCGAGAGGCTTTTAAAGGCTCGGGACAAATCTCGATCTTGTCGAAAAGTTGGAGATCGGCGCATCGATTTCTGGACCGGATAAGTTGACGCTGCATGCAAATGTCAGTGACTCATCCCCACTGGGTTGATGGATAATAAGGGAAAAAGGGAAATATTTTATGGGACAATTGGGGGGAATAGAATTTTTCCTAATTGGGGGAAAGGACGAAAGAGAGAGAGAGGAGTTCGATCCTTTATAGAGATAATGGTTTTGTGCGTTATATACGTAGGTCGAATGGGGTTGGCCGGGAGGAAAATCCTGTAGGGGTGGTTCTCGGGCGTATGCCTGACCCACATCCCTGCTCATCGATCGGACTTGGCCTGGCTTACAGGGAAAGCGGCAAATTGTCAGAGCGATGCTGTATACAGTACCAGACACTCATCGCTTTTACGAACAAATCCCATCGATTGAATTAACGATTGAGAAAAAAAACTTCATGGAAACTTCGAACCAATTCGCGGCCGTCGTGCCACGAAAATCATAAAAAACGTGATTAAAAAAAACATTAAAATTAGTACTGAAATCTTGTCCAGCCCAATTGGTAATTAGGTCGAATATTTCCATCGCAATGTGAGACTTAACGATCGATTTGTTCCAACAACGAAATCGAACAAAATCGTTTCCTGAAGTCAAACACATTTCGTATAAAAATGAAGATTTCTGCCTGCGATGCCCAAAATCGATGGAAAAATGTGTGCAGATTTCGAGCACGTGAGATTTTTTCATTTCATGAGATTTCTACTTCCCCAAATGAAATCTTAGGGAGTTTGTTGGAAAATTGCTTGAAGCGAAACTTTCCAAATTATTAACAAGCCCGAGAATTTTTCAAGGGGTCGGTGTTTCTGTAAATGGCAACAATTTTCAGAGGTTTCTTTTGCAATGGTGCGAATTTTCTTGATTAATAATAAAACGTCATCATAGTAAAGTTTGCTGCGATTAAATGCAACGAAATCTTTTTGTTTCTTCTCCGAATTCCGAAAATTATGTGCAGCACTGGTAACGATAATTGAATAATTTTTTTTCGTGAGCTAAAATCTGAATCTACGCGAAAAATTGGAATCATTTCAGAAATGAATTATTTTTTCGATAGCGAGAATATTTTTCGTTGCGTTTTAACGATGCAAACTTGAATGTCATGAAAATTCGTGCCACTGCGAGTTTTTCCATCCCGAAATGCATCTCCTTGGTAGATCAGTTTTCAATGATACTGACGAATTTAATTTCGCTTAGAATTCCTCTTGGCCTTGCTCACTCGTTGTAATACATAGTGGGATTTGTTAATTGAATTATCGTACAAACGCAAACCGCGTAGCCAATTGAATAGATTTGCAATCTTTCGGTGTGCGTTTCCATTCGGATTCGTCATCGATCCAATTTTGCCATCTCCCGCGCTCTCCTTCATTCCATCAGCAACGTCTGCGAACTATGGCGTTACTTTGCGACTTTTTTTTCGTTTTTGCTACGAGATATTTGTAATCATTGAATTGCTCGTTCGAAATCTCATCGTAGGAATTCTTCGAAAGATTCGAATTACATATTCAGTCTCAGCTTTTCCCTGGGCCGCAACGATCATCACGAAATAATTATGCGAAGAGAAATTCTAGTTTTTATGTTCTTTTTGTTGCTGACCGTTTCTACAAACTCAACGATCGAATTATCTGCAGACAAAACATCAAAATGTAATCGATAGTTGTTCGTTTTAATGTTGCTGTTTCGGTTTTTTCGGAGGCGAGATATCGCATGGAATTCGTCCAGCAACTGATGCCTCAATTTTAATTCGATCCACTGTTTGCTGATTCATTAGATAATTGCAATTAAAAATATTTTTTTTGCACGTGTTTCCGGCTCCTGAATTTTGCTGCTCCGCGACTTTCCTTAATTTAGACTTAATGAATGGGAAGATTTTTTCTTGAGAATCAAAATTCGTGGGGAAATATTTTATTCTATACGGTCAACTAAATATTTATTTCCGACAACAAAATCTACGGGATTGGAGCGTGGAAAATTTGCATTTCGAAGTGACTTTTCCGAAAATTGGCGGTTGGAGGACAAAAAATTTGATTAGCAACCAAAAATTCTTTAGTCCGAATCCTTATCAAACGAAACATCGACATTCTGCAACGAAATGCAGTTTTCAAGGTTGCAATTTATCGTGATTAATGAATTCGTGCGATTCTTACTCATCCAATTATTAAGAAGATCCGTCGTTGGAATAATGGGTTGAATGGTATCGGCGTTACGCGGCACGATCTACAAGTCTTTGTCACGTCATTGGAATTTTCACGTTTTACGACGTCCGACAGATATAAAGCACTTCATACGGTCATTACTAAGTGGATGAGTTGAAACTTTCATTGGCGTCAGATATTTCCCGAAATCCAAAATCCCATAGGACAGTTAATTAATTAATTTTTCAAAATTCGAAAAAAAGTCGAAAATATTGTTGGAAAAATAATTTTAAAGAATTTGATAAATAATAAAAACGAGTGATCGAGAATTACATTGAGGCGTTGCAAAGTAACAAAATTTCTCATAAATCTTAATTAACGATGTTAATTCATTGTTAAGAAATTTGTTGAGCCCCGAAATAACCGAAAAATCATTTTTAAAAACCGTGAAAACCAATTTTTTTGAAAGGATCGAAATTTTGTGAAATGCTCAAAAAAAATTCGGTAATGACAAAACTTTTGGGATTCCAAGAATCAATTTCTCGATTTTTTTTTCCAAAGACCAAATTTTTGTAATTTCTTAATCATAAATTTTTCCGAGAGTCTTGTCAGAAACGAAATTTAGTTTTTAAAATGACAGAAATTTTGATTTTATCCAAAAATATTTACCGTCGATCGTATATTCAACGAAATATCGAGCTTTTTTGGAGATTTGGTTGGCTTCGCAACTTTGGGAACGTTTTCTACGAGGCACACCAGGAATATGTGCAAATTTTCGCAAAATCACCGCGTAAAAAGAATATTTTCAATGTTTTTGCGAAACAGTTTTTTTTGTGTAGTGATCGTTAATCGAAACGTCGAATTTTCGAGCCTGTATTTGTGTTGAGACTGTTGAGAGACTGAGGGAAGAGATTTGGTGAGCGTGTGCGAGGAACTCTGCTTCCAGACCCAGGGGTTAATTCGTTCTGAATTAGTCAAGACCCTTTGGACCTTCGGGGTCGAGCTAGTTGGGCAGGCCTGACTCTTACATATGCTCATTCGGGGATATCTATGACTTTATAACCTCAAAACGACGATTGAGAATGTCCGTATAATTTTTTAAGACACCTGATAATTGTTTGAGCGTCCTGTCTCGTATTTCGACCTTGAAACATTATTCAAATATATTTTTTCTTGTGCGAAAGCTATGGGAGCAAGGTCAATGCGTGTGACTACGACGATGGCTTGAGTGCGAGCAGTGCGTCGTGGGAGGGGGATGATCTTTCGGAAGATTCGGAACTTTGATTGTTTGGGATATCGGCACCGCAGGCGTCTCTTGGGCCCGAGGGACGTGAACCATAATATTGTGATTTTTCTTCGTAAAATAAACATTTCGGGGTAATACGTTTTCGTATCGTCGGTTTCTCGGCAATTCGTAGGAAATTCGTTGTCTGGGCTTTGAGAGGTTCGAGGGGTTTGCTGGGGTTGAGCGAAAGCTTGAAAAGTTCGATCGTCGCAACGATCAAGCTCGCGATGGCCAACCGTGGTCGAAATCGATAATTTTATTGGCCAAAAAACTTATTTTTAATGTTCACTGAATGCGATTTTGTCGTTCACCATTTATTCCGTTTTGAAAAGACAAAAAAAAATGGTGCATTTTAAACTTCGTTATGACACAGGAAAAGTTTTCGATAATCGAGAGAAGTTGAGAGACGTTTTCGACATGATTTCACGACGAACAAATGTTCAACATTAACCTCACTTTTTCCAATGTACAATCTCTAAAATCCGGACTTTTCACGACACATGTAATTTACCCAATCATTTAGAAATAAGATTTCACTCTCATCCACTGGATGTAAACCTCATCATTTTCTCTCGCGCGCGACGTTTTAACGAAAAATGCGTCGAGTTTAATAGAGCATGATAAAAATGGAATGGAAAATGGAATACTCCCGCCAACGGACTCGATCGAGGTCTTTGCATTTATCGATACGGTGCTGCGGCGTGAAGTTTCGCTTCCGCGTGTTTATAGATAAAACGATATTTCTATTTTTTATCAATGAATATGACGGATCGAATGATACATTATTTTTCCAGTGCATGGAATATATTTTTTTGTAAACATCCTGAAGAACACATGATAGATTTATCGTAGGCTCGAGTTTGTAGTGGATAAAAAAAAAAGCATAAAAAATGTGGGAGCGCGCCCCACTCTGTTGGGCGTAATAGTAGAGTGGGGAGTTGGAGGGTCTTGTTGGGTCGTGTGCAGATGCGTCGAGTGAAACAGTCCCCCACCCGCGTATATTATTCATAACGATCACTTCTCTATCGGCATATTATATAAACACATAGCTGTATGCGTGTGTGAATAGTATTTAGCGTAAAAGTACGTTAAACGTGACGTCACTCGCGTCACGCATAGTGTTCTCCTTGCGAGGGGCTTGCGAGTGTGAGGCCAGTAAGGCGTGTACGGCGTGTAGTGCGAGCTGTCCCGGGAGTGGGGGAGAGGGCGCTGAGTGTATGGGGCACGGAAGGGAGAGGGGAGCGGGAAAGCAACGTGCAGCGTTACAGTGAGTGAGTGTGGTATCGTCCAAACATCGTGTGTCAGATTCTCGTAAGACTTTCGTTGGCGAGTATATACATAACAACTGAAGATTGATAATAATTAACGAAAAATTGAGCGTAAACTCGGCGTCGTAGTGTTTGGTGTCACTCTGTCAATCGGCATCATTCATCGCCCGCGAGCGGTGGCGGAAAAGATATTCGAATCTGCCTGTACAAACAATCAAACGGCGGAATAGAACAAAAAAAAAACAAGTTCAAATCGCGCGATAAGAGCGACGCACCGTTCGGTGTGACGCTGTGTCGTTTTGTTTTTCATTTTTGCTCTTCTTTATTGTGTGCTTTTACTCCGATATCCATCTGTACAGTTTGATTACACACAATATTCACTTTTTATACGCGGAGTGTGCCTACACCTTGGGTGTTGTCGCCGATTGATCTTTTTTATCGACCGTGCGAGAACGGGCCCCGATTACACGTCTCGTGGAACGAAAGACGAACAGGTAGTACGCGGTTTTACCCAGTGGGGAGCGGGCGGCCATCATTGTTGTTGACAAGATGGCGTCCAAAGGGGATCTCGACTCTGAGGTAAGAAAACTATGATATTTTTTTTTTTTTCGTTCTTTCGTAATGGTTATCGTTGGCATTTTTTTGTATGAGATTTATCGGCAAATTATTTTCGTCCCCCCTTGACGTTGTCTGGTTTCCGGTTTTTTTTCTCCGAATACTTCGGTTCACTTAAAGTATTACCGCATAATGAGAATCGTCAATTGATTGGATCTCATTATAACTTCGCGTAATTGGTGAATTTAACGATTCAGCGTTCACGCGCTGTGACAACGATTGCACTCGATTTCTCGCTCGTGACGATCGTTTAAAAAATTTAATCCGTCCGAGACAGCCCCGCGATTCTTGTGTAGAATGGGAAATTTATTGACATCGCGTGTGTCATGTTAACACGTCCGGCAAACCACGCCCTGGCTATTCGACGTTTTTATTTTCTTCGTGTTTGTGACTCGTTCTCTTGCGCTTCATGGTGCCCTGCCATACGATCAAAACCAAGTTCACGGTATCTCATCGGCGCTCCACACTTTCTAATAAACACGAAAACACGACGTTCCTCTTTGTTGTTTTCCTTGATCCGTTCGACCATTTCGCAACCTGCTCTCGTACAAGTGGTTGGCGAAGGGCTCTGATTCGTTGTCAATAGCTTTGTTGTGGAAAGGCGTGAATAGATGGCTCGGGGTCGCGAGCTCTCAACCAACAATGTCATTCGTTGATTTTTATCTGTTCGCTGAAAAGTTAAAAAATATTATTTCTACACTAAATATACTTTTTCCTTCGACTCTTAATTGTCGATTGCTTCATGCTAATTAATCAATTTTCCATCAGTCATTCGTTTCCCGCCGATGACTTGTATTTTTTCACAAACTCCCTTTTTCCCTTGTTGTTGATCATCGAAGCGCGAGTTTCTCGGAAAAAAAATCGTGAAAAGTGTCGAAAAAAATTAATTATCATGGAAATTTTCAGAAACGTTGAGGAACGAAAGGAAATTTTTTTTTCCTGTTTCAGTCGTAAGTTTTTTGTGTGGGAAGAATTTATAAATTTGTTGAGACCTTGGGCTTGTGCAATGAAAGAAAAAAAATGATTCATTTTCGTCGTTTTATTGCGGAGGGGCAAAATTAAATTCCTACGAAGCTCGAACGAAAATTCGGCTCTTTTCCAACATTCCGAACAAATTGTTACGTCGTTTTATCGAAAAATTCCTTTAACGACACTGAAGCTAATTCAAAATCGTCGTATGAAATGATTCTGATGATTATTCTCAGGTTCATGTTAATTCGTGGCCCGAAAACTTTCGGTTTTTTTTATTTCTTCGAAAACCGAGAATGACGAAGATAAAAAAGGCCCGACTAAATTTAGTGCGTGATTCTGTAGAAGGTCAAAGGTCCGTCAGCTCCGAAGATAGGAATTGGGAAAAAGAGAGAGTTTCCGAAAAAATTCGGTTGAGCCCACAAATCGAGAAATAATTCTGCCCGAAGCCTTGAAAAAAAAAAAAAAAAACAAAAAAAAAAGGCATTTTTTCATGGTCGATTTACTTGCAGCGAAAATATTCGTATGATCAGCTGTTTTCGGGCTCACAAATTCTGTGTTTCGTGTCTGCGAGGAACTTACGTAAATTTTTTTCGTGTTCGAATGTCCAGAAAGTGACAGTTTGCAGCTCAAGCAGGAGACGTTGAAAAACCATGAGAAAACCTCGTGAAAACGATAAGAAAATGTTCCGATAAAATTGAACGATGCAAATGAATTTCTCAGATCACTGACGTCACGATAATTGGCGGCTGCCAAACCAATGAGTCTTCTGAGTATCGTTGTTACGAAAGAAAAAAAAATTCGATGCTTCCTCGAAAGTTTTTTTTTTTCCATAGGATGGACTTGTATCAGCGGTTTTAGAGTTTCTTCACGTAATCCGGTAGATGGCGCTACGTAACTCATGGAAGTGAGGAAAATAACGAGGAGCTTGAGTCACGCCTCGAAAGAGGCGATACGTATATGTCGTTCAAAAAAATAGTCACTCGCTTAATTAATTCCAAGTTGACAGAAAATGTCAGGGAAAAATAGATGCAAAATAATTGAAAATTTATGTCGTCCTTCCAGTCGCGTGTCCAGTTGTCATATAAAGAAAAAATAATACAACAATTTGAGTGCAACAATGAAAAACAATTTGCCACTCAATTCGAAAGCGAAAATGATGAATATTGACTCGCCAATTAAAAAAAATACGTAGAAAATTTTCGTTGCGATAACAATTCAATTTTTTCGTTTCTCCTTCGTAAATGAGCTTCGATCGTCGAGCTCTCCGGTATTGTTTATCGATTAGAATCGATTCCAGGAATGAATTCTCGATAATGTCAAAGTTTCAATGGTCTCAATGCAACAGATTTCGGTTTGTTTGTTGAGCAAAACTGACAGTTCTCGAATTTAGTCAGGAAAATAACCCGATTTTGTCTCGAGACCCAAAATTCAATGAGGCACGAGAAAATTTGATGATTTTTTAAACTGAACTAATGACGAGTCGATTAATTATTTATTAATGGATCCCAAAGTTACGAACTTGATTGCGGATTTCGTTTGTGAATCGCAAAATCGAATCGTCTTATTGTCCAAATGGTGAAAAAGAATTATGAGCTCTGCGTATAAGGAAAAAGGAAATTTCGTTGCATTCCGACGACGCAAATATGGTTTGATTTTAAAAATGAATAAATATGATAATTAATTATGTGTTATTAGTTAATTGGTCATCAATGATGATGACTCTGAAGTTTGCAACGTTGAGATTCAACGAAAAACAAATTTTCTATTAATTATTTATTGAATTTCGGAAATCGTGGCAATTTTTCGAGTCGACTGAGTTTTTTGGTCGCAAGAGAGAATCGTTTTATTGGCCGGACCAAATATTGAATAATAATTATTGGCTCTGTTGAAGAAATAACAGAATTTCGTTGCATTCCAACGATGCAAACTTCAGGATCATTCAATGATGAATAAATAATTCTATAAATTTATTTATGTATACAAATAATTAAAGTTTAGTTAATAATAATAGTTTATTATCAATTGATTTGCTTTCAATAACAAACATAAATCTATATATTTATTCATGAATATAAATAATTGAAAGATAAACATTTATTCATTTATTCATTCATTGCCGGGTGTATGATATCGTAGGAAAATCTCACCATTTGTTTGATGGACGCGTAGGCAAACTTACAGAGACAGAAACGAGAAGAGAGAGAGAGAGAGCGAGATAGAGAGAGCGAGAGATTGGTGTCGGTGTGTTGGTCCAGCGGCTGTAGGAACTGCTGGACGACTCGGCGTTGGTCTCACCTTCGAAGTTAATTTGAACGATACGGTTCGCGCTTATTATCGCTAAATTCGCCATTATGTCGTTATATTAACGAGTCAATGTGTGTCAGGGGGCCACAGTGCCGGTGCGAGCGTACTCTCTACTACTTTAACCCTCTTCCCCCTTTGGCCCCGTACTCCGCCCTTTTTCATGTCTCCCCACTTCACTCTGTATCGCGCGACGGTCACTCTTGCAACTTTGAATCGCTACCGGGCTCAGCCTCTACTGTCTTTCCTAACGCACTAATGTATCAAACCCTCTCTTCCTCTCCACCTCTCTCTCTCTCTTCCTATCTCTGCTACACACTGATGCTCGAACCCTCCGTGACCTCATATCGAACAAATAAGCAACCCCATTGTTTGACCTACTCTTTCTCTCTCTCTGCCTCCGTACTGGATCCTCGTTTTGGTTTTCCTTTGTACAGAGCGATATTACGAGAACCAACAAAATACACGAGAGCAAAAATTAGTGACTAGAAATAAAATTCGAATCCGAATCCGCGATTTTTTTTTTCGTTTCAATTTCCCAATACGAGCTTCTCGAGTGTCGAGGATAAAAAAATCGAGGGCTTGAGAAATCGGCAATTTTTTCTTGGCTCTTTATTTCTCGTGTACACTCGATTTTGTCGGAATATTGAGTCGATCGCGTCGCCGCTCAGTCACGCCTTTTCGTGATTCTCGAAACGCGTACTTTTTCTTTGGCATCCTCGTGCTCAATAAATCACGATGTATCGATTGTCCAAACGAAATTTATTGCCTCAATTATTGTAGCGATGGAAATGTTCGTATTATTTCTATCGGAATTTCGATCAAAATAATTATTACGGTTTTTATTTATCGGCCCATTCTCATCAACATTTTCCCCATCAATTTTATTCAATTTTTTGTATGACTCTGAAGTTTGCAACGTTGAGATTCAACGAAAAACATTTTTTCTATTGATTATTTATTAAATTTTGAAAATCGTGGCAATTTTTCCAGTCGATTGAGTTTTTTGGTCGCAAGAGATCATCGTTTTATTGCCCGAACCAAATATTGAATAATAGATATTTACTCTGCTAAAGAAATAACAGGATTTCGTTGCATTTCAACGATGGAAACTTCCGGATCATTTTTTGGTTCGTTTGTTATAATTGCTGTAGAATAATAAAATGTTATTCGAGGGAAGAGCATTCTGAGCGATGACAAATAAAAAATTGTCATCGCTTATCTCACCATGAAATAGTTCATCCGTTCGTTCTATCGGACAGCTTTTTAATGGCAGACTTCCTCGAGAGAATCGTGTGTGGAACTCACGAAACCCGAGGGTCATCCCACACACGCCACAAAACACCGTCAACACCGAAGGAAAATCCGCCCTAAACCGCAATGGTCCTACTTCAAAGTTCACTAACATCCAACCGTCCGCACGGTGTCACTGCAACGTGCACTTTCCATGCAATTATATTGTTCACACCTCCGAGCGGTATTCAAATTTTACTCCACCGGAAGTGGATTCAACCTCGTATTTTCATAAACGGAGTTTAATTACAAAGTTCCTTAAAAAAAGAAATTAAAAAATCGCAATTCCGCTCGAATGGGTGGAGAAAAATGACGTTTATCGGATTTTTTTTTGCAGGAAGAAAACTTAGTTATTCATGGAATCGAGTAGGTCGTTTTTACTCTCTCCACATTTTACATTCTCGCGGATATGTTGCGAAAATATGGAAGAGAGACGACCATCGATTTTTACCTAGTACAAATATTTCGAGCCCCCTGCAGCCTCTCATTAGTCCAGAGTTCAATTAAGGCGATTGCTGGAGTTTTCTCTGCGCTCTGGCTCGTCCCTGACGAACTATTTCGGTTCCCTATCGGAAATAAAAATCGAGTTGACTGTGCAACCAAATTTTGTTTCCGTTTTTAATCTCGATGGAGATTTCTCATGGTCGGTCCGATTCAAGTTCTCCGCAAGATTTCGAGCGTTGTCTCAACATTGAGCACGAATGACGAACTTTGTTGAAGAAAAAACAGGATTTCGATGCATTCTAGCGATCCAAACTTCAACGTCATTCATTGAATACGTGTTGGGATGATGAAATGTTAATCTTCCTCTCTCGTGGAGCTCCCATCGATGATAACGACGCGCGGGAACAACGCGTAGTTCCCTTGTCAATAAATTAGTAACTCAATGTCAAAATGTTGTTCACCGTTGTACAAATTTCTGCTAAAAAATCCATTTTCTCGTCATTCGATTTGTTTTTCCTGTGGGAATGAATCATTGGAGACACTTATTACCGTGACTGTAATGTTTCGGATTTTTTTGTTGTTCCATCCGTTACGCAAGAGGGAGAGCTTTGATAATGGAGAAAAACGAGTGACGAGTGAGTCATACGAGTGAGTGTCTGTCTCGAGACGTATTCGGACACACTTTGTTACCCTATGGAGGCTCCATGCGTTCGAGGGTTGGGCTTATTCCCTACGAACGTTTATCCAGCTCGTATACGTACGAGGACATTAATCTTTCAGGGATTTTCCTATAGGCCTCGTCCCTCGCCCTTCAGCGTTGTTTTTCCGACACACAACGATCGTCGTCGACTTAACGTCCCATTCGATTCGCTCTCGCTCATTAACGTCTCGTAATAATTTGTCAATTCGTCGATTCTTAGCCGCTCATGAAAATTCTGTAGAGTTTCGTTCACGAGGCAAACGATTTTCAAAAATTCGTGCCCGATTTCGGAAAATGAGGTTTTTGTCGATGGGAAATAATTATAATGCGCGACCATGTTGGTGGATAAACGAAAACGACTCAAACTTAAAATTCCTCTTTGATAGGCTGTGTGTCTATAAATTTAGTTTGATCTCGCTGGAGTCGACGCCTGAAGGTCAAAGGTCTCGAATTGTAGTCCCATCGCTCCATTTAATACCTTTCTTGCCATGTCCCGCGCCCAGGCTGCGTTATATAAAGTGTGTCGAGCGAGGAACGATTTATCGCAACCCCGTACAGAACTTTGTTATTTCCCAAGAGGTCAAAGTTAATGAAACGACGACCATACAAGACCCTAACGATATTACAAACTATAATTATGGAAAAACTTTTGCATCCTGTTTATAAGAAATTTCGAAATATTGTCAATAACATGATGAATTTTCTATTTCACCGAAATACCAAGTTGACAGTTGACGAATTTATACGAACAATAAAAAAATCGAATATTCTCACGAGATATGAATGAATGAATATATATTTATTATGCCCTGAAATAGTTCGTAGGCAACAAAGATACGAGAATGCATGGAAATTCTGTTTTCATTTTAAAACTGAGCTCAAGATTCTCATGCAATATTCGGTCAGGACAATAAAACGACATTTTTTTAACACCCAATCACAAAATCCGTACGAAATTTTTGATGGTTTTTAAAATTGAACAAACAATAAATAAATAAAGGATTTTTCGTATTTTTGGTCGTTTATTTCGTTTATTTTTGAATTTTCATTAGAGATTTTCCATTTTTCTTGGATTTTTAATAATTTAAAAATAAATACGTTCGCCGAAAGATTCAATTTTTATTTTATTTTTTCAAAACAACGAGAGTAATGGGAGGAAGCATAAAAAAATTGCATCGCAAACACGCCCACTCGTTAATGAGTTTGTTAATTTACGATGTAACATTGCGATAAGTCGCTTAAGCAAATATGCGAGAGGGCGAGAGCCAAGGCAAAGGGATTGAATCAGGACAGAGGCAAAACCACGAGTCGCAGAAAATTTGGTTATTCATGACCATTTCGTGTTCGAGTTGAGCTCAAGCTTATTTATCAACAGTGACTATGAAATTATTTGACTTTTCATGGACCATCCGTCACCCCAAGATTTGCCCCGAATGCTCGTTAATTAATAATTCTAGAAAATGTGTAAAATAATCTCTAACATCAACCTCCGAGGGAAATCGATAAAACGCGATTTATCACGAGAGCATTTTTCTCGATGCCGCAGACATTTCGATGCAAATATCGATCAGTCTGATCTTTCATGCCGAAAGAATAGAAGAATGAAGAACGTGATGGAAAAACGTGGCTTTTAGTTCGGCAGAGATTTTTGGTGGATCGATCGGGCGTGTCCCCGATTGTCGGCGAATAACCACGAAGCTCCCAGCGCCGCACGCTTTCAACCTGACGATTCACGCTTGTGGAAGAAAACCGCTGCTTCGCGGATATCTCTCCCTCAGACACGAACACATATCCATAAATTCGCGTACATAGCGCTCGATGTATTGTTATATAAAAGCAACATATATGTATAGAGTGTCGGAAAAATTGCACTCGAGCGTTAACAGGCTGAATAGACGCGACGCACTTTTCTCAGGACTCTTCTTCATCGATTCCGTTCTCTGACGCGAGCTCTACGCGCGATATTTATTACAACGCGATCCGACGAATCTTGGCTTTTATGAAAGAGAATGAAGCATCGAGTGGAGGAAACTTATCCTGTCTATTTCTCTCGAGGGGGAGCGACCGAGTGCGCACTCGAAAGCTCGATCTCAATTTCTTCCGCTATCGCTCGTTATTGATCGACGTCCCATTGATCAGGCAATTGTAAAAAAATGCATTAGAACCGCGCGTTGTTCGTTACATTGCAATTTGCATCGATGCAGCGAAATTCTTTGTTTTTTCTCTTTTTTGGACAAAACGAAGAGAGAAATTTTATTCGTTGCGTCCTCACGATTAAATTTTCAATGTCAGCGCCGCGTGAAAATTTCTTTTTCGTTCTTTTTTTTACCTCTTAATTGGTTACACTCTCAAGACACTCTATATTTATTTTTAGAAAGATATAGGAACGTGTGTGTCTGGCAGAATGTTGGCTGAAAATCGATCGGTTGGTAACTATAGTGGCGAGTAGTCAGGAAGAACGACGAGGAGTACTAGTACCTCGGCCAACGGTGAGTCGACACACCGTTTCGAATCCCCTTCCCCGCTGAGATCTCACGTCCGATCGATCAGCCACCCTGGCACCGATTGCCGCCGCCGGCTCTCTACCATTTTTTTATTTCGTTCTTTTTTTTCCTTCATTGTCTATCTCCGTCTCTATCAGGTCATTACATGTCAAACTTTATTTATCCCTTCTCGGAGTTCGAGACTCACTTTTCAATGTAGAGAAAAAAATCACCGGAACAAATTCAGAATCGATTTTTAAACAGGTTTAGAAAAAATACGAGACTGACGATATTTTGGAATTTGCAGCATTTTTTAACTCTTGGAAAAATCGCAATTTTTATCATAGACTCAGGATTCAGGCAATGAAAAATCTCCACTTTTTTTGGGATCAAAATAAACGAAAAAAAATTAATTTCATTCAATTATTTGAATTTTGAAAAAACAATTTCGACGACGAAATAATTCGAGGACGGAAAAAACGAACGAAATTGTCGTCGACGTGCATTAAATTTTGTTGCATTCTCGCCGCTAATTAATTGCGAATTAATAATCAATTTTATGAGGGAGAAATAATTTTTTCTTGTGAATTTATTTGGAAAATTGTAGGAACGTCGCGTAACGAAAATTCTGAATAATTTTTCGTTAGAAGTCGAAGAGGGTGAGCGACTCGAGATCGGTCAAAGGCTTCCATGCGGGTTTCCGGTGTGGTAATTATGCACCGTAAAAATTGAGTGAAAATAGGGTGAAGGGAAGCGTGGGGGCGATTCGTTCGATTGAGGGGGTTGATTGACCGATATGGCGGAAGCGGCGCCGTTGCAGGGCCGTTAGAAAGATAGAAGAAGAGATCGAAGGGTGAACTGTAAAGGTGAACGGCGATGAAAACGTTCGAGTCCAATTACGTGACATATATTTCAGGACGAAGTGGGGAAAGGGGAGGGAAAAAATGGTTGACACGGCGAACGCGGCCCCGCGCGTATCATGCACGATCATTCTCCAGAGTCAGCGAAAATAAAGGAGAGAACGACGATGCAACCTTTTTTATCTGACGGACGACACTTGGGGCGAGTCAATAGACATGGGACAAAAGCAGTTGACAGATTCCTCGTGATTAACATTGCACGAAAACAATGCCAACTGCTCCCCAGCTCCGCCAACTAATTTCGTTACCGTTTCCATTCCAATAACACCTGAAAAATTATCGCAGCTCGTTAACAAAGTTCTCCCAAGCAAAGACATGATTCCCGGTTTAAATCCCGAACCCCTCAGGACTCTAGACTTCGAAGACGCTAAAGTTCGCTACGTTGGAGTCCAACGAAAAATATTTTCCCTCATAATTCTGTGTTTAATTTTAAAAATCACGGCATCGACCTGACTTCGTTGACCAAATACTGAATAAGAACGATGAGCTCGAAAAAACGCTAGAAAAAACAGGATTTCGTTGCGTTCTAACGATGTAAACTTCAACATGATTTCGAGCATTTGGAATGAAAGAAAAATCCAACACGAAGAGGGCCCGGAAGCAGAAATTCTTTCTTTGTTTCCACAACGACTAATAAGACTCTCATTAAGCCGAAAAGATGTGGAAACCATGAGGAGCTCGTGCTAATTAAGGGTTTTCGATACAGGGGAAGAATAAACACGATGTAACTTAAAATATGGGGATGATATAAGAGCGAAGGCGAAGAGTGCATCGAAATGATGTGTAGTTTGTTTCTTATTATTACATTGTGGCTTTTGTGTGTGTGCGCAAGTGCCTGTGTGCGTTTGAATCCGTATTCATCGAGTATAAAAGGGCGATGTGGTTAAATCGAAGCTCGGGACTATCGAGGGCGGAAAAGAGAAGGGCATGTATGCAAAAAGGTGGAGAGGGAAAGAGAGAGAAGGAAAAAGGGGATGACGTTCGGAGGGCGTGAGGGGGACAAAGGGTTGAACGAGAAACTCGATGTACCTACAGCGCAATCTCATAGTCTCTGTGCAATTTAAACCTTCAGATGGCGCTGCTTGCGGCTCAAGAGAATGGTGGGGATAAAGCCCCGCAGTGCGGCGCGGTCGATACAACTCCCACCAATATCACGCCTGCGGCACCTTTTTCCTATTTTTTGATCCTACCAACCCTATCCTGCAACGTTCACCCTTCCGGGAGTCTCTTGCACACACCGACACACACTCACACCCGAACATTTCTTTCCGAGCAAATCTCTACATAAAAATTCACAAATGTGAATTCATAAATGGATTTGAAATACGAGAACCCGTTCGTCGCTTCGTCTATGCAATTCTGACGCTTTCCAGCCCCCCGACGAAACTTCTTCCAGCCATCCCCATTTTTTATCTTCCTTTCATTCCCTCATGTCTCTCATATTTTCCACCCTTTTTCTAATCCTTCCTATACAAAGCAGTGCCGCTTAACTACTTCCCGCCAGATTACTCCGGTCCAGGCGAAGCACCAGCCTCTAAAGCTCCCATTTATTGCCTTTTGATGCATCGCCTCCATGGGAATGATGCATTTTCGTTTCACAGTCCGATGCATCGACTATAATTTGATGCAAATGCAGCAACAGTCTCATTCGATATTGTCAATCCATGGTGTTTCAGAATTTCACGTCTTTGTGACGAATTATTGCGAAGATTTCGCCTTTTCAATGAATCTACAATTCTGCTAATTCAAATTTTCAAATTATCCGAATTTTGACTATTCTGCGAGGGGAAATTTTGAATGTGCGTTCGAGATGGGAAGCAAAATGACGTGGCATGAAAAATGACACGGAAATTACGATAATTTTGAGTTTTTAACGATCCAACGATTCATTAAGATTTCTAATTTTTAGGAATTTCGTTGATTACGTTAATGAGACTTGCGATTTGTGTCGATCATTCGACTCAAGTGTTCGAGGTTTTCTTTTGCGCAGATGCTCATGTTGTTCGTTTCCTCCGAACTCGAGGTGCTTTTAATTTGAATGTCGCGTTCGTCATACTCGGGAATTTATCGTCGAATAATGTATTCGGAAACTTGTCGCTCGTTCGAACTGTGGAAAAAGAATAGCGAGGGGGGCGGAAGTGATTTAAAGCGAGAGACTCTCGTCTTAATTACTGTGGCAGAATAGTCCCAGGAGAATCGTCAAGGGCCACTTTTACCCCTGACGCTTCGAGACATCGATCGCGCTCGTCGTACCTTTCTCCCGTACAACCCGGCTCTGTAGTAGGTAACCGCTCGAGTATCTTTTCCGAACAAGTGCAAAAAACTATTCTATCCACGAGAGGAGACGCCCGCACGATTGTTCCTTGCGAGCAATTATGATTTGTTATTTTTACACACTGAATTATTTATATTCGATAATTATTTCATCTTTGCACTGTTGATTAATCGTCAAAAATATTATCAACGTTGAATCTTCTGATTAATCGCGAATTCCGAGAGCGAACGCCACAGTGATTTCGCAGCATCATCGAGAAGAATTCACCGTGTAGAATTATTTTTTCTGGAATGGATTTTAATGGAATTTAATTTGAGTAATTTTTAAAAAGTTCTGGACACGAAGAAATCGGGTTGAAATTATTTTTATCGCTATTAGTTGGTATTTCGAGGCGTGTATGTTATTTAGAATTTTTTCGAACGAAATGCAAGGGTGACCGAGCTGATGGCGCGTAAATAAATAATTAAAAGTTCGAGAGAAGTTCAGGAATTTTTAATGAGAATGAAAAAGCAATCCAGAAGTTTGATTTTTTTTGGTGAAGGAAAATGAAGTAAACGTACGTGGAAAGTGGAATTTTGTGTAGCTTACGTAACGTCTAATCGCTGATTGGTAAAGCTCATGACCTAATTGGAAATATTTTTTCTATTTTTGTCACGTATTAAAAATATCTTCGAAATGAGAGGAAAATAAAAACGTGAATTTTTTCCTCTTCGCCGCACCGTTTCCGGTGGAGTGTGCTTAATCTCGAATATGCAGCCAGTGTTGCAACAGCAGCGTTTGGTCTGATGCAGTTATCGATCTTGGCCTTACTCGCGTGACGCGCCAAGTCCTTGCGCCCTTGGCCCTGTAATTTCGTTGCTTTTTTTCAACCCCGTCCCTTATTTCCCTCGGCATCTTTCAGTCTCAAAAGGACGATAAATTATTTCCAATAACAAATATTATCACTCCCTCAAACACGCTTTTTCACGTTTTTCTTTACCACCTTCTTCTCAATCATTCGCGTATTTCGTTACATAAATCTATCCCGTTAATTACAAAGCTCGCTGCACAGTTTATCATATTTTTCAAGACTCCAAAAATTCAGCAGAAATTATGAACAATTAGCAATAAAAAAATGTTCTTTATTTTGTTCGCACGATTGCAATTTTTTCCTTTCGAACGATTCCAACATTAATTTTTGAATTTCGATCTGAAATTCTTGATGATAAATAATTTTGGGAACATGCAGAGAGCTTGGTTTGTCATACGAATTTAGTTTATGAATGTCTGGTCGCTGATTGACCTTTTGTTGATACGATGGGTCAATTTGACCCGGTTTTTATGAAGAAAATAAATCAGGACTGGAGTGTGAATGTTTCTTCATGTTTTGACGTCAAAAAAACCCGGAAAATATCCAGAAACTTAATGCAGGTCGAAAAAATGTTTGAGAAATCGGAATTTTGCAAAAGCGAGAACTTTATTTAAATAAATCATCAGTTTTGCGATGATTTTGTGTCCGAGGAATTAACGAGCAAACCTTTGCGACGAATCATTTATAATTAAAATTTTTTATTAATAATTGACATTTGAAAGCTTAAGGGGAAAAAATACATTTATGGGAATGAGCTTGGCCGGTGCTTGGAAAGTCCAAGTGTCGTCGTTTCCCACGGATATAAAATTTCTTTCGCTACGGTCATTCTCGTCACGAAGTCACCAGTGAAGCTACCGCTACGTTAAACTTGTTTTCGCGCGTCGCCCATCGTCCCAGAAATACAGCCGTCGACGACCAACACTCTTTTTTTTATTTCTCATACTTGTTATTTTCCCCTTTTTTAGCTTTCCTCCAAGTACCTTGCAATTATTTTCGTTTTTATTTTTTCAACGGTTTTCATCTTCCTACGTACACTCTTGCGCACCTTGACGAGCCCATTCCAACATTTTAACTCTACTTTTAGCCCACTTCACGAGCTTCCATGTCCTTTTAAGATCTCTCGAGAGTTTTGACTCTTGTTACTCTTTCCCTAATGCACTGGATCGTCCCATTTCCACGAAAGCTGATGAAAACTAGGAAAAAGGGCCTCCTGCCCAGTTATTGCATTGCGGAGCAGTTTGGGTCTTTGCGGTCACCCAACCAAGTACTGGCTCCGCACACGAGGCTGTTTTACTATGATCCTGAAGTTTGCGTCGTTGAAAAACAACGGAAATAGCATTTTTCATTAATTATTTTTATAATTGATGCGATCCTGACAATCTTTTTCGTTAATTCAGTTTTCCAATGGCAAACAAGACTGTCCCATTATCTCGTTGACAAATATTGCATTTGAATTTTGGGCTCTGCTATGAAAAATAATGAGTTTCCGTTGCATTCCAACGATGCCAACTTCAATGTCGTGTTTTACTACGTAAAGCACCCAACGTTACGCAACAAAAACATGAGCTTTTTAAAAAAATGGGCGTCGCGTTCTCGCTGCTTCTCCTGGAAACTGTGCCGAATATTTTTCGTTCGATCCTTCCAAGATTCGCAGCAGCGCCAATCAATCGAATTTCTGCAGGAAATTTTATTTCATCGAAGACGATGAATCGCTTCCTTGAATTAATTTTTGGGATAATTGCCAACGAAATTGTTTACTAGTCGGAAAAGGAGGAAACTTGATTTTTATAAAATCGATAGTTTTGTCTCTCCTTCTCGTCCCTCCTCGCCGTCCTCTCTGCGAGTGCGACCCCTTAAAGCTCGGTTATCTAACCGATTGATGCACCAGACGTTCGTAGAATGCAAACGGGGTGGGGAGGCACGCTTGTCCAACGTTAATGACGTTCCAACTCGCGCTCCTGTTCCGGCAACGGAGTTGTCCCTCTTCTGCACACTCGGATCATCTCCGTCGACCAAGACGACTTTATCGTTCGGAGTGTGCTCACTCGAGCAGAGGACGTACTACGGATCTCCGCCTTGAATGCCCTCGTAATACTTGTGTCGTAGGAAATGCCCAGTACCTTGCTTGCCCCCCTTTTTTCGCACTCATATGAGACCAAGGTTAACGAGAACATTTTCATTTCCTAAACCAGAATTATCATGCTGCTCAATTGTCAATACACCATTCGCACACAAATTTCCATTCATTTCGACGCGATTTTTGCTCATTTTCAATGCAACTCGTTTCAATCAACTTCCGGAACATACAAAATGAAATTTTTTCTTTAGATTTTAAAGGAACAACGACACAGACAATGTGATCACAAAATAAATTGGGTTTGTTGAAAATTTTGCTAGTTTTCGCGCAAACTAACAATTTTTCAAGAACTGGGAATCGTCGAAAAATTTTTATTCACGTAATCGCGTATCGGTACTCTGAAAATTTTCCCCTCATTGACAAAAATAGTTATCGATCGAGACCGCAGCATTTTGAGTCTTAAAGCAAAATATTCGAAATCACAAAGTGCGTTTCGGTATTTTTTTTTAAATTCTCAAGTAATGGAAATTGCCAGAAAATGGTTTGGAGCTTTCGGGCAAATTTGTTTGATATTCAACGAGCCCGCGGAAACACTTCTCCCATCTTTTCTCTGTTACGAATCGTCAGAATCAATATTCCGACGAATTTTCGGAATAAAAACGTCAATTATTGACAGTTTAATTGAATTTATCAGAGTTTAGATCAAAGGTAGTCTCGAATGGTCCATTTTGGTGAACTCTCATCCTTAATCTTGGCCAATCGAGCCTCCGGGCAGTTTGGGAAGTGCGGTTATGGGACACGAAAATTACTTAACGGAGTTGACATCGTCAACTGAATAATCGATAGTTTTCTTGTCAAAGTGTTACGTCTAATCAGGTTTGCGTCAAACTTCGATGCGATGAGGTGCGAACAAGTAATGCTGTAAGCATTTTGTAAGCATGTTTGTACGCATTTTGCGTGAGACTCGAACTTTCACGAGCCGAGGCTATAACTTGCAAAATATGAATTCAATCAACGATCGAACGATTATTCGAACAAGCAAAGATTGAATTGCATTCTCAGCGGATTCCGGAAAGGGGATCGAATTTCCTTGATCGAAATCTCTTCATCGCTCACCAAACTTCAACGCAGCGACGACTTCGATGATTTCGTCGTAACGAGACAACGCAATTCTATTACGAAAAGCATTTTCCGAGTCCTGGACATTTTGTCTTGCCCTGATGCTTAGAGAAAAACCGTCGACAAAAGACGTTCAGGAACATTTGTATAGCAACGTGCCAATTATTTTCATATTTGCAGTCGACCCGAGTATCTCCAATCGCGTGAAACGTTGACCATTCATTTAATTATCAATCAGATTGATTATTAATTTTTTAATCGATCGTAGAACTTTTGTGTTTCGTTATTTTATCGCGAGAGAATGTGATTGGTCAGCCTTGAGTTATCGTCCTTGGTCGGACAGATGGATGTCGTCGGCAGAGACGATGTCAATCGCTATTAGAAATTGATATCGAATGTTAAGCGCCTGGAGTCCGATATTAAGGAGATTATGTTCGAGGCCCTGAGAATGTGTGCGTATTGTAAATTTTTCCACTCGAAATATTATTCATATTTATTTCATTTCCACTCGGAAGCGAAAAAAGTGTCCAAACTTTCCTGGCAATTTTTTTAATCCCGCAATTAAAGTTTCTTCGATATTTCCGCGAGCAGAACGTGAAATAGTTTTTCGTACAGGAAGGATTGAAAAAAGATCGAGGAAGCTGCTGAAACTCGAAATCACATTCGATGACGTTGAAAATAAAATCAGTCAAATATTTCCATTGCCATTGAACAGGATTTCAGCCACGAAGGTGCCAGACCGTGTAGAGAATAAATCATAATTATTGGTCTAATAAAAGTGTGTTCGAGATCCCGTCGTCCACACATTTTTTTTTAATATTCTGATAACGCGTCCCATAAAATGATGTTTGCAAATGATTTTACACGACAGTCGCGGCAAACGGAATTCATCGTTCGGGCAAGTAGGATTCAAATCATCATGACCTTGGTGGAAACGTTAGGCGGGGGAGGAAGTGACTCAATTTCTTATTCGTTCATCTCGGAAATGTGATTACGCTCGATCGCGTAATTTTACGTTAATTTTCGTCCTTTCCAACCGTCCCATTTATACTTTTTTTAATTTTTTGTACAATCTTCAGGAAAATAATGGAAATGACAAAATTGAATCGTCGATTTTGGGAATTTTTTTTGGTGCGCAATGGAAATTTTCCACGAAAATAAATAAAATTTCAGAGTTGGACGAAATTTGTTTATTCATTTGTCTTCATGAAAATTTACAGTCTTGGCGAACTTTTTCGAAATTCCAAGGTCGTCCTTCGAATCCATTACCTGACGGTGATTTTTTCATTTTTTTTTACTCAGTGGAGTAAATCAATATACACAGAAAAAGTTGCGGTTAAAAATAAAAACATTTGTAATCATTTCGGTGTATTTTTCCAAGAGCAATAATGTGCACGTGTCTCGTCCGTGGGGTGATAAGTCCTACAGAACAAGACAAACATTCCGGTTGCGACCAGAGCGCGCAACGTAAGTCTCGTTTCTTAAACTTATATGGCGCGTAAGATTCTATTCATACTCAGATAATATACACGAACAATTTTCAAACGCTTTTATCCAAACTCAAGCGACTCGCTCAAGATTTCATGACTCTTAATTAAGATTGTCGTTGAGGCTCGGACTGAAAATTTGTTTTATAGCAACGACTATTTCCTGTTGAATAGCGCGAGTTGCTAAACAAGAATATTCCGATTGCTCGCTGCACGGATTTTCCTACAAACAATTGTTCGAAAACGCCGTGGGGAGTTATTGTTGATGCCATTTATAAAAATTGATCGAGCGCACTTTGAATTCGGCCTCCCAGCCTTTTGAAACGTCGCCCGACATCAAGTTTCTCGAAAAAATTGAAAAAACGTCGAAAATTTTGAGGAAAAAATGGTTTCGTCGTCGCTTCACGTTATCGACGAACTTACGCCGCTAAATCCGCCCTAACGGCGCCGTACGTATATAGATATACTATATATTGTTCGTGCTCGCGGTGATGAGTGACTCACCGGCAAAACGTTTGGTGGCAGGTCGCGAAAGCCGCGATCCTTACCCGTCATACCAACCGTCATCGTCGTCGTCGTCGTCGACGACGACGCCGTTACGAGTTATGGCGGATAGTCCGACGAAGCTACCGCCGCTGCTTACGTTAGATTGAACGTAATATGCCTCTTCCTCCGACGCAGATAAACAGTCACGGTCACCACGCGCTTTTCGTCGACCCGTGTTACTACTTAGGTGCGCAACATCTACTCACTCTGGACATGCTCTACTCCTGAAACCGACGACTTTTTTCCTTGTCAGCATTTTAGACCATTTTGCACTTTCAAGATTTCGGTTTTTCGTTTCTTTTCGGGTCAAACTTTTTCATCCTCGATTTTTCTCACTGTTTTGGTGTTTTGAAATTACTCAGGCATCGATTGCTCTTGGTCAAAGCCAACCGATGGACCTGACTTTGCTAATAAACGCTCTTTGCGCATTTTTTTAAACAAATTTTCAATCTTCGTTGCCGTCGAGTTGAAAATTTTGATATATTTTGAGTTTGCTACGGATCCTCGAATTTTTCGCAACTCGAAAATGCAATAAAGTCTCTTAATTCTCTTTGAATTAGCCTGAAACTCGAGGGTTTTACGTTTGCGTACTTGTTTCGATAGTTAAACGATTTATTTTTATTTTTTATTTGCTAACACACTGGGTCATTTTGACCCAAACGGTTTTTCCGGTGGTAGTTATGCTCATTATAAAAAAATTGACGAGGAACGCTGACGTTTCTCTGTCAGCTTTAAGAATTTTTGCGTTTTGCGGATGAGCTGACTTTAGTCCGACGAATCATTTCGTTTTTTTTCGTAAATCTTTCATAAAACTTTATTTTCTGATTGGAAAAACGTCCATGACCAAATTCCCGATTTTTTAATTTGAAAATATAAAAAAATGATTAAATTCCGATCTTTTTCAGAAGAAAATTCTCATCGTCGTGAACCCCAAAAATTTCAACGGTTTTTTGAACAGTTCAATTCCACGTCATGCGAATTTTTACGATGCACGTAATTAGAATGCGCGAAGTGCACTTCTAATTTTTTTTTCAACAAATATCGAATCAAGGGCTGCTGTTGACAGGCCGATGAAGCGCGCTCTGGTTCAAATTGACTCAGAGTGTCAAACTGCGATGACAAAAGAGTTCACAAGACTTTTGATTTAAAAAAATGGTCAATATTTTTTATTAAGTTTTGAGCTGCAAACTTCGAGACCGTTGCACCGCTCTCGGTGCAGCGATGAGAAAATATCGATTCCCAAGGTCAAAGCTTAAAGACGAGAAATTCGATGTTTATGGCAAGAAATACATCGACATGACGTTTAGGACACACTCTATATTGAGCGTGTGTTCAGTATGACCAAAGTGTCTGTTAGGGCCCCTTGAGGCAGCGTTCATAAAAGTCACAATGTGTACACGAAGCTTAAGGGCTTTATATACACTTTCATATATACATCGATGCCCTTAGGAATAATTACATGCATAACAGGTTGTGCTATCTGGAAAAAAGTGAGGTGGGAGAGGTGTGCTCAATTGCTGGGCGTCATTGACAAAGTATTTCCCTAGGGAACCCCAAAAAAATCATCGATTCGTATTTCTCGCGGAATACAAAAAAATTGAAATGTTTAAAATTCTTCTCCAAAGTTTCCGAAGGAAATTTCAACTTGTTCCCATTTCGTGAGCCTTGTGAATGTTGCTCGAATGCGTGCCCTTGGTCCTCGAATTTAATCCGGACACGATTGCACTTTGAGAATGAGCGTCTCGTCGGTATCTCCAGAAAAATCGGATTAGTCTCGTTCAAATTTTGGTCACGGCACGCAATCATGGTGTGATGTTTGCAACGAGCCTGTGAGCTCGCTAAAATCACTTGGAAAATGTAAAATTTTCCTTTTATCGCACGGTCATAAACGAAGAATTTAGAAAATTAAAATTTCCTTCGTTTCGAATGCTTCAATTTATGAAATTATTGGAAAAAATTGACTTTTCGAGGCTCATCAGCGATGTATGAATGTTGATGATAATAGAATCAAGTTAGTTCGATTCCGTCAATAAATCAATACCACATGGATCGAGGGTTACCCCATTTTTTAGCTCGGGTCGTGACTCTCGCGAGAAAATCGCGTTATCCTTCGACCATTGTGTGCAATATTGTACCGGAAAAAATCGAACGTATACTGATGCTCGCAACGATTTACAATCAAACGGAAAAAATTCAATAAACGCGCTGAACTATGATCGGAAACGAACTTTTTGATATTTCTGCATTTTTGACTGCAATTCGAAAGTAAAACGAATAAAAATGAAGAATATGGATAAAAATAAATGGATAAAAATATTGAGAATGGAATCAATATGTTTCGGGAATTTTTTTAGAATTTCGCTTTTTATACGATTCCGTCTGTCAACGTTCTGACAGTTATAGAGGAGAATAGAGTCTCCTTTTGTAAAGACACGATAAAGTATCGGTTGGGAGAAAAGCAGCAGGAGCTGTGTCGAGGAAAAGCTGGAGGGTGATCGGGGTCACTGCTGGTTTTGAGTACGTCATATATTTACTATATACATCGCCAGTGCGCGGAAGCACGTCACTACTAGCTCCATCTTTCTCTGGCTTGTAGGATCGTTGCGAGGAAGCACCATCGTGGGCTCGTTTCCTTCGAGGATCGATCGTGTCGTATGTGCCGTCGCGATACTCTTTCACCCCTTGCCCCAGTCGCCGAAGCGTCTCGTCGACCCTCCTCTCTGCTCCTCTATCCAGCATCCATTCCATCTTGCCCTCTTTGCCACTCTCCCGCAATCTTTCCGCGCTAGACGAGTCTATAACTCCTTTGTACGATTTTTTTTCGTTCTTTTCTCTCTTTGCTTCGTTTCGTCATCTCAATTTGCGATTGCTTCGGACACCGATCAGCCGCGGACTATCCGCGACCTCGATCAATCGTTATTTCCTTGGGATTCCTCCAGAACCGTCTCACCAACGATCCCATCACGATAACATTATCAAATAATTACATGGAGCAAAATTCAGTCTAGAATTTACAATTTATATCGTTATTGTTTATCGTCCCGTCCGAATTGCATAAGCAACGCAAGTAACGACCAATTGAAGGAATTTCAGAGTCGGAAAGGACGAAAAAGTACAAAACGATTCGAGTTGGGAAAATTTCGAATTACTTTTTCTATTTTATATAATTCTGCTCTTCGCTTAGGCATTTTTTCATTTTTCTTAATTATTGGGATGATTTTTTCTCAAGGTCATTGCCGGTCATTTTTCTTGATTCTAATTACAAAGTTTCATCTGCATTTTTCAATGTTTTCTACAATTTGGAACATTGACAATTAATTATCGAGTTGTGAAGTGCAGTAAACATCTTTGTGGAAGAAAAAAATGGCTGCGTGGTTTCCTTGTTTTGTTTTCCGACTCGCAATCCTCGATGCGTCCCGCGATGTGATTTTTTTCCGATATTTATGTCTCGTCAAGCTCTGTCTGTCTGTCTCTGTCTCTCTTTCGCTCTCTATCTCCCGACGCTGTGTCAGTACATAAATGTGTACTCGCTTCTGTTCGTCAATCGAGTCAGACTGCCGGTCGCCGATTTTCCGGATTGGTCCGGACGACACGAACGTCTCGACTTCATGAATGAGCTCTCGAACCGGACTACACCGGCTCGGGAACGTACGTGGATCACTCACCGAACTAACGAGTAGAATCCCGCCTCTCCTCGATCGTAACGACGAGTCTTGCTTACTCGTTGCGCTCACGTTCCTTCGAGTTATGCGCCTTATCTCTCTCGAGGCCTTACTCGTAAGATTAAAACCTCATTCAAATGCTGCGACTCGTTTTTCACAAAACGTACAACGATTCCCAATTCAGATATTTTCGGCTTATCGATGTCGTCACTTTCTTACAAATCGAAACATCAGAAACAACGAAAGATCATCAGCGTATTCGTTTACTCTTCAGTCTTTTGAAAAATGCTCGGAAATTTTTAAATCCATTTCCAATCGTCTAAATAATACACAAACGAATGTCATTACACTCACGATTTTCTTCATCATTTCATTTACGACATTTACGATATTTTTTTTGTTCATGTTCAAAATTCGATTCCATTTTTATGAAAATTTATTTCCTACGCGATAATAATTGTTTCCGAATTCAACGTCGTGCCCAAATTTTATTCCGCTGTGGCTTTTTTTTGTTGAGAACTTTTATGTTTTTACTTGGACGAATCTTTCGAGCGTTCGTTCTTCAATGATTTTTCTTCCCTTTGAGAACGAGTAAAGAAACGTTGCCAAAATTTATACTCATTGTGCTGCTGTGGTACTTTCTCGTATCGTTATTTTCGTTGGCAACGATGTCCTGATCTGACTCGATTAAAGAAACACGTTTTTACGCGAGGCGACGATTTATTCTTGGGTATTCGCTCGTAATTGTCGACGTCAAGTGTCCATAAAGGAAACACAACGCGTCAAAGCTGAATTAAACTCGCGTCTATATTTTCGTGTACGTTATATCGGAGCATTTATTCCTGGACCGCCGTATAAGATCGAATTTGGCAATCGAGCAAAAACTTTCATAAGCGCAACTTGGGCGGTGCCGACTACGAACTCGCACAGGAAAAAAAAACAATTTGCAAAACTTCGTGTTTGATTTTCAAAAATTACTCAAACTCCCATGAGGTTCGGAAATAATTTAAATGAAAAAATTGTTCGACACGTTTGCATGGGAAACTGCTCGTCATATATTTACAAGATTAGAAATTAGTCGAGTATTTAATTGACAAACAGTTGAGAATTTTATCAGGTTCGTGCTTTATCAAGCGACATTCTCGACAATTTTCTCACCGGTTAATGCAGATTTTAGGATGTACGTTTAATTGTTCTAGAATCACGACACGAGAGCGTCCATAAAGATAAAAAAGTTTGGACAACAAATCAGTTTTTATATACGAGATAAAATTGTAAATAACAGGCAAATTTGCCACTCGCAATGATGATCAATCTTGGTTTTATTTTTGAGATGCGATAAAAGGATAAAATGTCTGAATGTTGCACGGAAAATGGCGCGAAATGTAATGTGCAATGGTGAATACGGATGGGCATGTGCGTGATCGTAACGTATAAACGTACAAAGTCTATCTGTGCTTGCTCGCAAAAGCTTCCGGTACATATCACGTTTTGTGTTTAACCGTTGATATCGCAGCACCAACGCACCTATTATTACTGATAAACTTCAATTCGAAAGCTATTTCGAGAATGGGATTGTTCGCGACGGGACATTCTTCGTTCGAGTTACGCGATGAGACCTTGGTTTGCGATTAATCGTCCATTTCAGCTTCAGTAGGCCTTCCTCTCTGTCTCTCTCACTCTCTCTCTCCCGCATTACTTGGATGAGTTAAAGTATTGGAAATTTTAGCTGAACGCGAATTGAATTTTTGGCAATAAATTACTATGCAGATCAGTCGAATTAATTCCACTCGAATCTTTTAATTCGTGATTGTTGTACATACAACGAATCAAGCTTTCGAGATTACAGCGAATCGAATAAACAACGCGGAATCGGTATTTTGATGTGACTTGGGCATAAAATACTCGATGAAATCCAACGAGATATAATTTTCGTCGAACCCAAGTAATCGGAGATCGAAAATACAGAGCAGGGCGAAAGAAATCAAACACGAATTGAGGGGAGACTGAAAGAGAGGGCGAAGGATCGATCGCAACGAATTGCGTACGTCAGCTGATCGTCCAGCTGCCCCCAATCATTCGCAATGTGCCCTCGCGATGCGAAAGCGCGATGCCATACGAATTTTCATTAATTCAAGTTTCAAAATGTACATTCCGCTCAATTCAGCCGAGAAATTTCGCATTTTTGTCAACCCTCCAATCTTTTAATCTTTTAATGTCGGAACAAGGAAATCGAACGAGTTCAACTTTTTTTCGAGAGGCTTCCCATGTTACATGGGTCCTGCAGACCCTTCTGTACCAATTTTTTCAATGAGCCTCGAATTCGTAACTCCAATTCGAATACGCGTACAAAAAAATGTACGAAAATGCATTTATATTGTTTAATTGCATTGAATATATATTTGTAATCGATTTGATGGGCGGTGGACTCACGAGTCGGAGCAGTGCATTAGATTGGCGCAAGGCCAGTGTTTGTGTATTGCGTAACTCTCGCGCATCCTCAAATTGGCCGAGTTGCGAGAAGATCGTCCACCACTCGAGTGTTATGCACTATCCATGCATTTTCATGCGTGTACCAGAATGTCTCTTCTGGACAGTATTATTATTTACATATGTATACCAATCAGGCATAACCTTACCAAGAGACACTTGTGAATGGAACGTTGAGGGTGGAACGTTTGGCACTCGGCCAAATAATCGTTCGAGTACGTCATTTTTCCAATTTTTTTCACGCGATAATATTTTTAAACATTCGTTGCAACGTACGCCCGAGCTCGTCAGCAATATTTTCATTTTTCATTCGTTTTACTTTTTTCAACGATGTTGAAGTTTGCATCGTTGAAATGCAACGAAATTCCGTTTTTTTCTCGGGCAGATTTCAAGTTTCATATTCAATATCCGGTCAGGACAATAAAACGATATTTTTTGAGGATCCAACCACATAAACGGTACGAAAATTGTCAGGGTTTTGGAAATTGAACGAATAATTGATGGAAAAAGTATTTTTCATTGGATCCCAACGTTATGAACTCGAGTGTCGTTTTTTTTTATTATTGTTACTGCGATTACCCGAAGGTTCACGATGGTTTATGGGCGACCCATTTTGGTGGCTGGAATTTTATTGAGTTTTGATCAGTCAGGATTATGAAAAACTTCGATGACTGCCTTCCGTTTGGGAAATTATACAAAAAATACTGGTTACGCGGTCACCGAACCAAATGTTCGCCCCGCCCGAGGTTGCTCAATTCGGGTGACCGCTGCAACCACATATGTACGAGCTGCGCATTCGTTTCTGTCGATTATCGAAATATTATGAATACCCAATTTTCTGGAATACGGTCGCGTATAAATATTATCCGGAGCAAACGATACTTTTGATAATGTTTTTTAATTCTCTGTCCAGAGTCGAATCAAAATTCACTGCCTGACTGGTAAAACATTTTTTTTTGCACCGATTCATTTAAATTCGACCGTATTCGACAAAATAATCGCGATGGTTCGTAACAAAAATTCAGTTCTCTGTCAATTATCCTGCGTAACGTTGCCAGAGCAAAGGCAGGGATTAAAAATTATAACACGATTGAGAGTGCATCAGCTTTATCGACTGTACACTAGCCGAACATGGAGAATGGTACGAAATCGACTGAATAATTCTCGCGGAATCGCATTAGTGCCTTTCGGTCTTACATCTTGTGGAAATGCATACTTTGTTATGGAAATATAAGTGAAGCAGAGACAAGATTTACTTCCCTGCGTGCATTTGGACGCTCAAACATTCAGCTTTCGAGTAAAAACTCGCGCCCAACAGACTCGACACGCTCGTTCGGAGGAATAACGAGAACGAAGAAAAATAAATAGCTGTCAGTGGATTAAATTCAATAAGTGCGAGTGCAGACACGCGATTGTTTGCCGCGTCTCACAACACATTCTGATCGGTCCAAGCTGCATCATGTCTTGATTTTTCATTTTTCAAATTTTTCATTACCAAATGAAATCATAAGGAACTTTTTCCTGTTTATCGAATTTTCTACGCGTTTTTCATCCTGGATTTTCCATTAATTGATGAAACGCGCTGCTGAGTTTCTGGATACGCAATGATTGTTTAGAACAGTGTACAGAACCATGTTTGTCGTTGCGTAACAAGTACTTTGGCAAATTGGATCTCTGCACATCAAAAAGTCCCATTTTTTGTTGTTTATTTTCTCGAAATCGTTTCGTTTTACAGTAATTTAGTTTACCTCAACTTTTTTCGACACAAAACTCGACTTTTGTGTTTATCTCGCGAAATAAATATCCTGAAGAAGAGGAAATCTGATTTCTATGGGCTCGTACTCAGGGGCAATGTGTGACTAGGCGAGAAATTGTATTAACGTAAATTTTCAGTGTTCAGTCGTTCGGATATTCAATTTTTGTCATTCAATGTGCAATTGAGATTCTTTGCTTGCTGGATTTCTTCTCTTTTTTTACTTCCTGTACGGAATAACGCGAGATTTATTTTCTTTCATTACCGAGGAGCCGAAAAATGATGAATAAACATGCTCCAAGGGCTCAAAGTGTGTAAGAGACGAGAGAGAGTGAGTGAGAGAGAGAGAGAGAGAGCCCAGCGTCTGTCTGTAAAGCGATGTAACGAAAAGACAGACAGACAGGGTTGTTCGTAGGGAGTAACGTAGCCCAGTAACACAAATCGGTCTCACCCCGGTAGATCAGGGGTTCTCAAAATGTCTGTTTGTTGGTCCCTTCAACCCTTGGCCGATAGGTATATGCGGGAATAGTATTGGGAAAGGTGTTGGTATTGCGCAAGCTCGCGAGAGGTTCCCGATAGCCGGGAGAAGTAGAGTACCGCGTATGTAAATCCAGTATGGTCGTATGTGGATGTTCCGTTGGGCGCGCACTGGCAAAATAGTGACGTCGAGAAGTGGTGAGCAGAAGTCGCGGGAGCTTGCGCGCTTGTCGGAGGCTTTGGACGGGCGAGCGCGCGCAGCCTTTGCTTCAGGGTTCCGTATGCGATTGGTGGGGGTTACGGGAGCGGTTCGCGGAGGTTCGGAGTGGGCGAGCGTCGAGAGATATGTTGGCGACGGGGGCGAGGGGAGGCTAGAGAATATCTCGCGCGCAGGGTTTGGTTAGTAGAGTGGAATAAAGATGGACGCGGGGTGCGCAAGCTCGTGACGATATGGAGCGAGCGTCGACTCGACAAAGATGGCAAAAAGCCCTGTGGCGTCTCGCGAAAGGACCAGCGAAGCAGCGAAGGGCGAAGAGGGACACATAGAAAGAGAGAAAAATAAAGGGAGGGTGCGTTAGGAAGAGCGAGAGAAATAGAAATCAGGGGGTTTCCGTAGTCCAGCGGGTGGCGAGGGGTGCAAGGGATTGGTAGTAAACAAGGAGTGCGAGAGAGACGAGAAAATAGGTGGAAAGGTAGAGCGTGTATGTGGCCTAGCTGTTTCGTATATAGAAGAGTTGGCAAGAGGTGGCGGCAGGGGGGGAGGGAGAAGCGAGGTCTGGGGGGTAGAGGGGAAGAGTAAGACAGCAGCAGCTAGCAGCTCTTTCCCCTCGGTCCGCTCGCCCCTGGCTAGAAAGCCCGTGGGATACCGGGTTATCGGGGAAACGAGCACGATTGAGCGCGAGAAGAGGGGAAATTAAAAGCGTGCTCCGGTAGTGGGGGTCGTACGGGTCGATGATGCCGGCGCGGTCCTCGACGACGTGAAACACCAGTCAGTCTCTCTGGTCCACCCGAAGCCGCGCCGCCGCTAACTTCTTTCACATCGAACACCGCACACGCCGCAGCCATGGGTGACAAGGTTTGTGCGACCAATATCAACGAGACAAACAAAAATTAACTCAAAAACACCTTTAAATGCTCTAAGACTATCTCGTTCCTGATGAGAACAAAGTTAACGAACAAAAAACCAATGAAACATCTTAAACAGTCACGAGAAAGCTACCTACGCTCAGCTTTTCTTGACACAGAACATTACGGACCAACCCCACGTATATACACGTAGTTTTTCGTACACAGGTTTGCCAGATGATCTATATATGATCGGTGTGTGTCTCTTTCGGTATGTGTCTGAGAGAAAAAGCGAGAGAGAACGAGAGAAAGAGCGAGAGAGTGCGCGTTCCTAGGCCAACTTGTCATTAGACTGACAGTTTTTTTCTCTTTTTTCATTGTTTCTCCTTCATTTTGGTTTTGCTTGAATCTACAGAAACTAGAATGCATTTAACTGTGTCAATCTTTTCATAATGTTTAGAGTGCACGAGGATGAAAGATGCGAGAACGAGCGAGTTGTGTGTGTGTGTGTGCGAGAAATGGGAAAATGGACCGATGTGATGAAATAAGGCGGAAATATAGGTGGAATTTCTTTGGGCAAAGTCGTGTCAAGTGTTTATGACGATTGTCAAGTGAGATCGTGAAGTAAACTCGAGCATTAAATGAGCAATCGCGTATACGAGATAAGAAAATGATGAATTTTCGTGTGAAATTAAAAGGTTTGTGCGAACCGAGTTCGACGGAGTTTACGCGCGCGGACTATCATTCCACGGCTGTCGAGTCAATTTTCTCTCAAGCGACCCAGTCGTCCAATATCCAGGATTTTCAGTGCATTATCTCTTTGCCTTGTGGAGAATTATCGGAATATCGCGTGCGCAAATAGAAGAAATATAAACGTCAAACGAGCTTTAGCTTACCGTTACGTGGCGGAGGGGCCGCGGGTCGAACGCGAGAAAGGGGACGCCAAGGGAATAACGCAAAGATGGCGGAGCGCGGGAGGGGGATTTGACAGCAAAGACGGAAGTAGAGTGACATGCGCCGTTGTATTATGCAGTAAGGCTATGTAATAGCGCGTACGATATTGTGAGAAATTTCCATTTTACTATAATATTCTAGCAACCGCTAAAAAATATCAAATCATTCCATGGATTTTACGTTTTCGCAGGGTCACGTGACCGTTTCAAAAAAGTGAATTCCGCTTTTGCCGTTCTTTTCATTGACAAAAAACCGCGAGCTTAGCAAGAAACGCAGCCTCGGAAATTGGAGGAATTTTTTTTGAATTTTCGGACAAATATTTTTCACGTTGACACCATTTTTCTTAACGATCGTTGACAAATTTAAGTTCAGGTTCTAGGATTCGAAATTCTGCACGATTGAAAGGCTTGCAGGAACGCGATTTGGAGAACTAGGGATTAAATGGGCGAAGGGAAATGGGGAAAAAATCAGAAAGAGTGTAGATGAGATTATAAGGAGGATGAAAAAGTTATCGAATTATGATTGGCCGAGTGTACGCGCGTGTTATGTGTCCGTACGTGTGGAAGATCCGACAGATAAAAATAAGCAACGGAGAGGGCGGAATACGCTGCTAAAGAGGACCTTCGATCGAGGGAGGGAACCGGAGGGTGGGAGCGAGAGAGAGAGAGAGAGAGGAAAAGACGGGAGCAAGGGAAAGAGAGAACGACAGTCGGAAGGGTCGAATCGGTCGAATCGTCGAGTTGCCTTGGAAAGCTTCTTCCTTTGCTTTCTTTTTCTCCTTCATTCGTGCCTCTCTCTCTCTCGCGTTCTCTTTCTCTCTCTCTCTCTCGGCTGGTACTCTTTGTAGTATGCTTTCGTCCTCTCGACGATCAGCCCCGACGTGATGGCATACAATTGTCCTTTACCCCCCGGTGGTGCTTCGCAGTGATCGTCTCCAACAGTGCCGATTCTTCCGGGGTGCAACCTCGAGGAGGAAAGAAAGCTTGAAAGAATAGAAAAAATATAACGCTCCGTCGACGGTGCACGTTTAAATCCTCCTGAAGAGGTCCAACCAATCTTCGCGTCGAGCTTCCTGAGAGATTGTGAAAAAGCATCATGGTAACTTTGAATTATCATCAGTAACCCTTCGGGCACGTTATGCAACTCGTACGAGATATAGATAGAATCTTAGGCTCTTGTATACTTTAGTTGTTTTTCTTTTTAGTGCCCTCGACGCTTCGTTCGATCGATGCGTTACGTTTCCTACCGGAATGTACTTTTTATCGCTTTCGTTTATTCACTTTTTTTACAGCAACGCTAGTCGCAGTTCTCACCTTTTTTTTTCAAGTCTTCGGAGCTCCCTCTGTAGGAATAGTTTTTTTTTTATGCAGACGGTTTTTCAACCTCTATAGTGCTTCGACGAATAGTTCGCTCGCTCTGAAAATTCTCTAAATTTTCAACAATCGCTTCAAATAGCCGCTCGATTGTGACCGTGGATTTTTATCAGGATGCAGTGCTTTTATGGTGATTTTTCTTCTGGTACTTCCGGTGATTGGTGTGCTCGGTCATTTACCTGGAATTCTTTTTTTATTGGACCAAAAAAATATCGAGTTTCTCTTCCTTACCGGAAGCAAAATTTCGTCGAAAATACTCTTTTCCTTTATTTTTTCTTGCCACTCTCTGTAAAATGATAAAACAGTCGGCAGTGCTCGTCTTTATGAAAAAATTTGTCACCCTGTCGTTCTCCGGACGTGCTCGCGATACTAAATCGCATGTATAGCTATAGCGATACAGACATTTCAAATTCAGCACGAACTGCATACCGGGCTGGCAACTCCCAGGAGAACGTCGCGCGAAATTCGATCGATCACCAGCCGGGGATGAAAATCGAGTGCGCGTAAGCTCGTAGCTGTTCGATGCATCGTGACAGCTGGCTCAGATTTTTCATTATTTTTTACAGTATTATGCTCGACAGGAATTGATTCCGCGATGCATGTACAAATTTGACATTTTTCCATAATTTCACGACTTCTCCATGCAAAAATCGGTCAAACTTTCGAGAATTCTCAACGGCGAAATTCTTTTTAAAGAGATAAAAAAATTCTCAGTCAATTTCCAATTTTCCTTGCACTCGAATTCATTTTCTCGTTGCATCGACTTTGGCCATTTCTCATCAATAATTCCACGACACAACAAATAACTGTTTTTTGCAAAGCACGAATAAGAACTTTCGTACCTTCTTTATCGAACGAAGCACGAAAATATACGAATTCGAGGCTTCGTTCGATGCTGCTCATGCGCGTTGCAGCCTCGATTCTTCATCGAATGAACAACCGGAAAATCAATGAAAATGAATTAAAGAAAAACCAATTCACAAAAATGTTTGAATTTCGCGTATACGATTCTTATCGATTATCTCGGATTGAAAATTCGTCAATTAATATTTGTCGTACTTGTTTATCGATTTGTGGCTACACGAAAATGTGGAAATTATGAACAAACGATTCTTATCGCATCTTTGCATCAAATCTTTGAACGAATGCAATGAATTTCGATCGATTCATTTTCGATCTTTAAAGATGACGATACGAAGTATATTCTTCGTGAATTAGGACCGCGTCGTTCGGTACAAGCTCAGCGTAGACGAACGTAGTGAGCAATCAGCGGATGTTTTGTAACCACAAATTGACAGGAAGGAAAATATAATGAGCCTTTCAACGCGTTCGTCTACAGTTTTTTCGTTATATTCTTCGATGCTGTTCGATAGAAATGAACGATTGAGGTTGTCGGGAGGTTCGATGTGCCTACGAATGTAACGATTATTTCGAATCGTGTCCATTAATTTTAAGGGGGATGTATAGTGATTTTCTTGTTCCCCGAAAATGGCACAGTGCGCGTTGACTTCTGCGCGGGCTCGTTCCACGTAATCGTTTCCTCTGTACCAGTTCGTTCCGGTCCCACGAGTCGGCTCTCATGCCCCAGAAAGTAAAAAAATCATTCTGCCATTCCGCCACCCTCACCTACGCGCGAATCTTTACAGTCGAAAAAGATACTCGCGAAATTTTTCGCCCTGGATTCACATGTTTCGAAATTTATTTTCCAACTCGATTTTCCTCTTTTCCTGCATTGAGAAAATTTAATGGCCGATGGTTATCAACTCATTTCCCGAACTCTGGTCGAAAGTTTCGCGCATTTCCGTTCCCTGCTCGCCCACGCCCTTGGGCAATTATTTTTTACGTTCGGAGCAAACATTTATCTCGCCTTCCAGGAAGGCAATTTTCCTTCAGTGCAGTCATTCTTTTTTACGAACCACAAGAGCAAACAAAAATTACAAAGAGTCGTTAAACATTTTTCAAGCATTGAGCAAAATAATTTGAGCAACAAATTCGGGCTGTCAGAATTAATCAAGTTTCGATAGACGTGTGTGCAACTTTTCTCGATCGAATGCAACGTTTTTTAACATCACATGAAACGAAACGAATTTATTATTTCTGCTCGGAACGAGACTGCTCCATATGATTTGCTCGAAATGCGTTTTTCAACACAGAGGTTTATGCGCCTGGATACGTAATGCTCTTACATCGAGACAAGCTCGCGATGTGTGAGCGCACACAGAGGCTTGCTGTTACGTATATGACGTTCTGTTACCAAGGACGTGTACCGTCAATTGGTAAGGTCGTTCCTTTTAAGAGGCCCTTACCGCCTCGTTTTCCATTCATTGAAATTTTACCGACGATCGTCATCTCGCTCTCTCTCTTTCTCTCTCTCTCTTTTTCTGTCTCTCTCTCGCTCTTTTGTGGGTACGATACGTTTCCGCCTGATTAGCGCAACGTTCGAACTGAAAATAACGAACGCGCACACAAATACACCCTCGAGGACATTTAACCCATGTCCATAAAAGACCAAACCATTCGAATTATGTAATTCGAACAAATTCACCAAATAAAAATAAATTTTGCTCTTGGAATTCCCCCAAAAAGCTCGAAGCTGTTGAATTGCATTCTCGTCGATCGTTCCCTTTTTTTTTGTTACTTCACAATGACATTTACAATGACACAAAATAATTCCGGTAGACTGGAAAAGCAAATACGAAACGACCTCGTGATTTCATCACGTTTAAGATTGCACAGTTGGAATGCAATGGAAAATTTCATCTTTTGTGTTTTTTTTTTTAATTCTCCCTCTACCGAAATTCGTGCAAATTGGAACTGCGGAAGTTGCGACTAGCTGGAAAATTTTTGACGTTTCGAACGCGTCAAGAACTGAAAGATTTTTCTGTGGCATTAGAAAAATTCGATTTGGGTCCGAATTAAATTTTAATAATGCAGGCATTTCAATTATTTTATTGCAGTTGGCCTTTTTTTTCTCTCCACGGAATGATTCGTTGATTTTTTTTCAAATGTTCAATCAAAACAATGCCACAAATTTTCTTCACGATTGAATTTGAAAAAAAAAAACGACATCGAGCTCGATCAACGTGCAAACAAAATGGCTGAGCATCGTTGCTGCGCATGCGATCATAATTCAAAAACGTGACACATGAAAAATAATTATTTTCGAATTGTCCGGCGAAATAAAAAAAAAACGCGACAGTGCCAAAAACTTCGTCGCTTCGGCAAGGAACTCAATAGAGTTTTGCGTTTAAAATTCATCTCGCGAGTGTGCTATTCTACCATATAATGCTCCGATTTTGTTCAGCGACTGTTGATAAGTCTTTTCAATATGAATTATCGATAAATCATTGTGGATACAAACTCGTTATTATTACTATGTTTCTGTGCTTCTCTCTCGCTCTCTCCGTTCTCATTCTCTACTTCGTCGATGTTTGGTGTTACGTAACGCCATTGCAAGGGCTCATGTATCGAGCTATATCGCGGCACGGCGGTAAATTCAACCATCGAAAATATCTCTCGATATTCAATCCAGCGGTTAAAATTACAAGTTGCAATAATGAACTGAATTTCCCAACAACAATTACAATACAATGAAGAATTTTTGTAAAATTTAACGAAAAAACCATAAAAATAATAATAAGACATAAAAATTGTTCAAATTTTACCGCGTGAACTTGGCGATTAAAAATTTGATATAAATTTCGAAATCTATGCTCCAAAAATCATTTTCACGACGTGAAAAATTCGAGTAAATAAAAGAATCGATTTGACGATCAGAAAAATTGATAAAAACGAGTTGAAAAAATTTGGGGGAATAAAAAAAGTGAAATTTTGTGAAAAATCCATTTGCTAGTGACTCATGAGTGTCGTGCGTGTTCGATTGACGCGTTCTGTACTCGCGTCGTATAATAAAGAAAAAAAATAATACAACTAGAACGAGGGTGACGAAGGGTGACGTTGAAATAAGAGGGAGTCGGAGATGGGGCGTGTGTATGGATATTTTCATACGTGAGTATGTGTGTTTGCATACGTATGTCTGTGTGCGAGAGGGAGAGAGAGAGAGAGAAGGCAGCTGCTGGTCACAGCGGGGTTAGTAACAGCCAAAGACGAACTAAGGGTCGCAGACTAGATGGCGCCTGGAGCGTGTCCGCCTCCTGGGGCACCTATCGATCGTACCCTATTTATAATTCATCTTATTTCGATTCGTCACGATGGAGCTTCCATTTTTGTCCTCTTTGTTTCTTGAGCTTTGTACACTTATATAGAAAATTCTATAATTAACTTTATTCGTACACGCGATATGAAATTAAAATGCCTATAAAAGAAATTATAAAAATAACGCTTAAAGTTTCGATTCCTTTGATAAATGCAACAAAATTGCTATGATAAAAAAATTGACGATCCAATAAAAATAACTAAAAATAACTAAAAATTATAGCCGCGAATTTTGCTGCGTCATCGCTCTCCAGAATCGCGTCAGTTTTATTATTTATTCGAGCCTCCAAGTTGTCAGGTACCGAAGGGTTTATTTTCGTCTAGTAAAACGACAGTTCCGTGCTCCATCGCATGCTCCTTTGCCTCCGTTTTCGCCCACGATTTGCAGCGACGCGATTTTCGCCATCGTCGTTCACTCGGCTTTTACTTACACTCTTCGTTCCTGGTCAAGAAACGCTCCAAGAGTACAAAAGTCTTTATCACTGTGTCGCGTTCGATTGACCTGAAGGAGAGTCGCATGAAATTAACAGGGACTCGGTAGTAACAAACGGAAAAATAAATCAGGGGCTGCGTAATGGAACTCGGAGCACTATTTTCGACCCAATAAAACGCCCTTAGATAAGACTCCAGCTCGTTTATTCGATCCGTTAAGATACTAATTTCTGGCTTTCCCATTCTCTCGCTATGGGCTTTGTCGACCACGATGTGACTCACTGCGACAAAGAATTTTATTCAAATTGAAACAACGTCGAAAACTAGCGAGAAACGACGTGAAATTGTATTTACATCGGAGAGCCAATTGGTTCACGTTGAAATGTCGTTAGATACGGTTCGCGTATTTTTCGATTTGAATTGTTAATCCAGTCTCTCCACAGACTGTCAGCGAAGCAAATTTTTGTAATCGCAAACGTGTGCGAAACATGTTTTTCATGCACAAAATTGACGAGTCAGAGACAGATTTCTATAGAAAGAAAAATCAGTTTCTGTTCAATTGCCACCTTGAAAGACTTCTGCTTAGGCATTTATGGGTCTTCGGTTGAACCAACACCACTGTTTTCATCCCTGTTGGGGTGAGTCCAGCATAATCCCCGCGGTCGTTGGCCTACGTTCCCTATACGTTCTTGACGCTACTGACGTACTTCGTCCGCTCTCAAACAGTCACCCATACAATTTTTACGGGTGTCTCACAATATTTCAAAATTTCGTACTTTTTTGTACTCGAATTTGCTCCAAAATCGACAAAATCTATTTTTTCAACATCATTTTTCCATCAAACGTTTAATTCGTTTATTCAGGAATCGTAGCCAAGCGAGTTTTTCACTTATTCTCTTATCTCACGAATAAACTGGCGATAAAAAAAACTTTTACGTTTACATGACGGACGATAATTTCCGTGACTGGTGTCGTTTCCACCGTCGTTTGTTCGACATTCCACACTTTTCTCTCGTCGAATTCTTTCGCGCAAAGTCTCGTGCAATTTTGTAATTACTTGACGATATTTTTTCCGACGTTCTCACCAGATACAAAAATAATTCCTGGATAAAGTGAATAGTTTTTTGTCGCCACGACGAGATTACAGAGAATCAACGAATCGGTGCATCGAAGGCCGAAAACCGAATTGAACCCAGTGACGAATTGAGACTCGGAAGTTCCGATCCTTTGTTACAGGAATATAAAGTCGCTTTTTGTATTGGTTCATTACGTTCCTGCACGTAAAATTGTTACGAGCACACCACGATGAATGAAACCCACCTCTGCACACGATTCCAAAGCCAGAAAATCAACCCGCATATGTCGAGCAATTTTCACACCAGTTTATAAATCGTCAAGTATAATGTGTCGTTTGAAAACAGCTGTGACCCATTACCACACCGTCTTCGGACCTTATTCGTCCCTTCAGTTTCATTTGTATCGCTCATTTCGGTCATCAACTCCAAATGCACTGAGCATTTGTAAAACTTTCCATTCAGCATCGTTTTCAATTCAATCACATCGATGAAATTGATCGTGAATAGTTTTCGGCGTTAAAGGGCAATCAATTAATTTTTTTTATTCACTAATTATTCTTTCTCAGGTTTTCCTGTCAGATTTTTCGGCCGACGTTTCTTTCTAGTTCTCTTCTGTGGTTTGTTGTTTTTATTAAGAATCGGGGGAACGGAAAACAGAGATTTTTATTAGATTTTAACGAACGAGACTTTATTAGAGTTGATCGATATAGAATTTTAATTAAATTATATTTTTGATTGCTTTTTCGGCCTGCAAAAAATAATTAATTATTGAAATTTCGAGGGAAATGGGAAGAATAATTGTTCCGTTATCAGATTCTCTCGTTGAAACGCATCTGTGAACTTTAATCGTGACACGTACGAACGGCATATCCGACCAATTAGTACGAGAAACTTGCATGGAATTGATTCGCTTTTCATTTGACAAAGTCTCTCTCTCTCTTGCATTTCTGCATTCGTAATTCCACATGTGCACATGTATGCACATATTTGATTGTCGGTGCTCATCATCTCGACTGGTCGGCGATCAGAGACAACGACAAGTGCGTACTCACGTATATCCGTCCGACCTCGTCCTGCGTGAATAGGAAATGAGTTGTCGTCGGGCTTTGCAATCGTTCCTTTTAAATCCCTATACTTTTGTACTTGTCTAGCGCGACTCTCGATTCTTGGATTAATGCAATTTTCTCATTCATCAGGCGAAATTATTCACGAGCAGTCCTTTGATTTTTAGCGTTTCTCTGAAATTTGTAAATTCCCGCGGCTCAAAATTGCTGAAAATTACGGACAACACGATTCGGCTTTTTCTACACTTTTATTTACTTATTTGTCGTGTATGGAGCTTTACGTTTTTATTTCAATGAGAACTAATGGGCGGAAGAAAATGATAATTTTTTCTCCCGGTGCGTCTCTGATCGATTATCTCGATCCGGAAATGAGATGGCTCCTCCTCTGTCTCGCATCGCTATGATTTCAGACTCCCGTATATATTTATATGTATACATATAGAGCGATGCGTTCTTGTGTTCTTCAGCCTAAACGACCAATCTCTCCCTCGTGACCCAATTTGTAAAACTCTTGCGCTGGATATGCGTGTTGGACATTCTCGATGCCACACAAACGCCACGTGGTGACGATGCTTGCGCAAGGCTACGGACGCGATGCCTTCGATTTATTTATTCAATTCAAAAAGTTTTGCTTTTTTACACGAAAATTCATTTCAATTCATAAATTATCATAAATTATCTTTCAGTATTCAAAACTTTTTTCCGTCCCAACGATTCAAACTTCAGCGTCGCACAGCTCATTACGAGAGAGCTCGTTATCCATAATCTATTTTCATCTTGCGGTGGCTCGCACTCGTCCAAAGGAAAAACTTTGTTGAATATTTATTCTTAGCAAGGGAATCCAAACTTTTTTTTACAATTCTTCTGCTTCGGGGATTATGCGCGATCAACTCCGCGAGAAGGAGTTCTATAAATAAAAACCTGAAGGTATTTCTATTCGAATCCAAGAAACACCTTGAATCGTTACGTTCACATCGATTGAAAAACTTTTGTTCGGCCAAGCTAAAATCTTCTTCCCAGGCGCATCTTTTCTTCGTACGTTTTCAGGGAGTTTTCAAAAATCTTTAAAACACAAAAATAACTGCCAAATAACCGGAAATGACTCACAAAATCGTGTATCCGGCAAAATGGCAATTTCGTTTTCCCAAAATAAAAAAATTGAATAAAATTCTCATGAGATTTAAAAAAAATAAAATCTGTTGCTCAACTTGGCATTCGGACTTGGGATCGTGTCTGTGTCAAAAGAATGAATTGGAAGTTATTCGGCTCGTATGGGCCTGGTAACATTTTTATGCCCAGTCGTCAGAAAAAAGGAGAGAGAGGAAAAAAACATTAAAAAAGGCTGAAATAATTAAGGACAAAAGAGATTTTCTGGCGAAGCTTATTAGCGTTCTGGCCCGACAAATTTCTCACTCGAGCGAATGCACTTTTGTGCCTTTTCCTCCCTCTGTCTTTTTCTCTTGTTTCTTGCATAAAAGATGAAGCGAGAAAGATCCCGAGAAGCATTAACGTCAACTTTGCGTGCAGAGAAATAAAACGAAAAGAGACAAAGGCCTAGGGGAATAAAGAAAAGGGAAAGAGGCGGGGGGAAAGAGAGGATGGAAAGAAACGTAATCTGGAGGAAAAAATAAAAGGAAGGGTGAGGGGGGGGGGAAGAGGAAAACCGCACAGGTTGGCGCCGGGGGTAGATACGACGACAGTCTGGCGCTGAGGGGTGCAGGGCTTCGATGGCTACTGGATCGCTGCTGCTGTTGATGCACAAACGAGCAACATAGCAGCAGCAGCAGTGGCAGCAGCAACGACAGCGCTTCGCGGGAACACTGCGAGTGGTGGCCTGGTTGGGTATTGATCCGTAAGAGACTATATGGCTCTTCGGGGAGAGCGAGAGAGAGAGAGAGAGCCCGAGCCCTTCGAATGGAGAATGCTGCCTGTGGGTGCCGGGGTTTGCTCCGGTCAGGGGTGGTGAAGGGTTTTCAAAGCTCGCATGCGCAAAAGCTTTCGACCATCGACCGCTTGCGAGCTTTCCTTCTACCATTCTCTCTTTTCTCTCTCCCCTCTCTCTCTCTCTCGCGACTACCTCCATTCCTCTTTCCTCGAGCTTCTTCATATATCAACCGACCCTCGTATTACTCGCGCTCTGCCAGCGGTGAACGATACCCTGCCGCCTACCAACTCGCTCCAAAAAACCTCGCTCCCTTTTAATCTCTCCCTCAGCCTCTTTCTTCATATTCCGTTCTCTCCCTCCCCCCCCCCCTCTTTTCCTCTGTCTCTCAGTACTTTCTACACATCCTGCAAGATTGAATCGTGTCGATCCAGACAAAAAAGTACTCGCTCCCCACAAGTCTGTATTCCATCGATCTCTTGCCAAATATTTGCTTACGACGACCTAAACATTCGCATAGGAGTGCCCAACGATATGGCTGGCGAACATTCATTTTTCTTGGACCCCTTGGTCAATCAGAAATTCCTTTCGAACGATTCTCAACCCTGCGTTCATTATTTAAAAAAAAAGCAACTATATACTCGACGCAAAATCGTTTAGTCGCTCACGACACACTTTTCTGCGTTTCAAAAAATCATAGAAACAAGTCGCATGGAGAATATCGAAATTATTTTAGTTTTAACATTGTCGATCGATAAAATCGACAATGGTCGGGTACAAAAATCGCTTTTTTAATAGCATCAAACCGCGGCTAACGACGAAACATGGCTGTTTGGATAACAAGAAGGGAATCGACGGAGGCCAAAGTAGGTTAGCTGAGTTTTGTCGAGGGTTGATACACAAGAGTTTCTCTAGGGGCGACGACCCAACAATCGTTACAACCAACTCGATTAAACTTGACTCTTCGCTAATTCATGCCTCCTGTGTATACCAGAATACACACGCCCCTCGTATCAACAGAAAAGCAAATAATAATATTACCACGAAAGTTTACTATTGGGAAACCAAACCCCTCCTTGCACTAGACGCGTAATTCGATTTATTTTCATGAAAAATCCTTATCAAAGCCTGCATTCATACAAAGGCCGATTATTTTCGGTTTTTCCACTTTTTATCATTTCGTTTTCATCCACCGAACTGAAGCCATTGGCAGTTTCGAATAATTTGAAAAAGAAAAAACTCCCAAAATGTACGAGGATTTCTTTATTCAAAAAATCATTTACCCGACAACGAGCTTTTTCAAGTTGACGAAAAATTTGTAGTTTAAACATTTTTACCTAAAAAGCAATCAACATTAATGATTTTACTGGTTGATGAATATTTGATCAACACTCGAGTGCGATTTTCGATTCAATGCAGAGAATTTGGTTTTATTGGGATGAAAATTTGCGTGATGCACTCAAGAATAATCTGAAAAACTGCCCTGAAAATTCAATTCTGTCAAAAAAACGTCGACATCATTTTGTTGAATAAAGCGAACTAAATATTTTGGGATAATTTCAAAATTTTCGTTATTTCGACAATATTTTTCATGTGTAACGGAACTGTCAGCAAAATTTACGATTGGAAGGACAAAAATTCACTTTTCGAAAAGATTTTCTAGAATGTTTTTTGCTGAAATGACAAAGTTTTCGCGATTTTTCGAAAAAACGTTTATAGTTGAACTTATCCAACAAAATATCGATCTTTTTCAACAAAATTTTCTTTTCAGTGTGCAGTTTGTCAATGTGCAGGTTGTAATATTCGGTAATTGTCGAATTTCAATTCCACCAGAACGTTTCTTGAGGAAAAGATATTTAACCTTGACTGCGAATTGAACGATACACGTTGGTTGAATGGAAATAAAAATTCGTTTAACTCGATGCAATAAAAATTATACGTATGAAAATTATGACCAAAAGCACGAATGACCGTCGAGCATTAATTTATTCGCTGATGCGACGGGATCATTAAATAAACGACTGTTCGTGGCGCTGAAGAACGTTATAACCACAAATTTCGCTTGGGCTCTCGTGGAATATTCATTACGACGAAGATTGCTTCCCCCACGAGGAAAATATTGGCGCGAGAGCTTCTTCGCGGATTCGCGGTTACTAATGATCGCGCCAACTTGCTGTGACGCAATGAACCTCTATCCAGATTTTCCTCCTACGTGATATGCACGAGACGTTTGACCTCGCGTTTTCGTCAAACCAGCCGAAACCATCGCTTCAAAAAAGCCTGCACAAAATTCTTGGAAAAACCTTTTTTTTACCACAGACTCGTACAAAAATGTAATATTTCGGTTAATTGAATTTTTGCTTCAACGAGTTGGAAACTTTCAGCTGCGATTCGCTTCATTGTTTGACACTCGGCAGTTTTTCTATCGAGAATTGCCATCGCAAGCCGTCGCAATGAAAACGGTCCAATGGCAGTTGCAAACGTGAAATACTTTTGTAGTTTTCGCGTTACGAATCAAACGTTACACTCGTCATTGACGTGATCCGCGTGGAAGTATGAGTCAGCCTCGTGTTCACACTCATGTGACGAAAGCACGAGGTTTGAGGGGAAAGAAAATTGTGGCATAAAACCGTGAGACATAGAGACGCGTTAGGTAGGAATTAATTTATTCTCGTAAACTCAACCTGAATTATATTACAACTGTATGGTATGATTGAGGTTTGCTCTCACGTTCCAATACACGCACGCGCTGTTATCACCAACGAGCTTTTTTCTCTCTGTTTCTCGTGTCTCGGTCCCTGTGTGTGCGTGCAATTTATCGTCTAGATTTAATGCCAACGTATATCGTAGACTCGTCGTTGTGACATTGTACTTATCAGTCGCGGTTATCCCGTGGTATCGCGCTCGACAGTATCATTCGATTAATGGACCTCTAGATTCTGTGGGAAATACACAAGAAAAAATGTCGTCGACATTTTTACAAGCTGAAACGTTATCAGATTTTTCTGTCACGGACATTCCCACAATTTTTTCGGAAAAAACTACGCAATGGTCTCATCGAGAGTCGATTAATCTGGATCTAAAGACTGCTTGATTCTCCAGAATCGTCCAAGATTCAATCCCACAAATCGATAAGCGTAACTAGGCGAAAAAACGAAACATTTATCGGATTCTGTGCTTGAAAGAAAAAGCGAAAAGCGACGCTCTAGCACGAGAATTGTGTCATCGACGATTTATCAACGAAAACTTTCTTGCCTTGACAATGCGTTGCCATTTCCAAGCTCAAACGGAAGCTGCTCATTCAATAATACGTACTCGTCGGAACTTTGACCGAGATTGTTCCATTAAAATGTGCAACTCCGAGCGAAGGTTGCACTTGAAAATAAAATGAATGGTGCATCCTGTAAGGAGCGGTTGTTTCGTTGATCGCGTCAATCAATCGTCACACCTATTTTTTTTTCCTCATCGTGAACACTGTTTCCCTCCTGAGTCGATTTTATAATGCCCGAAATTTCGACAACTCCGTTCTATCGCCACGAAAACCATTTCGATTTTTTTTTTTAAATTCATTTGTTTATGATTTTTGTTTTTTTTTCAACATGTCATCCAACATTTTTTTATTTTTGTTTTGCACGATATTTTTTTTACAGCATGGCCGGTCAGATTCATATCGGGTTGCCACATTACCCAACGTTCGCGACGACAACAAAACCGCTGATGGAATGTACAAGGTATCCCCACCACGATTCTCCAATCGTGTCGAGAATTTTTTTTCATCTGCGTATCGATTCTCTGATGAATCTCGTTCCAATTACGAGTGACATTTGTTCTCTACGCTTTACACTTCTCTCTAACGCTCTCTCATTCTCTATCGAAGTTCTTCTATCGTCTGCCCATCGCTTTGGGACTTTTGATTAATATTCCAACGAGAAATCATATTTTTAACAAATTTCTCGTAAACTTAACAGTTTCTCGCAGCCTTTTCAACTCTCTGCTCCGCAGCCACGAGGCTGGCCATCGCATAAAATCAAATTCCGTAAAATTGCATGGAAATCAGATTTGGAAAATCGAAAAATTTCTTCTTTTAAATTCATTTTGCTCGTGGTCCAAGTTTGTCGTATCAAAAACGGTTCTGAGGAGCATTTTCGTCTCGAATAAATTGCCTCGAACAATGTTCTCCCACGACTGCTGCTTATTTACCTCGAAGCCGCGATGGAAAACAAAAGACGATAAATAATCTCTCCACCTCGTCTATTTTCGGTGCTCACCTCCAGCGGATTTATTTTATCGTTACCAGCTTTTTACTGCTACAAGGGTCTCGTAATAAATCGACCTATGTATACAGACATATGAGGATCTAGCGCTTCTTGAGCACAACGTCGGTAGACTGAAAATTATAACTGGCCTTTCGAACAACTCACCCCCTGACCTATCACGCTCGATAAACCAACATCCAGCCTTGCAGAGACTCCTTTTTTCTATCTCCGGATTTTTATACTTAACGTTTGTTCTCGTGCGATTAATCTCGATCTATTGAAAAATTGAATCGATGATTTAATGTTGCGAGATTCTCTTCTATCTCTTTAAATAACAACAAATCGAACAATCTCTCTTTTCATGAGAAACATAAAAATCCGCACTTACCGATGTTTCTTCTTCGTCTTCTCTGGTGCTTTGATGGAATCTCCTTAATTCTTGCGAAGTGCTAAACGTATCGGTGGTGGTAAAACTAATTGGCGCACATTTTTCATACTCTCAACACTCATTTCTACGACGAAACTGCACTGGTGTGTTTTCTTTAATGCCGTCGTTTAAATAATTGCAGGAACAACAACATTCGATCAAATTTTTCCGAGCCACAATTTTTTTTTCACGAATAATCACTCACTTGACTTGATTTTGTCTTCGTGGATCTTTGTCAAATAATTGGAATATTCACCGACGCAATAAAACGGAAATTAATTTTTTTATTAACCAGCACGTTGGGAAAATTTTCTTTCTTTTTTTTTTATAATTAACGCTTGTCGTTTGTTTATTCTTTTCATACAGACTGGGTCAATGCTTTATGGTTTTTTTTTAGGGAAATTTGTTAGTTTCTTAATTTCGTTTAGTTATTTTTGGGATTGTAGCGCGAATGCTTTTCGCCCGTAGTACAAAAAATTCGAGTACGGGCCAGCGGACACGAAAAATGATGTATAGTCTCCGTCGGTGAAAGGCGCAAACTAACCGAGTTGTACGAGATCGAGACGAGAAGAACGTCCTAACTCATTTTAATTGGTCGAGGAATTAATAAGGTCTGACTTATTAATTCGTATCATCTGGTCGTGTCCGAACGTTTGCTTTCGTTCTCTCGTATTTCGATAACATTCTCGTTCTCGATTTCGTGCAACGAAGCTCCGGAAAAATTGTCGACGAAAAACTTGAAAAATTGTAATTGTAACGTTGAGTAACGTGTCGATTGGAATTTTTTTTTTAACAGTCGCGGCGGAAGGCCCCAACCAAGAAAAAGGGGGACAATTTAGATGACTTGAAACAGGAGTTGGATATCGACTTTCACAAAATAACTCCTGAGGAGCTTTACCAGCGATTTCAGACGCACCCAGAAAACGTAAGTTACAGAATACGTGAAAACGCGATACGCGTTTGTCGTTGCGATTAATTAATCGATTTGATAATAACGTTTTTGTTTGTTTTTTGTTGTTGGTTAAAAACAGGGCCTTAGCCATGCGAAAGCAAAGGAGAATCTGGAGAGAGACGGTCCTAATGCTCTCACGCCACCGAGGCAAACGCCCGAATGGGTGAAATTTTGCAAAAATTTATTCGGAGGTTTCGCCCTGTTGTTGTGGATCGGCGCGATATTGTGTTTCATCGCGTATTCGATTCAAGCCTCGACGAGTGAAGATCCGAACGATGATAATCTCTATCTCGGTATTGTACTTTCGGCGGTGGTAATAGTGACGGGTATTTTCTCGTACTATCAGGAAAGTAAATCGAGCAAAATCATGGAATCGTTCAAGAACATGGTACCCCAATTCGCGACTGTATTGCGAGAGGGTGAAAAAATAACTCTACGAGCGGAGGATCTTGTGCTGGGAGACGTGGTCGAGGTGAAGTTTGGTGACCGTATTCCAGCGGACATAAGGATCATCGAGTCGCGAGGTTTCAAGGTGGACAACAGTTCGTTGACCGGTGAATCGGAACCGCAATCAAGATCGCCGGAGTTTACGAATGAGAACCCATTGGAAACGAAGAATCTTGCATTCTTCTCGACGAACGCGGTCGAAGGTACGGCCAAGGGAGTTGTCGTTTGCTGTGGTGATTCGACCGTCATGGGTAGAATCGCTGGTTTAGCGTCTGGCTTGAACACCGGCGAGACACCCATCGCCAAGGAAATCCATCATTTCATTCATCTCATCACCGGAGTCGCCGTTTTTCTCGGTGTAACCTTCTTCGTAATTGCCTTCATCCTCGGATACCATTGGCTCGATGCTGTCATTTTCCTCATTGGTATCATCGTCGCAAACGTACCGGAGGGCTTGCTCGCTACCGTCACGGTATGCTTGACCCTCACCGCCAAAAGAATGGCGTCCAAGAATTGTCTCGTCAAGAATCTTGAAGCCGTCGAAACTCTCGGCTCAACGTCGACCATTTGCTCCGACAAAACCGGAACCTTGACGCAAAACAGAATGACCGTTGCTCACATGTGGTTCGACAATCAGATCATCGAGGCCGACACGACTGAGGATCAATCCGGTGTCCAATACGATCGCACCAGTCCTGGTTTCAAAGCGCTCGCCAAAATCGCCACTCTCTGCAATCGTGCCGAATTCAAACCCGGACAAGATAGCGTACCCATACTCAGACGCGAAGTCAATGGCGATGCCTCCGAAGCTGCCCTCCTCAAATGTATGGAATTGGCCCTGGGCGATGTCATGGGAATTCGTAAGAAGAACAAGAAAGTTTGCGAAGTTCCTTTCAACTCTACCAACAAATATCAAGTTTCCATCCACGAATCCGATGACTCCAATGATCCTCGTCACTTGCTCGTCATGAAGGGAGCACCCGAGAGAATCCTCGACAGATGCACAACCATATTCATCGGTGGCAAGGAAAAGGTTCTCGACGAAGAGATGAAGGAAGCTTTCAACAATGCTTACCTCGAGCTTGGTGGACTTGGAGAGCGTGTAAGCTCACTGGACCTTTTTAATTACGACGATTATCGTCCTCGCCACTTTGTCATTGTTCGATTCCATTATTCTCTCCTTTTTGCTTCACCAGGTCTTGGGTTTCTGCGATTTTATGCTACCGAGTGACAAATTCCCTCTCGGCTTCAAATTCAACAGCGACGACCCCAATTTCCCGTGCGAAAATCTTCGCTTCGTTGGACTCATGTCCATGATCGATCCACCGAGAGCCGCAGTACCCGATGCTGTTGCCAAGTGTCGTTCAGCTGGTATCAAGGTCATTATGGTCACCGGCGATCATCCAATCACTGCCAAAGCCATTGCCAAATCCGTCGGTATTATTTCTGAAGGTAATTTCAACATTTCTCCCTCACTCCCCGCATTTTTTTCCCCATACACTCACTAATCCCTTCTTGTTTCTTCGTCGACTCTCAATTCACTACAGGTAACGAGACCATTGAGGATATTGCCCAGCGTTTAAACATTCCCGTATCGGAAGTTAATCCTCGCGAAGCTAAAGCGGCCGTTGTTCACGGTGGTGAACTCAGGGATCTCGATTCTGACCAACTCGACGAGATTCTAAGGTATCATACTGAAATTGTGTTCGCACGTACATCGCCGCAGCAGAAACTCATCATCGTCGAAGGCTGTCAACGAATGGGTGCCATCGTCGCTGTAACCGGTAAACACACTTTTTTTTTCTTCCATTCCCACTGAAAAGTTTCCCAGAACACAAGAAATTAAAGAGAATAAAAAGAAAGAAAAACACTGACGCAAAAATTTTTGTGCAGAGGATTTTGGGGAATTTAAACGACAATCGAGAATTATCGAGCGCTTTTGATGAATTTTGAAAATTCTTTTCAATCAGGTGACGGTGTGAACGACTCGCCAGCTCTGAAAAAAGCTGACATCGGTGTCGCTATGGGTATCGCCGGATCTGACGTCTCGAAACAAGCCGCGGACATGATTCTGCTCGACGATAATTTCGCCTCTATCGTAACAGGCGTCGAGGAGGGTAGACTGATTTTCGACAACTTGAAAAAATCCATCGCCTACACTCTGACATCCAATATTCCTGAAATCTCGCCATTCTTGGCATTTATTCTCTGTGACATACCGCTGCCATTGGGAACCGTAACAATTCTCTGCATCGATCTGGGAACTGACATGGTGAGTGTTCTCGACCACAAGCAAAACCTGAAAAACAACAAGATATTCGATGTTCACTGAATTTATTGAAAATTCGAGACTTTCCGATATTTGCTGCCCGCATTGGTATTTTTCTGAATTCTCAACCGGCACAAATTTCGGAAAGTATCGCCAGGCCCATGATCCGTTCATCATTTTCAGGAAATGTGACGATACTCTTTATCGCGTGAGCTCCAAGTTTTATTTCGAAATTTCTATTCAAATTTTCACACGATCCGAAAATTTCGACCGGTTTTTTGGTTTTTTTTTAATGAAAACGATTTCGTTAACGATTTCTTTCGAAATCATCCTCGAAACGGAGTGATGAGGGTTTAAATCTTGCGAATGTCGATGATTAATAGATTCCTGCTATTTCGTTGGCGTACGAGGAAGCAGAGTCCGATATTATGAAGAGACGCCCTCGCGATCCTTGGCACGACAATCTCGTCAATGAAAGGTTTTCCAGAATTCTTGTTAGCTTTCCCCATCGGATAATAATTGAGAAGAAAAAAAAAGAAAACGTAGAGTCCGATTCGAACGCGGACGCGCTTTTTGTACATTTTGTAACGAGGCCGCCAGAAAAATTGTTTTTATTTTATTTGATTAAATGTAAGATAATTTTGTCGTAAGTAGAAGAAAAAACACGGAGCTCCCAAGTATTGCAGCTATCGTCGCTAGATTCCCGTATCGCCGGAGAGCCAAGTATAGAAGAAACTCGTTAAAAATTGATTAATCTTCTTTTTTATTTCATTCGTACTAATTATTATTTGTATCCAGGTCAAGTTTTTAACGGCGGAGAACGAGGGCCAAATTTGACGTTCAACCTTGCCTCGAACTGTTATTTTTTTTCAACATACTCCAGGCACAAAAAACATGATTTTTGGTACGAGTTTTCACTTCAGGACGATGCTGCCGCTGCTGCTGCCCAGAATTCGAGCGAAGATCTTAATTTTATTTACAGGTTACACGCCGCCAACGACTTTTTTGAATCTCCTCATTGTCACGCGTTCGCGCACCAAAATCAGGCAGTGCATACGCAAAAAAAAAACAAAACCAAACGATTTTTCGAGGTTGATAACGGGGCGATGGTTACCAAAAGTTCCACAAGTTCTCCTTAACGCGAACATCGTTTCCGTGCATTTTCCTTTTTACCCTCCATTGTCCTATTTACTCTCCATCGAACCATCAGTGTCGAAACACGTGATCGCTGTTTTTTTTATGTATATTTTTTTCTAACTGCCCCACGCTATTTTTGGCGTTGTCCGTGTAAATGAACGAGAGCTCGTATAATTTTTCGAAAAGATTACAAATTAAAGATCCGCTCGGATATGGTTTTTTCTAAAAACGAAAAATCTTTCGATGCAGAATAGTTTTTCCTGGACATGGAAAAATATGGGAAACCGAACGAATATGAATTTAGTCGTTGCACAGGGAAAGAAAATTTTCTACGAGCTCTTTTCAAATTAACACAAATTCCCTGAAAATCAGCATATTTGTTTTTCTTTTTTTTCGTCCGAATTTACTTCCACCTACGTTTTATTTATTTATCCATTATTTGTGAATTATATTTTTGAATTATTGTCTCGATTTGTCATTGATCATGTTCATAATGTGACGTCAGGTACCCGCCATCTCGCTAGCCTACGAGGAGGCAGAGAGTGATATTATGAAGCGCCAACCACGAAACCCCTTCACTGACAAGCTAGTTAACGAAAGGTAAACACATGACAACATAACAAGAATCCCTTGAAAGTAAAGGAGAAACAAGTTAAATAATGAAAAATGAGTATTTACTGTCTAATCAAGGCTCACATCTGGTCGAAGAGTTCTTCCTTCTTTTTCTCTATTCTCTTTGGGTCTTCCTTCGGACTTGCATTTCTTCGCGTGATTAAGATTTTTCATTTTGTCTTACGTCTCCACCTTTATGACACCACTTTCTGTGCTTCTTCATTCGTGCCGACTCGTCCAAAGAAAAAAAATCAACAAAGCAAGATTTCAAAGAGCTTCATTACGCGATATTTTCCAGTACAAAATCGATGGGACTTTTCATTACCCAAGCGTGTATCAAGACAACGATCATGCGTTTTTAATCCCGCTAATAATCGCTTGGGCATTTGGTCAAAAAATCTCCTTCCTTTGGCCGTTTTCAAGTGATTGAAATATGGAATTAGAAAAATACCTCGCTCGATAACGGTGCGGCGGGTCAAACGCTAGAAAACCATACTTTCTTGATTATACCGACGGAAATACACGCATACACATCAACACACTCTCGCACACACATTTGAACCTCCGAGAGAACATTCTTATCTCGTCTGTTGCTAACGGTTTATGGGCTTTTTCTCTATTGAGCCTTTTTATGCTTACTCAATCACGTGATCTCATTGCTTGCTCCTATGAAAATTCTCGCCAAAACGGGAACAGATGTTTGAATACACTTTACAAGGAAATGCATCGAAAATATTCTCGCCCACTGCACTTTATGCAGAATTCGTCATAATTATTATCATATCACTCGATGTAATTTTAAAATTATCGCACTCGATGAAGAGTTGAAAAATCATTAAAAAAAAAAACAATGGGACAACGAGCTTGAGTATGGTTGCAAAATTGACGCACAAAAATATACTGAAAAGTATAAAATTTTTTCTATTTGCCGATCTGCTCACTGGCTCAGATCTGATGATCGATTTTTTTGAAAATTATTTATCACTATCTCTCCATTTTTATTCTTACTCGAAACACTTAATTTTCACGTCTGAGTGCTTCATATACATTATAAATGTATATATAAAAGTTGAAATCTCTCTCTCTCTCTTTCTCTTTTCTTATTCGGGGTCTTGATCAATGACAATGGCATTTGTTCAATCACGTTGATTTGGGTGATTTTTAAAAATGAAAGAGAAATCTTTGAGAATTGAACAGTGATCGAAAAATTGCCATAGTCGATGACCGTTAAACTCACGAGGGTCGTTCGATTCATGTCGCATTTCAAACGTTCCATTTGCGTCAAGGTAAGCCAAAAACATGCATCATTATTAAGAAGATAAATTCTCCTCCATTTATTTGTTACGTAAGTCGTTCGAGCTCGGTTATTTTAACCCTTTTTATAATAATTTGAGGAAAAAAGAAAAAACAACGTGTAACGTATTATCGTGGGGTAATGATGTATTGTTATATACAAAATTCTCTGTGCAAAATTGCAATCAATTTTTTGCCTATTCTCTCTCATAGAGAGTTATGAAGAAGGAAAAAATACAAGTCGTTGAGCATGTTGATTCGTCGGACCCTAAGTAGGTCATTTTTCATCATTATCACCCTCGTCGCCATCATCGTCATTGTCATGATCCTTATGATTGTCAATATTATCACAATCGTGCCACATTCGCAGTCCTTATATTGTATTTTTTCATTTTTTATCTCTCTCACTGTGTCCGTGTCTCTCTCTCTCTCTCTCTCTCTCTCTCTCTCTATCTCTCCTGCTCTTATTCTCGAACTATCGTTATTTGTAATAGTTATTCGTCTTACATTCATATTCTTGTCCCTCAATCCTGCCTGTTTATCACGCCACCAAGCAAATTTTTTCACGTCGCTATGCCACGCTCTCTGAGATGCTCCGGAAACACAGAGAAAAAAAAACCAAAACATGAAACGACAGATATCGTATCTTCGTGTCTCGTTTATGTCTTTTTTGTTATTTGAAACAACGTCTTCGAACTTCCGACGCTTTGGGAATTCTACTGGCAGCAGTTTTTTCCTTGCAACTCGTTTTTTCCATCATTGCTGTTCGCGGCCAAACATAATTGGCAGAGAATCGTTGACTTTTTAATCAATTCTATAAATATTAAATTTTTTCAATTGGTTATAATTCGTCAAGTTCGTTGTTCCGATATTTCGCGATTTCTAAACGCCACCGCCAAGTCGATAACGAAAATACTTATTCGATGCTAAAACAGTCCGTGAAAATTTCATAATTTTCAGGGTCGTCAGGTATTTGTGGCTATTGGGCGATCCATGCTGTGAAATACACATGACATAACGTTTTTCATTAGCCTCGTAGTTAGCAATTGGACGTATAGAATAAAACGAACAAAAAATCCACGTATCATTGAAAAGTTTGCAAAATTGTTGGTTTCGCAGAAGATCGTTGTTAGTTAATTTGGGAATTCGTCGATAGTCGGGTGTACAAGAAAAAGGAGATCCTAGTAACAGTAGAAAAGTAGAAAAATTTGATGACGAACAATTTTGCAAAAAACGGGTTTAGGAAAAACAAGAAAGTCTAATGATCGTGGGATGAAAAATAAATCATCAGACACGTGTTCACTGCCGTTTCTCGTTGTTTATATATTATTGGTGTTAGGTAAACAGAGATAGTTGAATTCCACATCTCGTAATAAGTTTATTATTAGTAATAATTTAATTATTTTCAATATTCGTGTTTATAAATGTGTGCGTGTATTTTTATATACGCACGTATTTATGAATATATGCCTAGCTGTTTTACACTTCTTTAGATCTCTTGAACGACAAAAAACAGAGTCTTCTCGATATTTATTTACTTGTTTATTAACAAGAACACCAACCACCAACCACAGCTACAACTTCAACACGGTTATGAAATTGATAACTTAATATTTATGTGACGATTAAGGAATGACATTGCAGTCACGGTTGTTCCGCAATTGTCACAGCTGCCGTCTATCTCTGCCGTTTCTATAACCACTCAATCAACACATGAAAATCTCTCGAATGAAAACTCATGAAAATCGTCGTAAGTGATGAAATTTGAATTATTCTTAGAAATTTTAATAGTGATTTGACGTCGAGTAATGAGAAATGATTTTTTCGTTCGAGAGGCGATCATTGTTGTAATTTACTTTTATTACATACTTATCAACAGATCTCAACTTCTTTTCATTCCTTATTATACATTTTTTAGGCAACAACAATTCTTTATTTGGCAATCTCAACTATTTAATCCATTATGTTAGAAAAAAAGGAAAGAGCGTTGATGAAAATTGCTAAACTTTCTCACCATTTTTCGATCTGCAAAGTATATAAATATTGATATACGTAAATGCGCATATATATGTACATATTCTTTGTAATGCGCTGCCTTCGCTGCTGCCTTCTACCACTTTACTGCGATCGCAATTTTCTTTCAAAGGCACTTGATGATTGGGCACGTGTTTATGAGGCAGATGATAAAAACTACCTCTCATATTATAGGAGAAAAAATATCCGATGTACTCGGAAATCATAGCGATAATCGCATCAGGAATGGCGAACCGGATATGAAAAGCCCTTGTTACATGGCAATTTTGTCATCTTTCGACCATTTCTTCAATTTTTAACTAACGTTTTTCTATACTTGCCATTTTCATGTACGGAATAACAACAAGACAAAAAGGAAAACATTCGAACTTCAACCACCACGATTCGCTTCCACGCAATTCTTCTCGTCTCTTTTTTTTTCCTTATTGAGATAAAGTTTTATACACGATCGTAAAACGTATGATCTTGGTGGAGTCGTTCGAGTGTTTAGCCGCCTCGCCTCCGATTAATATTTATTACTTTTCTACGAAAAAGCACTTATAATCTTTCTTTATTTCCATTTTGGGCCAATGCTGGATCGTTTATCACCCTCGGGCGATTTTGATTTCTCTTGTCCTTGGTACATGAGAAATTTTTCAAATGAATAATAGTTTTTTGGTCTTCCATCCGGCACTGGTGCAAACTTTACAGTCGGGCAATGCAATGATAAAAAAAAATTACCAATCGCACGTAAAACCGTTGAATTTTTAGACTCTCGAACTATTTCGAAGTCGTTGTCGAATGAGATTGATAAAAAATGATTGACAAAGTTAAATTTGAACTTTGGCGGTTTTACGAGTTTTTGTTATTATTTTTAGAAAGGCAATGAATCTTGTCTCTCGCATTGAAAAGCGAGACGCGAGAAAAAAATGTCCTGAAACAATGCTGTGCTAATTCTCTATTCTATTACACTTTTCTCTATTTTTTATCATCATTTTTCCTGATACTTGGCATTTCCTCCCCGCCTTCCTGGCCAGGATATGATAAATTGGATTCTTTTGTTTTTCAACTGCTGTATAATCTCTATCTATTTGCTCGCACAAACGTATCATACTGTGCTCGTCACACTTTATAAACGATGGGTGGATGGCAGGTGCCGGCCATCTCGCTAGCCTACGAGGCACCGGAGTCGGACATAATGAAACGGCAGCCCCGCGATCCTTACAGAGACAATCTAGTCAACCGAAGGTGGGTCTCAAAAATCAGCCCACCGAGCACAAAAATTCATTGCACCTTAATGTAACGATGACAGAATAATTTCCAAGGAAAGCAACCAAAAAACCTCCACGCATAATCATCCATAACATAGAGGCCGAACGACCGATTGATGCATTTTTTGGCTTTTCGTAGCCTCGATATTCGACACTTTGTTGAATCGAGATAATCACATTTTAATTGGCATTGATTCAATTTTATCCTCGAGTCTTATTTTTCTGAGGGTGGGAAAAACAAAAAGCATTGAATTCGTGCTGTTTGATGAGCCATAGCAAACTCTAATACACTCCACGTCCATTCAGAGTCGCTTTATTTTCATTCCCGATATTTCCAAACGTCTCTAATGAGCTCCGTTGGAATTTTAACGAGCATTACACCTTGGAAAATAAATTCAAACACTTGCAAAAGTTCGTTCAACTTTTTTCAACATTTTTAATCGTCCAACGTTTGATGCCAGTAATAATCGATTTTTAATTGATTCAAAATTACTCTACAATTGTTTCACAATCGACACTGCACTCTGAATCGACTCTCAGTGATCTCCGCTATATTTTACACGCGCACACTCACTAATCTTCCTGAAAATAATAATGAATGCAAATTAAAAAAAAGTATATAAATAGGCTCGTTACAGACAAACAAAAAAGATAGTCATTACACTTCACTAAGAGCTAGTCTCATCATGCATAGGATTTAGTCACTCAAAAGAGCACAGAGATGTTGCTGCTGCTGCTGCTGCTGTTGCTGCTGCAAGAGTAGGTCTGCGATGTTGAGAATGCCGAGAATGCCTTTTGTCTCTCACCTAATTAGATCTGTTTAGACACTTAAGAAACGAACCAAAAAAACTAACGAATCCTACAAACAATCGGTGCATCTACGCTTTAAAGGATAAGTCATTCGCACCTCAGGTGTTTAGTCTGAATGAGTTGTTTAGATGGAATTTACACGTTTGATAATATCGAGATAGTTTTCTGTACATAAATACACTCGCGTCGATTTTAATGGCAGAAAAAAAAACTTCACAATTATATGCAAAAAAGCATGTTGTGTAAAAAGTCTTAGGAAAAACGTGTAAGAAAACTTGCGTGAACGAGCAAGAAAAATATCGAACGCGAGGGTCTTTGCACTTTACAGAAAAACCCAACAAATATTATTCTCGATATTCACCCAATTTTTAGCCGTTTTTTTCCAGCTGTCTTCTTCCAATGAAGGAAAATTTAAAAAAAATGAAAATAACGAGAAAAGAACACAATTGCGACGCCCGTTTTTCCTGGCTATAGATTTCTAGCTGCTCCTGCATTTCCCTCGGTCTTTTCCGTCTTCTTTCCTGCTTAACGGCCCAGCGCAAATCCTCATGGCTTTTAAACCTCTTTTTCTCTCAATTGGAAGAAAATTTCGTTTTCCAACCGTTGACTGTTGCATGATACGTCTTTTCGAGGGTGTATGTTTTTTTTAACATCGTTGCTCGCTGATGACGTGTCTCACAGGATTTGTACTTCATTGAAGTTTCATAAATTGCGAGAAAAAAAACAAAACGATCACCCTTACAATGATCAATGACGTGCAGACATTGCAACTTCAATTATTTGCCAGTCGTTACGTTTTTAAACTTCAATGAAACTTTTCCCGTGAGACTACGTTTCTTCGTGTATCCTCAGAGTGTGGCATGTTTTTTAAGAGGCAAAGGTGTGCTCCAAAAAACCTCGATCAGATCGGTGAGTAAACGTACTTTAATAGCTCTCACTCTAATCCATCTAAACGTATGCCCTTCGCTTTCGAACTAACAACCAAACACCAGACGCTCATTTGCTATTGCAAAAAAAAAAACTGTATAAACAAAGAACTTTAACCGTAACACCTTTGACCTAGGTGAAGCCAACCTTAACTACATAGAAAATCCAATAGTTGAACAACTATTTGATAGTTGATGAAATACTCGATCGCCCCGATGAAATTTATTGGAAAATCAATAATTAGGGGGAGAAAAATGTTTTTTATACTTTTTTGACGTCGATTAATCGGTTCATTGGGATTTCCATGTTTTATAACGTTCGATATGTTTCATTAAAAATTCCATCGGGTCGCACGAGTCTTTCTCGCTGATTGTTTGATTTAGACAAGCAATATTCGCTTTTATCTGAAAAATTATTTGACTAATGGTCGTTTTTTCTTTTTGCTTTTGTCTTTTCCACTTCCACGATCGACAGGCTTATCTCGATGGCGTATGGACAAATCGGTATGATCCAAGCTGCTGCTGGATTCTTCGTCTACTTCGTCATCATGGCTGAAAATGGTTTTCTACCGCAGCATCTTTTCGGTATCCGAAAACACTGGGATTCGAAAGCCATCAACGATCTCACCGACAGCTACGGCCAGGAATGGGTAAGGATAACGATTATCAATTACTGAACAGTCTCGTTCTTGTCACGAAGCAATATTTTCGCGATTGGAACCATCGTCAATCGTGGAGAATAAAAATTGAGAAAAGAAACGAAGAAACGGGCACTCGAGAACCGATGCAGATGTTGAAATGTTTATTTGCAATTCTGCAAAAGTATTTAGTCAAAATTTTCAAGTCAAAATAGAGATTCGGAACGGAAGAACGTACCTGATAATTATTAAATTTAAATTGCATTATTCTGTCTTGTTAATAAATAATTCACGTGTTTCTGCCAACAGACGTACAGGGATCGTAAATCATTGGAATTTACCTGCCACACTGCGTTCTTCGTATCAATCGTAATCGTGCAGTGGGCTGATTTGATTGTTTGTAAAACACGTCGTAATTCGATCGTTCATCAAGGAATGCGAAATTGGGCACTTAATTTCGGTATCATTTTCGAAACGGCATTGGCTGCTTTCCTCAGTTACACGCCCGGCATGGACAAGGGTCTTCGCATGTATCCTCTCAAGTAAGTACACGAGTTCGAGCTTCTCTTTATTATTCGTGTCTCAAAAAAAGTGATTGCAGCAAAATCGAGTCAATGAGTCGATCAAACTCCACTATCCGTTGCGAATGATTAATAATTGCAGAAAAAAAAGAGTAAAAAAACTATTTCTAATATTAACGAAACGTTACAGGTTCGTCTGGTGGTTGCCGGCCCTTCCATTCATGATCGCAATCTTCATTTACGACGAGACGAGACGATTCTATCTGCGTCGAAACCCTGGTGGCTGGCTCGAGCAAGAAACTTACTACTAAATACTACGAGTAAAGAATGATAAAAATAACAAAAAAAAACAACAAACAACAACCAACAACAACAACAACAACTACATCAATCACAACAACAACAACAGCAACAAGCTAAGGGAAAGAGCGAAGACTTACGCGGGAACATACATGAGCGTGAAATAAAGAAAAAAAAATGATGGCGGAAGTAGATAAAGTAAGGAAAGGCAAAGAGTCACCCACATAAACACATTTAACACGGGGCGTGCTATCTGGATCTAACCGTACTGTCGCGACGAAATGCTGCAGTAGAAGAGTTAATTAACGCCGTTAGAAATACACAAAACAGAGTTTGTCAACCATGGCTTTAGGATATATATCGTACCGTAATCAACAACGACGAGGACGACTAGGCACGACAGGATACGTTTAGCGGATAGCCGAAGATGCTGGAGAAAAAATAAATAAACTGTACGAATCAACGGAATCGCGAGGATTTTTCGTCAATCATCACCATCAGGAGTTCATCATTGCGAGATAACAACGCGTCACAATTCGGAGCCTTCGATCCGCGTGCGAGAAGCGTGGAGTAAAATAAAACAACAACAACAACAAAGAAAACACAAAACATACAAAATAAATAAATAAGAGTACTTTACGACGAGTACGTCGTGGAGTCTCGAAAGTGAAGAATCCAAATGATCGGGACATCGTGTTTTTTTTCCGATAATGCCCGAACTTTGCACCCTCATTATTATATTCCTCGTCCGCCACACTCTCCGGAAAATTATAAGTAATTAAATTTCAAAAACGGAGCATAGAGTTCTCTCAAATAACGACCAGATCGAGGACGTTTAGTGTCATCCTCGTTTATGAGTCCTTTCAGGTGAGCTCAAAGCCGAGAAAAAATGAAACAAGAAATAAAAAGTATTATAACACGGATAGTGGGTAAAGATTCACTGCCCTTTAATCGACGGTCGAACGTTTATCGTGTTTGTCGTGAAATAAAGGAGCCCCGAGACCGGACACCGTAAGCAACAGCAGCAACAGCAACAAAACAGATGAAGATGATTATTGGTTTCAATGCTACTGCTAGATCGAGGAGATACTTGCTATTGCGACAGTAGAAAGTGCAAAATCCGAGTCAGCGTAATCGTTTGAGAGTCGCGCCATAGACAGGGCCTAAAGGTATGGACGGTTTACGGAGAAACAAATTATTTAAACTCACACTCACACACACACGCGCCCGCGCACACACCATGCGAAAAGCGCCATGAAAAAAAAATCGTAATATCTCGTTTAAGCACGAGCATTTAATAGATACGAAAGAATTACATCACTTCGATGTCCCATTATGTTCTTTGACTTCATCGTTCGAAATAAAGGAAATTAAAAAAAAAAAAACAAATGAAAATTGGCAGACAAATGGTATGGAACGTACGGAGACAAACACAAGTTTTTTTTCATCTTCGATCAAGTCTGAGCGTCGCAAACGATCCGTGAAAATTTCAATAACAAATGAATGAAGTGAGAAAAGAAATCCCATGAATTACCTGTGGCTGACGAGACGGGACGGTTGGGGGTGGCGAGGGAAGGAACGGAGAGCTAATAGCGGATAATGTGCAGCGCGTCTTGTGATACCGGAATATAAATTCATAGAAATCTGTTAATTAGCGAATATTGTAAAAAAAAAAAACATAAAATAAAAATGAAAAATCAGTATAAGTTGTAAACTTGGGCAGATTGTCGAGAGAAGAAATAAAGATGGGCGTGGATGGCAAAAAAATTGTGTCTCAAAATCGCAGCAACATTCGAAATTCATATAATTGGCAAGTTACTGAATAAGTTAAAAAAAAAAACACTAACAACAGATGTCAAAACTCGTGAAAACGAGGAAAGGACACAAGTACGCTAGACATTGGCACGCCCTAGTTTGAAAACAAAATAATAAACTCATGAATAATTAACTAATGGCATTTGAGAGAGGAAATAAAATGCGCGTATTCATTGTTATCGACGAGTAATGTCGTTGGGTTCGAGTCTTATCCGAAGTAGCGACGATGAGATCGCATCACGTATGACGAGATGATCGTTACAGTGAAAAAGAACGTTTGAGAGTCAGTCATCATGACAAAAAAAAACACTCGTTCGCGATACAATTTTGCAAAATACAAACAAAAATATTCAGAGAATAATTAACGTGTGCGGTTGACGAAGAAAGAGAAAATTATGAAATGATATACTGTTGAGATTCGTGTGTGTGTGTGTTGTGTGCGTGTGTGTGCGTGCGTGTGGGTGTGCTACGTGGGTTTACGAGATTGTAACGGGCGATGAATAGTATAAATATTAGCGATTAAATCATTTAAAAAAATAACGAGTTTTTAAATTAAGAAACGAAAAACAAAGGAAAATAAAAATAAACACGTTATTTAATTATGCGAAAGGTTTACATGATCGCGAGAATGGATTATTTCGGTGATAAGTAAAGAATCATGGGGAATGAAGATTGCAAGTTACGTTGGATCACGAGCCAGAACGAACGATGAGGATGTTATCGATCAAATGTTTAATAACGAATGAGGATTGGAAATGTTTGCAGAATGGCAAGGCAAGAACTGAGAGAAAATGATGATTATGAGGGTGACTATATAATGTTGATGATGATGATAATGATGGTGATGATGATGATTATGATTATGAGGATGACGACGACGACGATGGTGACGATAATTTCGACAAGACGAAAGAACAAGTGTGAGAGGCGCTTGGTACAGAGAATAGTAAAAAATGAAGTTAAACAAAAAAAGAAAAGGTCGTAGCCGTAGGTTATGAAAAAAACGAGCTAGATGGGGAATGACGATAAATGGAAAATCGCAAAAAAAAAACGAAAACCACAAAAAAATAAGGAAAAAAACGCAAAAAAAATCCAGTAAAGTAGGTTGAAACTAAAAATAAAGGTAAACAAAAACAATACATTCATTCTCTTAGTTTTTTTCATAGATTTAACGCCACAACGGGAAAGCTCGCTTTGAATCATTGCCCCGGAACGCCGAACGCCCTGTTCTCAGCCCGACGGTTTATTTATTCAACAAGATAAATTAACGAAATATCAACCACAACAACAATAACAACCAATAAAAAGAATCGTTTAGCGCGCTCCTTACAAAAGTGACTTAAAGGCCTGCCAGACACGCGACTCCCGCCGGGTAGATGGACGCCGTATTGATCCTAGATCGTACAAATACGAATACGCGCGATACGTGTTGAAAAAAAAAGAAAATATTACAGAAAAAAAAAAACAGAAATAGCAATGAATGCAAAATGGATAAAAATGAGAAAGTCAAACGTAAAGAAAAAAAAAACGAGATTTTGTCATATCTGATTGTAAAGCATGCGTGAGCTACGCAACGGAATGAGAAAATAAAATCAAACGAATGAAAAACATGGAAAAATTCGGTGAACAACAAACACGATTATCGCCTGGCTGCCAAGTCCAAAATAAATGCCCAAAGTGTTCATATTTGAGGTGTTCTCTCGAGGTGTCGTACAGGCGTCCAACACGCACACTTTCTCTTTCTCTCCCTCTCTCTCTCTCTCTCTCTTTCTCTCTCTCTCTCAAGTGAAAGAAAAACCATACTTTTCCATTGGCAAAACAAAAAAGAAACAAAATATACCGAGTTACCCGGAGAGGACACGGAGTTGAAAGAGAAGAACAAAAAGATACACACTCACATGTTTTTCCGTCACCGTTCTTCCTGAACGCTGGGAATAACGCGGGCTCCTCGGCTCTTCCGATATTTTCTGTTAAATCGCTCGCGAGGGGCTGTGCGAATTTTCCGCCGAGATGGATAGATTTTTTTACTGTCGCAACAACAACTAGCGTTAAAACGAAGAGAAGAAAAAACAACAACAAAAATAAACAAAATAAACGAACGAATAAAAACATCACTAGGCTCGTTTGGGCAAGAGACTACAGGGACAAAAAACGATAATAAAAAAAACAACAGTAACAATAACAGAGAAAATCCGGAAGGTCATTGAATTTTCGTTGGCACACGTTGCGCGGTTCGATCTTACCTAATTCGCGATTGAGATTTTGCCCCGTGACTATCGTCCTCATCCGCGTGTTTGATAAAAACAGAATACAATAGACCGCAAGAAAATAACTCGGATGGAAAAAACGGATTTGTCGAGTACACGCGACAAACAAGCCACTGACGGTCAACGAAAAGGGTTCCGGCAATGACGCTTTTCTAGTCTTTTTTCTTTTCCTTACTTTACTGTTCGTCTTTTATTATTTCGTTGTTCGTAAATGCGGTAAACGCGCGTGAATGATATGCAACATCGAAGAAAAGTGGATAATGAGTCAAAAACGAAAGAAATAAGTTCCCGCGGTTGTCGACAGGGTGTTCTGTGTCGGGGGCGTAGGAGCCCAGAAAACAAAAAAAAAACGGAAAAAAAAATTAATAAAAATAAAAATAAATGCTTTGCCGTCGTGCGCCGCCTCACACTTTAGGCTAATAATTTAAATATTAACGATAATATAATTATTATTATAATAATTACAATAATGTAATACATGTTACTATAAGATATTATTAGATGTAATTATTATATATGGTTAGTTTAGATCGTGTTGTTGAAAAAAACAAAAAAAAAAACAAAGTACGTATAAGCGAAAAAAATGAAGCAGAAGTATTGAAAAAAAAACACACAAACGGAAAAAAACGATAAAAAAAAAAGACAAGAACAACCTGGGTGCAAGAAGATTTGGGTCTAAGACCACGATCTGCGGCGGGCTGAGCTGGGCACGCGACGCGCTGTCTTTGGTTGTTTCATTGCGTTGCGTCGTCGAAAGAGAGAATAAATTAAAATCAACATCGAAATTCTCGATTGTTATCGTCGTGTCGTGGCGTCGAGGGGACAAGAGATCGTTCCAACCTTCACGAGTCGCGTGTTACATTCCATTATTTTCGCTGCTTCTTTGAATTATAATCTTTGAAGGGAGCAATTTTTTAAATTGCCTGTCGCTTCTCGTTCGTTTATTGTGCGAAGCAATGAAACGAATGAGAAAATATCAGGATTGAGCTATAACCAGCGGAGCATATGAGAATCGGAATATTTATGCACACCCGTTATCGCGCTGCGGAGAAATAAGGAAGAAATATATTTCGACGAATGTCGCGGCAATCTGCTCGGTCCGCCACAATGCGACAGAATCATTGAATGATTATTAAATTAAAACAAAACGAAAAAAAAGAATTATTAAAAAGAAAAAATAATTTAAAAAAATCGAATAATGTTTTATTAATATTGTACATATTTTAAATAATAGAAGACGGACATTACAGATCGTGCGTGACTGGGGACCCACACAAATGGCGATCGGCACAACAAAAAAACCGTGTTACCGACCGCCTCTATATAAGCGGGTCCTTGCCCTTTAAACTTTTTTTGTTCAGCGCCACATGTAAACACACAATGTTACGTGCGACACGCTAGCTCGCATGTACACACATACACACACACACCAACACACACACACGAGCAATTACACGGAATATAAATGAAAATAAAGGATGAAAAAATTGTAATCTCCGATATGTTACAGCCTAAATGAATTTTAAAAAAATCAACAGTACACCAGCTACAACAGCATACACCGATCAACACGTGCACACCGCTCTATCAACCTATATCGAATAATACAACCCTCTGATTGACGATTTCTTTCATATGATTATTCAATAAGTTCTGTTTTCACACATAAATGCATTAAGGAGGAAGCGAGAGACATTGTCCAACCCAAGTGTCATTACTTTTGATGTTAAATAAAAAATACATAATTAATAAAGCGGGTATGTATGTTACTTCCCTGCAATCCTTCGTTTTTTTCAACTCGAACACTCCGTCGGTTGCGGATGCACGAGAAAGCGAGCTGTCAAGCAGTTTTTGTGTCGGAAAATAATTTACAACGCAACAGGAAGACAACGATTTCTTCTTCAATGATGGAATGTATCCTGGGACTTGCGGTTGCTGCGTACACCAAAAAGGAATCCTAAGCTTGTTCTTTTTGAATTAGACTTTCTAAAAACTATATGCAACTGATTTTAATCAAATTTCGCACACGGCTGCAAAACATTTGCAACGATACGAAAAGTTACGTTTAAAATGAGGCGTTTCCTGTTTGGGAGAATTCAAATCACGTCATGTTCTTGCGAATCAACACTTTTCCTAAATTTTTGGAGAACAATCGTCTCTTGACCTTTTGATACTCCAAAAATGCAAATATAATACTCTCGGATCCGAAAATGCTATCGTCGTGGGAAAGTAAACTTTATTCATGAAATTTACAGGGTTGAGTGCTTCAGGAACACGTTCTCGAGATAAAGTCGACATTCGTATTTTCGTTTATTGATAGAAAAGAGTAACGAAATATTTTTGTACAGGTAAAATAAACAACATTTCTTTTGTGCGATGTAACAAGCAGTATCGTCTCGAATTCACGTATCCATGTCAGCAAATTTTTTCCTATCTCTTGCCAAATTTTTCTTGCGCAATCTTTGCATGTGTTTTTTGAGCTTGCCAGAGTTCTTGAGTTCCTCGTACTGCGCTTCCATGCTCAGTATTTTCTTCTCAGCTGTAAGAGAAGTTTGTTAGAAATTGATTTATTAGATAACTGACTCGGTCGATTGATTCAAAAACAGATAAAAACTTACATTTCTTTCTGAATATCGGCTTTTCGCCTTGTTTTATCGCTTCGGCAATTTCGTGCTTTTCCTCAACGTCCTTTTCCTGACGCTCTTTCAGTTTTTTCTCTTCTCTCAATTGATTTTCCAGTCTCTGAATCAAATACTTGATCTTTTTTATTTCTTTGGGATCTTCGGTGTCGCTCAATTGCTTTTTGAGAGCTTGGAGATCTTGCTCTTTCAGTTTGCTAACAAAGCTATAGGCGTTCTTGAACGCCTTCTCGTTGAATGTACCGCAAAGACTGTCGAACCTCGGATCACGAGGTACATTCTTTTTCATCTTTGGCATTTCACTGAAACGTGATATTGGCTTTTTGGAAGATATTTCGCGCGGCCTATTTTTGTTCTCGCGTTTAAACGTCCTCTTTGCCGCTCTTGTTTTTGTACCGAACATCGCTTCATTGTAGACCTTTGAACCCAATTTTTCCTTCAACTTTTCAAGATCTTGGAAACTCAAGCGCGATAGTTCTTGGCGTATTTCACTCTGAAACAAATTTGTCTTTTATACTTTTTGTTGAAACTTACAAAAGTGAAAAATTTACACAAGAAACTTTTCTATTCTGGCCCTAAGGTCAGGACTCGTCATCCTTGAATGTAAGATTATTGAATTGCATGTGCGAGTGAATTTTTCTTCATTCGTTTTTCAGAAGTCGACAAATTGTATAAAAAATTTTGACACTGAAGTTTGCAGCGTTGGAATCCAATGATTAATACTTTTTGAAATGCATTGCTTGTTCAATTTTAAAAAATCTGAAAATTTCAGGCCCGATTCTGTATTTCGATCTTTAGAAAATATCGTTTTATTGTCCTGACGACATAATGAATAAAAATTTTGGGATCTGCGCAACAAGTGATGGAATTTCTTAGCCTTCCAACGACGCAAACTTCAACATTGTAAAAAATTGCAAATTCCCTCGCGACTAACTACAGCGATCTGCACTTCATCGGAGAGATCATTTCTCGTTGGTTAAGAAAGTTCGTCTGGTTGACGAGTCAACAAACAGGTATTAGAAGAAAAATTGGAATGTAGTTGACAGTATTTACACGATCAACTCATAAAATGTCGAGTCCTCGGGATAGCTTGTTCGTGAGAAATTAATTGCGTGAGTAAATATAGGCCTTTGTGAGTTTCGATGTTTTTTTCGTCTATGTGCAAGGAATTTAGAAAGATCGACAAACAGTTCTGAAGAAACTTGCAAAATTGGTGACAAATTTTGTGCAGAAGATTTCTATGGCACGTGATAATCCCTTACACACTTATGAAGTTAAGAATTGATCAATTTTTCTCGATTGAGAGGTTAAGATTCGGAGGGTAAACACTGTAAACACATGCACGGAGCCACTTTTTAGGCTAACTGTTTATGTCTACTCCGCTACGAGATGAACTTTCTTAGAGCTGCACTTTTCTGCGAAATCAAAAATGTGGACACGAAGATTAATTATAAATGGTTGTTAGTGATTTTTGTAATTACGAACTCGATCTTTTTCCGTTTCGAGGAACTTTTCATCGTCACTCATTTTGCTGCTATACGTTACTTATTTGTTTCCTTTTCGGAACTGCTCGAACTGCCCAAGTTGCCAAGTTCACGCAGCACCGCGAATTCGGTGGGTGTGAAGTTTCGAACGGATTACGATGGAAACAGCGCTGCCAACTTTAGGCGGGAATTTTGAACATTACCATTTGCATTCATTTATAAATATTGTTGAAATTTGTTTTACAACAATTGAGAAACAAGTTGGATGTGATATTGTTTATTCATAAGCGCGAGCGGTTTTCTGGTAGGGCTGCGATCCTCCTCGAGATATGCGACGTGTCTTGAACCCAATCTTTGAAAATTGCTGGCATTTTCTGAAGGTGTTCGAAATCCTAATTTTTCAAACCGTTGTGGCTCTCGGTACAACAGCCAATCGACCAATCACAGGGCGAATAAAAAGACAACGATAGGCCCCGCTAACTTCGGACTCGCGAACTTCTCAGATGGGAAATAGCATTTTCAAAGCCTTAATAAAGGCCTTTTTTATTTATGAGGCCATTATATTGAAACGAAAAAGAATCTTTCGCACTGTTTTGTTTTATTTATATACGTACACATCGTACATTTGACACTTTCAACACCAAATCTGTTAATTTTCTTATATGCCTCTCGAGAGCGCGTAAAAAATTCGCGCTTGTTATTTTTTCGACTCACCACAAAAGCCGTCGAACGTACAATAATTACTTTTTTTTTTATTTTCCTTTATCTATATATCACTAAACACAAACGGTTGTTATAGTTATATCAACATCTACAGGAATATTTTAACAATGTATTATTTATATATTAGTTTTCTCAACATTCAACATACTCACATGTACTACTTGACATTCAACCCTTAATCCACTCTCTCTTTCTCTTTTCATCAGGTTGTAGTTATATGACACTTTGAATACACGATAAAAAAAAAACACATCGAAAAACTTGTAAAAGAGACAGGATTTGCAATCTGTTACCAATAATATTTCAGTTTTTGCTATTCACACTAAAAATAAGTACGAAAAATGTCGTCGCAGCGAATAACCGATGTCTATGCGTTTTGCTTCTTAGCAGGAAAATAATCTCTCGAAACAGAATTGAAGAGTGCAAACGAACGTATTCGGAACTTGAAACATTTTATTTCAAATTGGCTTCTCCACTCTTTATTCTCTCTCTTTGAATACGCAACTTCGTTTAGAGTTTAAAAACTCGAATAGTTTCGGAGACGCATGAAAAATGGTAATAACCATTAATCAGAATTTTGACAAATTTTCATTATAACGTCGTAAAGTTGCATGGATAATTGTGTTGTTATATGGACAGGAAAAAAAACCGAATAAATAACCGAATACCACGCGAAATACTCTCTTTGCTTCTGTACATTATAAAACGATAATTTTGCTCTCGATATCGTTGCACGAAAATGTCCTTTTTTCCGCAACCCATTCTCACTTTGGTGAGAGTGCACGAGTGTAGAGAATTTTCGTGTGAAACCTACATAAGCTTTTTACTTTGAAACTCTGCATACGAGGAACACAATTTACACCGAAGGAAAGGAATAAATGCAACTAGCGGAGCTATTGTGCAATGAGGTTTGTTCCGTAGCGATTTTTCGTGATAGTAGCAAGGAAATTTAAAAAAAAATCGCAAAACCTGGTTCAAGGAGCAGCGGCTTCTAAAAAATTGGCAAGACTCGAGTCCGCACTGGTTTTTTTTGTTAGCAATTTTTTTCAACAATAGCCCTCGCTCTGCAGCAACTTCAACCTTGAAAAGTTTAATAACAATACTGAAGCGTGTTCTCGCCAAAATGTGCTTCAAACGCCTTTCTTTCTTGTCCCGCATCTCCGAAACTACGTCGGAGCATCCGTTACTCTGGGCTGGACGCCCCTCGCAACATACGAGGTGGCTCTTAAAGTAAAATACAGTAAAACTTCGTATAACGCATATTTAATCTGCCTGCATGGAAAAACGTTGCGCCCCACGAGTCAAAGGGAAATAATTTAGTTCGAGGGAAAGGAAATACCGTGTGTTATTTATATATAGCATAAAAAGCAGGTAAAAGCAAGTGAACCTGACATTTTGAGTGGACAGCGACATTCTTTTTTATAATTTCGTAAAAAGCCGGTCGTAAAGTGTGAAACCGAGTTCTGACCGTGACCTTGAAAACAATTGCGGAATCGGTTTTTTTCGGTACATTTCAGAAACTATGAGTCTTATGAAGAATCGTCGAAGAAGATTGTCGGAGGAAATCGATTCCTCTAGGACCGTGGCTTGTACGATTTTCAATTGAACTTCCGGTTGTCAAGATAAATCGAAAAGTGAAATTTCTTTAAAAATAAGCAACTTTTTCGGTGGTCATTCCATAATCAATATTAATTAGATAAAAAAATCGCTGCCTACCCAAAATAAAAATTTCGTCAACTGACTATATTGACTTTCGGGCTCGGAGCGTATAATTTCGAAGTTTCACTGTAATTACCAACATTTCATTTCATATTTATATTTCATGGAAGTTTCGAATAAAAAATTTAAAAAACACGAACTGCCGAGTATCAAGACGCGCTCAGGCTTCGTCTTGGTCTCGAAAAAAAGACTTCGGAGGCAAAAGCATCGTCGAGTATCGATGTGCTTCAAAAAATGCCATTTAATCAATATATTTGCTTCAATCTCATCGGAAGAATGTGATTATTTGTTCCCGTTCAAGCGCAACAAGTGTCTAAAGTCATAACACACCAGCCAAATCAACTCCCAGTTTTATTATCAGAAATTTTTTGACTTGACCAAACATTTGCGTTCTACAAACTGGACATCGGTCATTGCTGGAGGCTTCAGCCTCCGAGCAATGATCTTTGAGCCAAAATAAAATCTACGTACGATATAAAACGTGCACTTGCAGGTGTGGAAGGTTTAAAAATAAATAAATGAACGAGTTTGTTCGACCGATATAACTCTCGCGCGAATTTTTAACAACCGTTGATTCGAGCACGCGAATTCAAAGATCTAGATCACGAAAAACGAATCTTCGTCTGTCGCAGCCAAAACTGCAGATTAATTTTTCGATAAATCAGAAAAAACGTTTGGGTCCAACGAGAAACACATTTTTTTTTAAATTTCATTGTATGGTCAATCAATCTAAACAATTTTCGTACCGATTTTTCCCTGTTCAAGAAAAAAAAACAGAATTTTCTACATTCCGACGATGTGAATTTCAATATCGTCAAAATCCTTCTCGACGATAATGAACAACGGTCGTGGGAAATCGTTCAGCGGTTCAACAACAAATTTCCAATGAAAAGTGCTGGTTTGAAAAGATTTTGGAAAACCTGACAACGATGTGAATAAAAAAAACGAAAAAAACAATATTAGCTCGAATAATTTTTTTGGAAGTTGGTTTTATTTTCGTGCGTTCGATTTCTGATCGATTTTTCGAGGCAGGGAGGCGAGGGAACAATGTGCAATGTTTCGAAACGGTGAATAAATATAAAAAGACAAATTATGAGTCTTTAAGGTTGTTTTGGGTTTACTAGTGAGATCACGTTGATGCGTAGACAGTGAAACTTCGATATTACGCTTTTTTTTTGTTGGCGTGTTGGCATAACGAAACATTAAGTCGTCTGTTTCTCACTCGTAACGTTTTTCTCTCGATTTGACAGCAGAATGTGTTCTCGTAGCGCTGGCAAGCGTTATGACGAAATTTTAGTGGATTATTTATGTTGTGCACTAAAATTTAATCGCATTGATTTAACGTCAGTCAAATCCATATTTTTGTTTGCTTATAACTAACGCATTTGTAACTGTTGTCTGTTAAACGTAGGCCGGACTAATCACACACCCAGCTCCTCCCCACTTGACAATAATCTGACGAAGCTCACAAATTTGTCTACTTTTGTTCTATTCAATATGTTCGTTTGTTGTTATTGTTATTCTTTCGTCATTCATTCAGCCATGGTGTGTTTTATTTAACGCGCGGAGCTCGGATTCAACGGCGCTCAAATAATCTGCGAGTTTGAATTTCCTCGCTTCTCGAAGCACACGAATTTTCATATATTTTTTTAATATTTGTATGTAATTAACGCGGATCGTCGCCAGCGACTATACTGGACTATCGCGAACTTCCGTTCAGCGAAAATGTGCATATATTTTATTTATATAAACGGACTGCTTTCTTTCTCGCTCCCATAAATCGTCTACCATCAAATAAGATACAGCGAAACACTCGGTAAGATTACAGAACGAGTGGAATAGATCGAGGAAGAGGGCAAGTTTTTTTTTTCATTTTTTTATTCGACTATTCAGTGATAAGTGCGTCATGGAAAGCTTTTCATTTCGTTTCTCGTAAGAACAAAACGAACCATAAAAAGTAAGCGACTCAATAAAAATGTTCTATTTTCTCCTGAAAAAAAATTTTCAGGCGGTTTACGAATTCCTTGATGGCAATTAGTCAATTAAATCATTGTGCGATGTATTTTGTTAATGAAATTGTGTTGCGTTTGATTTTAAAACAGAAAAAAAGTTTGATGCTTTGAACCCAGTTGCAAAATTGTTTTTGTTCGTTTCATTAAATGCGTGAAAGACAAAATAATGGAATTACTAATTTGACGATTTACTGATGTAACTCGCAGTTGTAGTGAAAAGTCGAAAAACACGTTTTTCCCAAACCACGAGTAAAGCTTTTGTCTTTCTCTTTCTCTTTTCCTCCTCGATTGAAAATTAACCATAGAAGGAACACACCAGTTTCAAGACACAATAAGAAAAACAGTAGCAATGGAGGATTATCGATTCTCCACCTCGAAGACATACACAAATAAATATGGTGACACACAGTCTTAATAATCATTTCTTATAATGGAGAAAAATATTTTTTCCATCACTCGCGTTTATGTATATACAGGGTGTTCCATCCATAGACGTTCGAACCGACCAACGTGTTAGAAAGATTGTGCCAAGTCCAACAATATTCATCACATCGACACACGTGAGATCGAATTCGAAACGATTTTTCGAAAATCACGAATTTCCTGCCCACGAATCACATGAATCAAATTTTAAAAAAAGTCCCTTGGACCTGAATAACGAATTGGAAAAGACTTTACGTTTTTTCTTTCACAATTTTTAAGCAAATTAGAAATTGAAGTTCCTGTTGGATATTTTAGGATCTCGGTGAGTGTGCCAAAATCTCGAAACTGTGAATTTCTCACTACATCCCAGCAATTGTGCAACTTGACTTTCTAAATGATTTTTTTTTTTTTAATTTACAACAATGGAGAAAAAAATCCATTTCCGCGCCCATGGGAGCATCAGTTTTCGATTTTTTTATGGCCCGAAAACATGCTCGACATTGATGGATCGATCTGTTCAATACTTGTCGCAGAAGTGTTGAATTTTCACAGCAGTTGTGTGCCAAATTAGGTTTTCCTTCGCCGTTGTCACCCAAAATTGAGAGATTAGAGAAAAATCAACGAAGTAAGTTTCCCGCGAGTTTTTTCAGGAAAAAATTAGCCAAGATTCATCGAAACTGCTTTTAAAGTTACGGATTCAACTTCCTAAAATGTCGATGAAAATATATGCCGGTTTATCGAATTTTGAATCGATTTATCAAAGACTCTGCAAATCCGTCATAGTTTCCCTCCAATCTCTTTCATTTTTGTATCGACCTTGGCATGCAACTATTTTGAAAATTCAACATTTTCACTTTTTGACGAGGGCAGTCTCTTAAAATCGTTTAGAATTCCGATCTGTTCGTAGTGATTAGTATTGTTGACCTTGGTCCTTGTACGTACAGAGACACACGAAACAGCGTACGCTGACACACACACGTGCCCACACACACACAAAGAGACGCGAATAGACACAAAAACGGAGTGGGTCCCATTTTAATATCTCTCCATGCAAATATGTTGCGGAATTTCTTAAATGATATTTCTCGATCCGCTCTCCAAGTATTTCGCAACAACGAGGGTTTTTTCTCGAACGTCAAGATTTGCTCTCTAAGACGAAATGTTCAGTTTCACGTTCTGCAAAGTTTTGTGCACGCTCGATAAGAAACGTGAGAGCGAATATCGATTTTTCCATCCCAAATTTGGCTTGAGAAAAGAAGAAAATTTGTGCATCGAATAAATTCCTCATGCCTGTCTGCAAAAAGATCCCATGGAGCGAACGCCAAGAGAACCGAAAAAAAATAGCGCGCGGAAAGTAACGTTGCTCCGAGTGAACTGAAAAATTGCATTTGGAGTATTTTTGAGAAACATTTGCGAATGGAGCATTTAAAATGGGACGCGCTATACGACGATAACGTGTGTGTATGTGCGTGGGTGCCTGTCTGTACACATAATAGAGTAAAGCGAGGGTCAGTAGCCGAGAGTGCGAGCGAAGGGGGCTCGTGAGACATGTAAATTGAATTTGAGGGGCATATCGACGATCGACGTCCGTTCTCTCTAAAAATCTTTCTCTTGCCCACTAAGTAATTTATCTTTAAATATATATTATGTAACGTATATATAATCCAACGTTAATTATCAGCAATAAAACGACAACGAATTGACGACAACAATCGATCTGTTTGACGCTGACAAACCTATCAGTTCAGATTTAAACGCGTTACTTATTTGTATTACAAATAATGGCTTTGTTATTATCAACATAATTGCACAACGTTAATTATTCGAGATAATTGCACGTATTGACTTAAATAAATAATAAAATAATGATAATAAATATGTAATACTATTGCACGATACTAATACGGACTTATAAGTTACGTTATATACTCTGGTCGTAACGATTAATGACACTTAATTCTAATACCGGTATCTACGTTCGCGAAGGTATCGCCTCCAGCAAATAGTTGCGATACTTCGGTTGACTAGTCGCCAGATTTGCACAGTTTGTAAAATAAATAAATAACAAAAATAAAGATAAACAAATGATAATAATAAACGAGATAGCCTCAAGTGAATGAAATGTCGCGTTGTGCTAAGCGCGATCTTTAGTCATTTGATCAAAGGCGAAACGTTCGATACGCGAAAAATCGCCGTCTCCTTAGCACTCAATACTTTAGAGATTTTCTTGTTAATCTGTCGATTCCGCTCGTTCTCAACTCTCGCGAATAACTAGTAAATATTACATCGAGAGCTCGGAGCTGATTGTTCATCGTTCCCACATCGCACGAACTTGTTTGCGCCTTAAGATTCAGCCGTCAACTTAAAATTAATTCACAAGCTAAATACCTCTTTTAAATATATATTCACGACGATTAAGTACGACGAATCACCCGGCTGCATGGCACAGAGTACTCACACAAGCTTATATTCATATTATAACGCGCGTGTATATAGATCTGTTTTTTCTTGTTTTTTTTTTCTTCTCTGAGATATGATCGATCGAATTTACGTATGAGCCTCGAGGAGGTAACGAACAATCGCAAATTCTACCGATCGATTCTCCTCTCTATTGGACGCTTGGAGGCGCATTGATTTTCATTCTTTCTTCTTTTTTTTCTCTCTCGTTTAACTATTTTTTCTTTCTTTGTTTTTTTTTACGGATAAAAGTATTTTCACGTTTCAAGCCATCAAAGTTACCTAACTAGAGACAACACCGTACGATTAATTTTCTTAAACAGTGCGACTATCGTTCTTTGAAAAATTTTCAAGAAAATGCAGCGAGTTTTTTTTTTCTTATTTTTTTGCTTTTTGTCCCTCGCGGTTATCGAAGCGAGTCGTATCGACGGTAAGTATGACGCGTCAATTTAGCTCACGACTCATTATACTATAACACTTCTCGCTATGTGTAAACAAATAAGACGAGAAAACAGAAATTCCACGGGCTTTTTGTAGTTTTTTGTGTGTGTGTGTGTTTTTTCTCTTTAAATCTCTCCTTTGCTCTGCCGTTACGATTGGCGTATGCTAAATTCAGTGACACTCATACGGACTCACTCAACCGCGCACTCACAGACATACAGCAGACAGTCAGTGGCCCGAGACTCGTCTGATTTGGTTTCAAGCTTCATTGCTTTGCGTTTTGCCTCTCTCACTTCGGGCATATTTATAAAAGGCGATATTATCGCGCAAATGCTCCTCAAGGTACCGACAAATATCTCAAATACCAAATTAAAGGAAAAAAGTGCGTTGATTTTTGAGGAAACAACAGAATCGACGCGAAAATCGAATCAAACGAGATCGGACACGAATTGGCTTTGTTTTCGAACCGTCGCGTGGACTAGTCCATTTTTTATGCCCATATCGACGCGATTGGCGCGACACGTGAGCTGTCAAACGCTTCGGGCCTGCAAATAAAATAAGAATACGGTCTTGCAGTAAAGATTTCGGACGTCAATGACTAATTTGCTGTACTGGACGCTCGTGAAAGATAAAAAAACAGGAATATTTGCACCTTTTTCTTTTTCATTCATACGCGCCCTTGAAATTCTTCTATCAATCTTCTCGCGAGCATGGTAAATTGGAGAAGAAATTGCGATACGCGATCTTTCATAATTATGGGAACTTTTCGACTTTCATGACGGGACGGGACACACTCCTAAATATCTTAGCGAACACAGTACACACACCCACACAGAAAAAGGCGGAAAGAGCCACCTTCGACGTGTTGTATTCTTCGGTATCTCAAAAACTTTCAACGATTACCGTTGTGAGCGTTACTCATCGGTGAGTTCGATGCAACATCCTTGCTGTTTCAGATCAGTTTTCTTTCTTCATCTTTTTCTTCTCGTTTTGCAAACTCTGCAAACAAAAGAAACTGACGTCCGATTTGACATTCGAATATCGCCACTGTCATTTTTTTCAGCATTCGCTATCCTTCCAGGCGTACGCCCAATTAATGATTTCCAAGCCTTGACGTTTTGAAATCATTGTTGACGAACGAAAAACCTTCAAACTCCTCCTGATTTATCGCCTCCACGATTCCGTGCTCAACCGGCGTTAGCACCGGCTCTTCGCGTGTGAATTCGGCGTCGAAATTCGTCGTGTCCTTTTCGTTATTCTAAACAATTCAAAAACGAAAAAAAAAAAAAACAAAATGTTATGTGAGAAATTTTTTGATTTTACAGACGACAGGGAATTGGAATGTTTTTATTCTTTTTTTTACTTCATCGCTAGAAAGTTCTGGCGTTCGTAAAACGTTGGAGTTGGTAAAAAAGTCCACAAGATAAAACTGAGGAGAATCATGCTTTGAGAAATTATGCTGGACCAAATTTTTGGGGCTTTGAAAAGAATAATGAAACGAAGCGATGGAAATACTAACGATTCTGGGCCTGAACGGTGGTTTGAGTTTTCGAGCTTCGAGAGCCCGCCAATCCATCATTTGGAAGAACGGATGTGCCTTTATGGCTTCCTCGCCGCCGTTTTCACTGACGCAGCCGAGACGTCGTGCTGGATTTTTAGTCATGAAGCCGCGTAAGATTGAAACCGCTTCGGGTGCCAACCAGACTGGATAAACGACATCGTCGTGAAGGATCGATTCGAAGAGATCGTCCTCGTTGTCCGCTTCGAACGGCGGTTGTCCGGCCATCATTTCGTACATCAAAACTCCGAGAGCCCACCAATCGACGCTCGCGCCGTATTCAAGTTCTTGCAGTATTTCCGGAGCGATGTAATCCGGGGTACCGCAAAACGTGGAGGTTGTTCTACCGTCGACGATGCCTTCTTTGCACATACCGAAATCCGCGAGCTTACAGTGTCCCTCCCGATCCAGGAGAATATTATCGAGTTTCAGATCGCGATATATGACCCCGTGCTTGTGGAGAAATTGCAGAGCGAGCGTCACTTCCGCCGCGTAAAAACGTGCACGCGCCTCGTCAAACTTACGGGCTTTTTGTATTTGGAACATCAAATCACCTGAAATCAAAGATGCACGAACGTTCACATGCAAAATCACAAAATCGAAATTATTGCAGTTTTAACCGCAAGAATTTTCTTCCACCGATTGCTTGGCCTTTTCAGGGCCATCAATTTTCGATAATTTACTACAAAAAACGTTTCTACAAAAAAAACAACAAGAAATGCATAATTCGCGTAATACAACGATTTAAAAAACGATTTGGGTCAGATTGACCCAAGATTCACTCAAGGTTTGCACTCGAACGGTTAGCAAAACGAAATTATGACAAATATTTAAAAAAATGGAAAATACAGATTAAAGTTATTCCGAAATTCGAGTCATTCGAATATTTTTTAATTTCGTAACCAACGATTTGTGGCAAACTGTAATTCTGAATCCTCGTTTTGGACATTCAACGATTCTGTACACCTTTTTTTTTTAATTACCATCTATTTTAACTTGCATCAGAAAAATCGAGTTTTCGAGCAGCTACAATCGATAATTACCTCCATTTACGTATTCCATAACGAAGAAGAGTCTTTCCTCGGTTTGGAAACAACTGTGTATAGCGGTAAGGAAAGGATGATTTGCAGCTAGAGCGAGAATTCGTTTTTCCGTCATAGTGCAATCGACGTCATCGTCTTGTATGATGACATCTTTCTTCAATACTTTGACCGCATAGACTTCGTTGGGATGTCCGCGTCGTTCGGCGAGCATAACTTTGCCGAAGCTTCCTTTTCCCAAAACTTTGATGAAGTGAAAATCCGAGAGATTGACTCTTTCCTTCGGCTCGTCATTGTTACTCGTTCTTCTCGCTATTTTTTCGTTCGTCTCTTGTACCGTGGCGCTCGACGAGTTTGTATCTTTTGCCCAAAGGCTCGAGTGAGTTATCGACTCCGTTTGCAGCGCTTCCTTCGACGTACCTGCCTGCTGAGAACTTCCGCCTTTTTCCCCCTGAGCACGGTAATTTATACGCGGAGTTTTCGTCTGTTGATCGGGTGTGAATTTTAACGTACTAAGAATCTCAGCCATGGCCTTCACATCGATCCCACAATTGTTTGCCACGTTTTTTTGACATCGCTTGTGCACGTTCAAGTTACATGCTGCAAATGCCAAATAATGAACATCAGTCCCTTCTCCCCTCGAAGATAAAACGCGGATTTTCCGCCAAAACCCTCTCGAAGAGCTGAACTTACAAATTTTACGAATTACCAACGTACTTGAGAGAAAAAACTGAATTTTGCTTACGAAGACTCTTAGAAATTTTTCGTCATGAGCATTTTGTTGTTCAAAATGAATTTGCAGTGATTCGATTTTCGAAAAACAATGCAACGTGAAAAATACGAATGGCTCGACGCGAAGAGTCACGAAAAATGCTGTGACGGGAAATAAAATCGAATTCTCCAAGATTTGTATACAATTAAATGAATAATGATGATTAAATTCGATAATAATTGAGTATTTCCATTACCTTTACACTGGAGACCCTGTTTGATCAGACCATAGAGAAGAGAGCCACAGTGATCACAAAATGTGAACAGTTTGTAATTGTGGACTTCGAAGACATGAGGCAAATTAACGTTGAACCTTTGGCCTGGTGTGCCCTCGCTCGTCTGTAAAGTAATTCAATTTTTACTTTCCATTGGTCATTGAAACGAAGCTCGAAAAATGCGGTATAAAAAAATGAATAATTTTGATAAATTATAAGAGAATCATGAGTTAGTAAGAGGCGAAAACAAAAAAAGAAAAAATGCAATAGAAACCTTGCGGCATCCCGTTTTTTCCCCTTCGGTAACAGTAATTAGGCCCGTCTTGTCAAATCAGGATAAGCAGTCAATAAGACAAAAGGACTGAGGAAAGGAGTGAACGAAAAATAGGATCTGGACTGCCACGCAGAAGAAGAGAAAAGAAAATTAGGATCGTGAAGAGTTTCGTCGTCTCGTGACGTACCTCATCTCGCATGCCAGGGCACCTTGTCACGACTAATTTGTGACATCTCTTGTGTACGACGCACGTGCATACTGCAACAGAAACACGAAGAAATTGCCGTTTTTTGTTTTTCCCCCAATAAGCGAATGTACGCCGAGATATAACGTAATAAACAGAGTAAAATATCGTTTTCTGTTTTTTGGTTTAATACACTGAAAAAAAAACTGCACAACCAAAGCCCATACACATGCGTTTTTAGCCTCGCCCGAGTCATTGCACGAACATAAATATAAAATAATACGGATGAGAGAAAAACGATGGGGAACAGATCGATGAAATGTGTTACTACATCATACGAAAAGATGTCTCGTTCGGCGTCGACTCGAAAGCGACATTCCTGAATGGCAGAAAAAAAACGTTAAGAGTCTAAAACTGCAAACATCAATCTCTCGGTAAAATCTTTTTTTGCTTTTTTTCGATTACTTCAAATTAAAGTTGGACTGTTATTCCCAGGGCACAAAAGTTTGACGTTATCGAGAGTTTTGACCCGTGGTAACTGATCGGAACTGAATTTGGTAGAAAAAATCATAATAATTCAGTAAAAAACCTTGGAATGTTCGACTCTGAATTCGGTGCTGAATTTATATTTGCTTCAAGATCGCGACTGTGGCCATCGCCTCTGAAACATCAAGGGGCGTCTAGAGATGCGAGCAACGTTGCTCCATGGGCGAAAAAATCTGACTCTGTCGCTTGCAACGACGAGGGAGCCAAGAAGATAAAAGTTGCGATGATAAAATGCAGATTATGATTGATGTGATTCACTCAAAATTTCTGAGCTTTGTCAGGATGACAAAAAATCAAGAGTGTGGAAAAAAAATGAGGTTTACGTATACAATTCATAAAATTAGTAAACATTCCAAATCAATTGAAAATTATATCGCAAAGAAAAAACATCAGGCATTCGTTTCGCTGAATTGTAGCAGCTCCGCTAAAATTATAAATGGAAAGTTGTGGCCTAACAATTCGTCGATACTTTGGGCTTCTTTCGTAACAAATTCGACAAAATTTTGAAACTCTGTGCACGTTTTTCCTGTTCATGCTTCCAATAAATGATTTTCATTCTCTCGACAGAAGTTTTTCTGAGTCTCTATGAAAATTAATCGAAAAAAAATTGATTCTTTTGAAAAAATCGGGTTTTTGCAATTTTATCAAAAGGAATAACGTATTGAATTTATGTTTTTTCGAAGTTCAATGTTTTCAACACTGACGCTGTTGCCCACTCCGAAAAATGTTGGAGAAGGAAGAAAAAGTGAAGAAAATATGGAGTAAACGATGAAACTGACTCTCTCGCAAGCAAAACGCATATTCATATTAAAATATGTACGCTCACAATCACACACACGCATACGGTGGATTCTGCAAGCGGGTATACAATAAGTATTTAATTTGTTAATAACGTGACTTGTGTCTTTCTCACCTTGACACTGATAGCCCTGCTTTCCGAAGCCCCTGAAATACAACAGACAAAAACACGTCACATCGTATCCGTGATTTCCCATTTGAAAACACGTTGCACGTATTCCTCTGTCGTCATTAAAACACATGGGTCAAAAGGGCAGGCGATTTGAGAAGAACGAACCAATGAAAAAGCTCTTTGTACACAACTCGCTCAATATCGAGATTTGATTCACTCGTATTTCGAAGATCTAAACTTCCATTTGAAAAAATGTCACGATCGATTGCTCGCAAATCGTTCACGAAGCTAATTTTCGAGTAAGAAAAAAAATCGCGGACTTGTTTGGGTTAAGCGTTTTGTCGATGTTCGATTTTTTTTACCAATCGTTTTGTGCATTCAAGCAGTTTTCGGAAGCTCACGAAAATTACTGCCTTGCAACTGAATTGAATTTTCTTTATTGTCGTTTCATTTGTTGAAATTTTCCATTAAAAAAAAAAATTTACTTTTATTTGCGATCTTTTTCATCGTTTTTATTTTTCGCTCGAGTTTTCAAACGGCTCGAAACGATTGCGAATGCAAGGAGTGGCTTTCGATGCATTTGCAGAGCACCGTAATCGTTATTGCAGTTTTTGAATCTTACTAATTTTCGCTGGGTCTCACGGATACGTATAGAGTCCAATATTATGAAAAAATGTTATGCATCAATGTTGGCAAGCGTAGGATTACGAGCAACCGAATGATACTTTTTTTAAATCGATTAAATTTGATTTTCTGGACATGGACGTTTCTCTACAGATCTGCATGTGCTTCGTAATGAGAAAAATTGCTTTTTGTTCGGCTTCCAATGGTCAGTTTTCAAAACCATGGAATTTGCTCTAGCCAGAAATTGTTTATTTGGTTTTTTTTTGGTTTTATTTTTGCTCTCTTTTCTTCGTATGTCACAAAGCATGCATTCCCAGGTGTATGAATAAACCATAAATAAAAGGAGAGAAAATAATATACAGCAGACGAAATGTAAGGCAAAATCTCAAAAAACAGACAGAATCGATCGATACACATGTGACGATGTCTCGATCGGTAAGCACAACGATTTCGTCAAGGAAATTCACTACGAAATTTACATTTCAGCGGTTCACGTAACGTAAATGTGAGATTTTTCGTTCAGAGATCGTTTTGTTTGCTAATTGCAGTAACGAGTCACTTGTGTATCGAAAAATCGTGTCCAGCGACTGGCCATAAACCAGTAAGACATGGCAAAAGTGAAAAAATTTATTCGAAAACTCGTGATCGAAACCCCATAAAATTCTATGGGCTTAGCTGTCTGTATATTTTTCTCCTGGTCCTCAATGGCCTTGGAGAAACCAACAAAACCATCGATGACTCGTTTTAGACCCAAGCATATATAAAAAAATATAAAACCCAATTATTATACCCACATCCATCGTGGTTCCCCGAAAAAGTTTGTTTTTGCTTAAAGGATCACCGGGAATTTGTTTCAAAATATTCGTGTCTCGTTATTGTTGGTAAAAGTTCTTTCGGACTTTTCCAAATTTCCGGTTTGCGTCCCGAACGATATAATAATTTGCACAGAAATTATTATTCCGTTCACAAATGAATAGATCGTTATTTTTCGCTTCCATTCTCGTCACATTCGAATTATTCTTGCCACTTGTTCTTCAATCTTGCGGCCCACTAATCTCACGTCCAATTTTTTTAAGGATTTTCCGAATGCCCCGATCATCAACGGAGTTGAAATGATTGCGAGTGGATCTTCGATCTTTGTTACAAAAATACGAAACTGAATATTTCGCCAAGTTCGTGGACAATTTCATCAAAAAATGAATCGAACCATCTCAATCGAAAATTGGAGTCTCCACATTTCTCCTCGGTTGGTAATTTCAGGAGGCGAAAATATTTCTTGGATGAAAATCCTGAGGACGTTGTATGCAAATTCAAGCAAAAGGTTTCCGACGATGTTTATTGAACGAAATTGCAATTATATCCATTTTTATAAAAAGCGAAATTGCTTTCCAAGTACATATCGTTTTTTTTTTTTTAATTGACGAAATAAATTCGTCGTGGAAAAACGGGAAAATGTTTTTTTGGTTAAAATTATCTCGAACAAACAGAAAAGCCTTTTTTTGAGCGTTTCTATAATTACGTTTTGATTGTTTTTTGCCATAAGCGCTGTAGTAATTGTAATAGCTCAGCAAGTATCTCTGAAAAATGTGTCGAAAGGTCTGTTTTGCTAACAACGTCCTTGAGCGGTCACCCAGAGTGAAGCACATCGGTAAAGTTGTGTAATAGAGATTTTTTTTTGTATAATGAATGGTTTTCACAGAGTCCCGGATTAAAGCTCACGACAGAGTGACCGAAATAATGTGGGGTACGTGTATTGGAGTATGACTTGAGCAAGCATGCATATAGATGTGTAATCGATTATGGGTTTTCCATTCAGTCTATACCTATACAATTTTCAAGCGATAATAATGCCCAAAAACCCACAAGTAACTCCACTACCAAGAGTTTGAACTCTGACAAATAATGAGCATGGAAAACGTCAGTGTCTCTTGTCATAATCCGTTCGTTTCCATTTGGTCCTTACGTCCCCATGAAATCCATACGCACACATTCGTTCTCGCCAGCTTGGATAAAAAACTACACGGAAGCTGGAAATCAGCTCCGTTTTCTTATTCACCCTCAACAGCTTGTTTCTTGTTTGACATACCAAATGAATTCACGGCAGTGGGAACAGTAATGCGGTTGCCTGAGGAACGTGGCCATGAATTTGTGACCATTGACTTGATGGACTCGTCGACGCATCGCACCGCGACGTCGATTGAAACCTTCCCGTTCTTTAAATTCTCTTGGCTTTCTGCTACCTGAGATTATACTCGTTGTTGAACCCATACTTCCTGTGCAGATTCCCTCGCCGTCCGTTCCACCGCTGCACACCGATTGCTGATCTGTTTTCAAAACGTCAACATCATTATTCATCATCCCGTTTAAATCCTTTCCATTTTTCTCCTCGTCCTAATCAAAACTTCGTACGAAGAAAAAATGATTTCCCAATCTGATTATTTCAATTGGAAAAAAAAAAAATGACAAAAATTGAAATTGCTACGTGGAAAATTGCAAACGACTGCCTCCTGCCGTGATCAGCCTAAAATATGACTCTGAAATTCGTCAGTTTTTATCGCGTCAGAAGGATACGAATTGAGAAAAATGCAAGACTCGCTTAATGGAGTAATAAAAGTTTCCTCTTTGCTAAACTCTTAAACGTACGTGTGGACGAAGTAAAATGTTCACGAAGTGAAATGAAAGTCTTCTAGGATCGTCACAGTCTACGGAATTTGGGAGATCGTGTCCTGCGGTCATTTTGTCGTAGGACAAAAAGTTTCGTAGCTATTTATTCATTTATTTATCCATTTGACGCTTTTATATGGCTTCCCTGAATGCCTATCGATATTCGATGTAATCAACTTTGTAACGAGCTTCTGCCTTGGTGCACAGATATTCTCAGAGCCTGTGAGACTGCCAAAGAATGTTGTTCACAATCTCTTATCCATAATGCATTTTTGCACGAGGCCACAAGGAAACTGGGCAAAATCTACGACAACAGAAGTGACTCACTCTTGATGGACTCGTGGTTGATTAACTCGTTGAAAAAATGAGATAAATGTTTTTCGCCTGTGGATGTTTCAGGGACATTATGGTTTAACGTAGATTGAGAAAAAATCTTGCGTTCCAGGCTTTTGTAGCGCCGTTATTTTGCTCCGTTCAGATTGCTACGCTTCTCTATCAATCGCCGCATTATTAAGAATGGTCTCATAATGCAATCACCGAAAATTTGACAAGCATCTCTTCGTTAATGGAGGAAAACTGAATATTTCTATGTCTCGTTTAGGAATGTGTTGAATTTTCGAATTTCTCGTCGCCGATACTTTGTATGGTACAAAAAATTCTGCACTACACGACACGTTTCCACGTGTCGTTCCTATACAAAGTGAAAATGACTAAGCGATGGGAAAAAGCCCCTCACCTTGATTGCTCCATTGTAGATCTATTCTTATCCGCAGTTTACCGTGAGGCTCGAGGTTCACCTGCAACGTGGCGTAATAGATTGTTTTAATATTTTATTTATTTTTTTACTCAGCGAGTGGTCGAGGTGTGAATGGGGTTCAGACGTTACGAATGCGAAATGAATTTGTTAGTCGACGACGAATCGTGTGCGTGTGAATTCCTTTGGAAAAACTTGAGCGGTCAATATTTTTTGAGCAGCGATTCATTCGCGAGTGCTCATTGCCAAATGCCGAAAATTTAGAGGCCAGAAAAGTGTCACCATTTCGGTTTACGTGACTCGGTTTTTTTCGTTCATGAGATTTCTCGTGCAGGAAAAAAAAAGCATAATTGCTCACTAGAAAATCGTGCCCTTTGTGCAATTATCGGAGACGATTAGAATTTTTATCTTTAGCTATTCTTCGCGTGTATAAACTCTAAACAATCAACGTTCGTCTCTCTGCACGTTCGACGTTTATAAGCTGAGACTCAACCAATTTCAATGAAACCTTCACAGCAAGGAAGCTTATGGTCCACAATAGATTTCGAGCTTCACAACGTCACGAAATATTGGTTATTACGAAAAGGCAAAAGAGACAAAACGTAGAAAGTGAATGAACAATCAAAAAAGTCTGAAAATCGCGAAATCCATATAAGCGGATTGATCAATCGCCGTTCGAAGAGAGTTCACGTACGAATCGAACCAGGAATCGATACTCCAAATAAATGCCACGGTTATTTTGGTGGACCGCTTAAAATGACGATTGAATTTTCATTTTTTCAAATAATTCCCTTACCAATTTATTTCGCTGTATTTTTTTGAACGAATTTACCGAAACTTTCCTTTTGTTTTGTGAAAAGCTCGAAGGATGGCTCCACAAGAAGCTTTTCGTTGTCTTTGGTCGAATTTTAATTGTGAATAAGCAAAATTTTGCGGTTCAGTTACACGAGAATTGTAAATTTTTGTCGATCTTCCGAATGGATATTCGTTCAATAAATCGACGTGTAATTCCGCGAGACGTTATCTCTTCCGACAGCAAATTACTAAAGTCAAATTACTCAGAGGCACTGCCCGAGAATTATCGATAAACTATTGTTTTACAACAGACCGAGCTTTCAATGGGGAAAGTTGGACAAAGGACTGAGAATTATAATTCTGAATCGGAAATTGAAATTGACGCGTGATTTTAAATCCTCCGGAGCCTGTGTCTGGGAAATATAGAGTCGGAGCAGCCGATTAATTTGATGCAAAATTATGTTTCTTTATGATCGACATACGAAACGAAATCATTGCCACGAAAAATTACTAGGAATTACTTGGTAGACATTGATTCAGGAACAATCCGTCAATAAAATAATTTGCTGCAGAAAAAATGCGGATTGGAGTTTAAAAATTCTACTGATTTGAAAAATTTTCATGGAATATTCACGCCTCGTAATCTCATTGTGTGAAAAATCGTTGACCGATGCTCCAAACCAAAAAATCAATGACGAATTGCAAAGAAAAAAAACTTCCATGCATTTTTGTTTCCTTTTTCTTTTTGCATCAAATTTTCAATCACCATTTCGAAATCACGCGATGCCTAAGGCATGGAATTAGTAATTTGTTGTATTGAATAATTTATTGAAACAAAACTGATAGAGTTTGAGTTTGTCATTCAATTGCGACAGCAGAAAAGTGTACAAAATTGGTGAATCGATCAAACTTTTGCTTTCAAGACTTGTGTGAGAAAAAAATAAACATTTGTGACTGAAAAATAAAAATTACTCAAAATAGTATTTTTCTTTCAGGTGAATTCAGGGAAACGATATCTTTCCCATTTTTTTGGTAGTCTTTGGATGTTTTCATGAAAAACGATATTCGTTTGATAAATGCGTACCCGCACGTTTGTGCAGCGTATCTCGACCTGCGATTAGTTTTATATTTCGAGTGACTGTACAAATTTGGTGACCCAGTTTTTCTCTACGAAAGCAATACAAACGTTTGTGCTACTTTGACCGAATGTATTTTTCCGAACTGGCGACACGGAGTCGTTTGAATTTAAAAAAAAGACGCAACGATGGAATCTATCGCATTTTTCAAACGTCATGTCTCTGTAAAAAATCAGGAAGCCTCGAAATATTCTACTGTTTGCCGACAATCGTCAAATGTGAAATTCTTCAAGGTCGTCAACGTTTTTCGTTATTTTTTTCCGCGCGACCGACCTAATTGCGGTTCCTACGAATTTTGAACTCTCTCTCGAAATTTACGGACTTACACGTTGGAATTGAATGAGAAATGGTTTTTACTTATCGCAGGCAAACGTCGTTTGAAATTTCTTGGCGCTGTTAGGGAAAGAAGCACATTTTGTTGGCTTCCAAGTTAAAAAAAACTTTAGGTATGGTTCGGATGAAAAAATCTAATGAAATTGGTGAGGCTCGACGAATACGTGGGCAAACTTGGTTTTAATATATACGAACCCAAAAATCGGCGGTCTCGTCTTCTCGTATGAGAAGTTCCTCGATCGGAATACTACAGTTTGCTACGAAATCGTCGGGAGGGATAGCCGCGTTGTGAAATACTGTGAGTCCGAGAACAGTTGCATCCTGAACTTCGTGAACGAAAGTCTCGTTCCAGACAGGATCAAAAGTGCGTTGCTTGATGGATGTGCGATTCAGGCGGTTCTGATCAACGTGGAGAAGTACATATGGGTCCAGAATTGGCGGTGCATCTTGCCAGAACTTGCGCTGCTTGTCGGTTGCTCTCAGACCCGAGGCCTCGAATATTTCTACGTTCACAGTCCCGGTGAACATATTTTTTTTGTTCCCTTAACCGATTCGTCTGTAAATATGAAATCAGAAATGCAATGTAGACAAAAATTTAATAAAAAAAAAACAAGAGCAACTGAGGAAATTCATAATTACATTATTACACGATTTTCGAGCTAATTTTTGCAATTTTTCTACACGGGCCCAAACCTTTGTATGCGGTTTTTCAAAATTTAAAGAGGAAAAACTCACAAATTTACACACACACGAAAAAATCTCCATAAACGTACATTTTCAAATGAATGACCTTCAGAATGTTTGAAAAAATACGAGTAACGTTTTGTCACTACGAAAGAAAATTGCGTGGGTTTCAACGTTGTAATCTCTCGTCTCGCTATTACATCCTCAAGGTCATTGAGTATTAGCCAATTCGCGGAATCCACGAGGATGTTTTTAAATGTTTATAACAGTCAACGTTAGATTGCTGTTTATCAAAACACCAGGATATGAGAGTTTGCATCCTTGATACACGAACCAACTATCAGTTTCCCAGACTCTCTGTTCGAGCGACTCAAAAAATTCAATCCAACACTTCCCCCCCTTTTTAGCAGTGAAAACGTTAATTTTTCAAGACAGGAAACATAAATAATTAAAAGGTAATTAAAAAATTCGAATTATTCACAGGACACGTTGGATAAAATGATTATAAATTCATAAGGAGCTGGAAGCTGGAAAAAAATGTCAAAAACGAGAAAAATGAGAGATGAATGAATGAAATACGTCAGCATAAACGTGAATATATAAAAAATTTGATTCCCCAAATCGATTTAGAAGAGCATTGCTCTGGGATGATAAACTAATCGTTTCTATAATTAAAAATATGGTTGGCCAGTGGTGAATGCACGTGAGAAACTCTGGAGTTAAAAACAAACTTTTTGACACGTTTGTAGGTCCAATTTTTATTGACCTGCAGAGTTTGTGCAATGAATATTTTGCACATTGTTTGCTGAATGAAAGATTTTCTGGGAGTCAAAGTTCCAAGTGCTTCACATGGAAAATGAGAAATTGCGACTGATTTTGCTTCAATGACTGTCAATATGAAATTGTATTTATTGCTCAATACCAAAAACACGAGAATTTGTTTCATTGAAAAATCGAATGTAGAGATTCGAGAAATTAAATTTCGGAATTGCGTCCTTTTGCCCTTAAAGAAAGGCCAGGGGTTGGATAAAATGGAAAAAGGAGCTGGAGTTCAATGGAGTGTTGGTGAAAATGTCAAATATCTGTGGCCAGAGGGTAAAAAAAAGTTGTAGCACGACTGCTGATGGGTCAGACGAAATAAATAGCAAGTTGTGATTGTCATGACAGAGACAGTTGCAACTTGCACGAGCGTTCGATTTGGAAATGTTCGGAAAAATGGAGTGATGGGAAAATGTGTGTTCTGTCTATGTGAGTCAAAAAAATGACGATTTGTGGACCGTCTGAAATGTGGGTCGGAAAGATTCGTTCGATTTAACGTGAAAATTGAATGAAAAGTTTCGAGGATTTGGAAGATCCACCGTGAAAACAGCGTAATAACAACAATAACAATGACGTAAAAAGCTGATTGGTTGTGTGAGATTTTAGGAAGGCTCGATGAGATAATAAGACGAGCGCGAATAATGTGCTATATGAATTTTAATAACAGGTCGAAATTAGGGTTTCCTTTGAGGTAATGAGGTCAGGGAAAATGCAATGAAAATCTCTTACGTGAGGTAAAATCCACAATCCGTTAGAGTTGGATAGTCGTCGGACGACGTGTGTAGTTTGACGATCACAAACGAGAAAAAAAATCCCCTCTAGCGTCACGTTTCGTCTATGAGATGCTTGATATAGATATAGATATATGTATATGTACACACAGACTCAACGAAAAAGCGTTTCACTGTCGAAAAATTCGTCAATTTCTTGTTTATCCCGAATGCTATGGATTCGTCTTTACACACGATGACACTCGGACTCTCGTTGAAATGTCTTTATATTTGGTCTTTTGCCTCGCGATTTTGAGATGTATCGCGAGGAATTGCCGCGAGGGCGGCAAAGATCGCGAGATGTTATTTTATGTGGAGTGTCGTCTTTGAGAAACCGCCGAGCCGCCGATAACTCCGTTGACGGTTGAGTGACGGTAGGGAAAAAGGAGGGGCGGGGGAACCGTATGACGCACTCGCGTTTCAAAACGATTTTGTGCACAAGAGAAAAAAGCCTTCCGCTAGCAAGCGCACGAGCTCCGAAAGCAGGTGTGAAAGAAAATATCCTTGTTCGAAACACAGGTACAACATACACACGCGGCGCACACAACAAACGATACACCAAATTTTTCTCCCATGGGTAGGTAATTGCTTTCTCGACCCCTAGTCTCTAAAATCTCTCTTGATGAATCTCTCGCGCCCTCTCCCTCCCTTCACTCCCAAGCATTTTCCTCAATGTTTTTTTTTCCTCCTTTTTTCAGGGTTGCCAGATATTCAAACCATCCAATCCCCACCAGAGGTCCCTGCAGTGCAGAATCTGTGGCACCCCTGTCACGTCCGTCCCTGGCGATCAGCGCCGTAATGGCCGCCACGGGATATTCGCAAACTACAATTCTTGTAAGCGGACAAAAAGTCCGCGCCTTTTCAGTTTACGTTGATACGCCATTGCTAACGACAAGTTTTCATCCACACGTGTGGCGTCATTTCTTTTCTTCCTAATTATTATTGTATTTGTTATTAAATATATATTTTTATTCGTTTAATAATTGTGTGGAGAGTGTTCTTTGACTCTGATCGTCATTTACACCTATCAAATCTCCATAATTGGTGACCCCGACGAAGAAAGAAAAACGTGCTTCGTGTAACCTCACAAAAAAATGGCGCCCAGACCGAACGACGACAACCAAGCCGGTTCCACCACCGGTCATCTTCAAGTGAACGCAATGGAACACTGCAATCTGCCGCCATTCTGGAAACAAAGGCCTGATCTCTGGTTCCTTCAAATCGAATCAGTTTTCCACTCGGCAAGAATTACGTCCGACAACAGCAAATATCATCTCGTCATCGGAAGACTCGATCAAGCAGCCGTTGACGAAGTCGCGGACATCCTTCGCGATCCACCTAACGAAGATAAGTATGCTTACATCAAAACAAAGCTCATGCAGCGATTCTCAGACTCTGCCGACAAACAACTGCGCAAAGCATTGATGCAGCTCGAGCTTGGCGACAAAAAACCCTCGCAGCTCTTACGCCAAATGCGAAACCTCACAGCCAACAAAGCGTCCGAGGACGTTCTCCGAGTGAAATGGCTGGATCTCCTTCCGGACTCCGCACAGCGCATCCTGAAAATTATTAAAGTTGACACTCTCGAAGAGCTTGCGACAGTCGCAGATGAGATACTTGAGAATCACAGCGGCTTGGGTGTAATGGCCACTGACACATCGGTATCAAACCGACAAGTCAATTCCAAGTCTGGCCCCGCTACTGAGCTGGAGTTGGCCGCAATCCAAAAATCCTTGGCCGAGCTACTGTCCGTCTGCAAGCAGGGATTCGCCAGAATGAACAACGCAAATTCAGGTACCCACAGATCTCGCTCTAAATCTCGCCCACGCTCTCGCTCCGCAGCTCGCCCCGGATTGTGCTTTTACCACCAACGATACGGTGCGAAAGCTCACCGCTGCATTCAGCCTTGCACTTCGACAGACCCGCTAGCTCCCCTTCCGCAGTCGGAAAACTAAGAGAGCTGCCGTCTATATTGGCGGTCGACGACAGCAACAACAACATCATGCTGGTTAACAGCGAGCTCCGCCTACATATTTTTGATCGCTCTTCTCGTCTTAAATTTTTAATCGATTCAGGCTCCGTCGTCTCGCTGGTGCCCAAGAGTTTCTTCAGGGAAAAACTCGCACCGGCCGACCTGAAACTCTACGCAGCCAACACCACAGTGATTACCACATACGGTCAACGAGTCCTATCGGTCGACCTCGGTCTAGCAAAAACTTTCAAATGGGCTTTCATCATCGCCGACGTCAAGACAGCCATCATCGGGGCTGATCTTCTAGTCTACCATGGGCTCATCATCGATCTCAAAGGACGGCGACTGATCGACTCGCAAACTCTCGTCAGCACGCTTGGCAAAATATGTGCTGCCTCGGTCCACAGCGTTTCGACGGTGGAAAATCTCAACGTACCGCACACACCTCAAGGTAACGAGTACATTAATTTACTAAACAAGTTCGACGACATCACACGGCCTCAAACTTCGCCACGCACTGACACAAACAGTCCCGTCGCTCATCATATTGTCACTTCGGGACCGCCGGTCGTAGAACGACCTCGTCGACTCACAGGCGAAAAACTTAAAATCGCCGAGGCCGATTTCGATCTCCTCCTGCATCACGGCGTAATTCGTCCCTCGAGCAGCCAATGGGCCAGTCCCCTGCACATGGTCCCTAAAAAACTCGGTGGTTGGCGTTCGACGGGCGACTATCGGAAACTTAACGCACAAACAGTGCCTGACCGATACCCTGTGCCGTACATCGAAGACATTTTCCAACGTTTTCATGGCAAAACCATATTTTCGACCATAGATCTCGTTCGAGCGTACCACCAAATCCCCGTTGCTTCCGAGGACATCGAGAAAACAGCTGTTACGACACCATTTGGTCTTTTCGAATTCCTTGGCATGCCGCCAGGACTTCGGAATGCCACACAAACATTTCAGCGACACATGGACAACATCCTGCGCGGTTTGGACTTCGTCGGGTGCTTTATCGACGATCTCATAATCATGTCGAGCTCCCACGAAGAACACCTTCAGCACCTCAACACGGTCTTCGAGATTTTACGAGCGCATCGCCTCACCATCAACCCAAACAAGTGCCAATTTGGCAAAGAAGAGGTTGTTTATCTCGGATTCACTGTCAACAAGGACGGCTACGCTCCTCCGCCAGAAAGAGTCCAAGCCATCCTCGATTATCCCAAACCGGAAACGATCTGCGATCTTCGTCGATTCCTTGGGATGCTTAATTATTATCGCCGATGCATTCCGCACGCTGCTCAACTCCAAGTTCCGCTGAACGACTACCTAAAAAATTCCAAAAAAAATGACAAACGAAAAATCGAGTGGAATGAGACGTCCGAACGAGCCTTCGAAGACTCCAAAAACTGCATCGCTGCTGTAGTCAAAACATCGTTCCTTTCATCTTCAGCTCCACTCACTCTCACGACAGACGCCTCCGACTTCGCGATTGGTGCCTCCCTCGAACAACTTGAAGACGACGTCTGGAAACCCGTCGGTTTCTTCTCGAGAAAATTATCGCCCACAGAAATGCGATACAGCACCTACGATCGCGAACTCCTCGGTATTTTTGCTGCAATTAAATTCTTTCGTCACATTCTAGAGGGTCGACACTTCGTTATCAAGACCGACCATCGCCCTCTCGTCTACGCCTTCGCTCAACGATCCGACAAAGCTTCTCCAAGGCAACTCCGTCAGCTCGACTACATCTCCCAGTTTACCACCGAGATTGTCCACATCGACGGCAACGAGAACGCTGTGGCCGACGCTCTCTCGCGCATAAGCGCAATTTCGATGCCAAGCTCCCTGGATCCTGAGACAATCAGCGCAGCTCAAACGGACGACGAAGAACTTCAACGCCTGCAAGAAAACAGCTCACTAAAACTGCAACGGCTCTCGATCGAAGGTCACACCATCTTCTGTGACATCTCCTCCGGTTGGGTCAGACCTTATATTCCGCCAAGCCTCCGACGACGTGCATTCAACACGATCCACGGCCTCGCTCACCCGAGCGGCCGAGTCACTGCGCGTAAGCTGCGCGAAAAATTCGTCTGGCCTGGAATAAAGAAGGACGCTCTCTCTTGGTCGCGGGAGTGCATTCCCTGCCAACGAGCCAAAGTTCACCGCCACAATCGATCGCAGCCAATGAAAATCGACGTTCCGGACAATCGCTTCGACCACGTTCATCTCGACATCATCGAGCTGCCTAAAGTTGGTGAGTTGCGATATTGTTTGACCATGATTGACAGGTTCTCTCGGTGGCCGCTTGCAGTACCCATGAAGGACATGCTGGCTGACACCGTCGCCTCGATTTTTTACAAAAACTGGGTCTGTCAGTACGGAACACCTCTAACCATCACGACCGACCAAGGCTCCCAATTTGAGTCCGCTCTTTTCTCGGCTCTGGCCAGCATGGTCGGTGCTCGAAGAATTCGAACCACCCCGTACCATCCGCAATCCAATGGTTTGGTCGAAAGGTGGCACCGGACCCTTAAAGCCGCTTTAATGTGCAATGCACAAACACCCTGGCCGGAACTGCTTCCCACAGTGCTCCTTGGGCTTCGCACATCATTCAAAGAAGATCTTCGCGCTTCGCCCGCCGAGATGCTCTATGGAACGGAACTGAGAGTTCCTGGAGAATTTTTCGTCACGGAGAGCATGCCGGCAAATCCTCAAATCTTCTTGGAAAAATTTCGAGAACATATCAAGAGCATCCGTCCAACGCCGACCGCGCACCACACGAAAGCTCGACCTTTCATCCTCAAGGACCTTCAGACTTGCACTCATGTCTTTCGCCGAATCGACGCCGTCAAACGACCGCTCGAGCCGCCTTACTCCGGACCACATGAAGTGGTGAAGAGAATTGACGACAAAGTTTTCGTCATCCTAGTCCGCGGTGAAGAGAAGACAGTATCCGTCGACGCCTTGAAACCCGCCTACATCGCCAAAGAAGACGTCCCGGGTCAGGCCGACCCCCTAGTTCCTGAGGAAAATCGCTCCGTCGCCATGGACAAGCCTCTACGTACCTACGCTAAAAAAGTTAAAAAAACTGTTTCGTTCCTCCCACTCCGTTAAAGTCACTGGGGGGGGAGTGGTTGTGGCACCCCTGTCACGTCCGTCCCTGGCGATCAGCGCCGTAATGGCCGCCACGGGATATTCGCAAACTACAATTCTTGTAAGCGGACAAAAAGTCCGCGCCTTTTCAGTTTACGTTGATACGCCATTGCTAACGACAAGTTTTCATCCACACGTGTGGCGTCATTTCTTTTCTTCCTAATTATTATTGTATTTGTTATTAAATATATATTTTTATTCGTTTAATAATTGTGTGGAGAGTGTTCTTTGACTCTGATCGTCATTTACACCTATCAAATCTCCATAAATCGACGGTGTCGGCGGTGTGAAAATACCAGACGCCCAGGATTCAGCCTCTATCTTGCCACCGCACGAGATGACGCGATAAATGATAACCAATGGCAATAATACGTTTCCGACCGTCACAGCCGTCGCGGCTGTGATCGACCAATAGCTCGTTCGCCGTTCCTGACCGATGGGCGAATGACAATAGGAAAATCAAGTTTCAGAAATATCCCGGAACAAAAAGCAAATCCGTCCTCAATATCACGTGCAAACAACGAAATTCGAGTTCAAAAGATTTAAAAAACTACAACATTTCATTATTATTTTCGGTCCATCAGATTTTTATTAGCTGACGAGTAGGTTGTCGGATTTTTTTTGTCGTCCATGTCCCTCGCGCGCCTGTCAGACTCGACATTGGATTCCAATAGAAAAACGCGCGATTCAGAAAGAGGATTTCTTGTTACAAAGATCCGATCCGTCTTATTTGAAGACGATGCGCGATTATCGCTCTCTTCCTAATGCATTATCTTCAAACTATCAATGTGTGCAGTACAGTCAATCTGCTGTCTTTATTTTGATTTTCGTCCTAATAACGGCGACCTCGCTGGATATCGTATCTTTATTCTTTTTGGGGAGGGAATGATGTGAAAAATAAAGCGATGCATATCGTCGTCCATTGGATGCGATTGGTCGGACGATGCACGCGACGAACGATATCCAATAGTGTCCGAGCTATACCAGAAAACCCCTAGAAACGGAGAGTTCTCATTGGATATTGCTCATCGTGCATTCCGCCATATATTCGACAAAGTAAAACACTTTCATCGTTTTCATTGATTGCCAATATGCGACATTATCGCGTATGCGAATATGCGATTCGAAAAAATCGCAAATTTCGTCACTTTTGTACGAAATTATTTCAGAAATGTTGTTCATTGAGTCGAAATCCATTAGAATTGCATTATCGCATTTGCAATATCAGTTCGTCGTCAAAAACCTTTTTTTATTCCGGTAAAATTTTGGGTCCCGTAAAAAAAACGCTCGCTTTCGCAAAAATTTGAATCACTTCGTTATTTTTTTTCCTCATAATCAAAAAAACGGTGCAAAGTTGCGAAATTTTTGTTGAAACTTATCAATTTACGGGCATATACGGTTTTGGTTTACATTTTCGAAGCGTAAACAAAGTCGGACGACGTTTCTCTCTCCCTCTTGCACGTATGTGCGTGAAACTACTTTGGGAACATTTGTCGCACACCTCCGCACCCGTAACGTGTGTTTGACATTGTTGCAAGTCGCAGCAAACTGCAGTGTTTAGACTGGTGCTCATGTGCGGTGGTGTTAATTGCATAGCTAATTAGACTGAATTATCCGCCTTATAAATAAATGTTGTTGAAAAGTTGCAGTGCGCGATCTACGGTCTCGCGATGAGTAAATAATACACGGTCATAGTTTATTCTCTAGCACCGGTGTTCGAATAAGTAAACAGTGACAACACGATGGAGAATCAAAACGGTCCGCCGGTCAAATCCAATAATCCGGCTCCCACTGTCGAGCAAATAAACTCAGACAGAATTACTCAGGTACCAACAAATATCCCCGAATTCATTGATTACTATCTTCATCATAAAAATTGCGCGTACATTCTTTAATTAACCATAACCTCGACGTAGATGCGCGTCGTTTCTAACCTCTAAATACGTTGGCGGGTTTGATCGAATACACAAACTACGAAATTCGTATTATTTGCTGTAATTAACGTCTCTTTGGTTCTTTTTTCTTCTTCGTTCCAACTATTCGATGCCTTGCAGCGAATTCCTCGTGAAATTGTCTTCAGGGACGAGAATGTATTTCGTAAAAATGGATGATGCACTTGCGACATTTTTTCCTTGTCTCCACGCACGAATCTCTTTTTAAACTGGGCCTATCACAGCTCACGATTGCCTTTGTTAAGAATTTGTCAGAAATTGTTAAAAAACAATTGGAAAAAATTGTGTAAATTTGTTTTTAGCTGGCGACTAAATATTGGGCACCGCACACAACGGAGAAACATTTGGCGTTCAATGCTCAAATAGTAGAGGACATTTATATCCAAGAAATATGCGCTTCCAAGTTTTCAATTCGTCGGATAATGATGCTGGAGTTCAGTCAGTATCTGGAGAATTTTTTGTGGCCGAATTACGAGGCGGATAAAGCTAATAGAGCGCATACAATGTCGATAGTCGTCATGGTGAATGAGAAATTCCGCGAGAGAGTCCAAGTGTGGGAAGCTTTTGAGAAAAATCCAAAAAACTTTTCGGGCTTCTTTCAACGGGTTCTGGAGGCTTGTCTCGAAGAGAGCATACTGGATTACGACCTCAAAGAACAAACAGCCCTCATAGTTTTTCTCAATCATTGCTTCAATTCTATGGAGGTCGCACTTGTCAGGGAAGAAGTGAAAAGATTGGTTTCCTTGTCCATGTGGATCTCCCTCCAACAGGGAAGACGGGAATTGGAGTTTAGAAAGTATCCCAAATGGCGGAAATACTGGAAATTGATAAGAAAGAAAGATAATCCTGAATTGAAAGAAAAACTCGAGTGGGAAAGACGCTTCCTGCATAAACTCATGGTCAAGTTCATGACCATTCTGGAAACTATTCCCCCTGAAGGTAATTATCGTTATCAACTTTATAATTAACCCGTCCAGCGCATACCGGGTCATTCTGACCCGAACAATTTTTTGTCTCCGATTGGTCCGATGTGTCTCCGATTCAATGGCAACAAATGTTTTGGCATTTAATTTTCTCTTTCCGTGAAAAAATAAATCCTAATAGGACGATTTGGAAAACGCTTCGGGTCAGATTGACCCGATATGCACGCATAGGAGTTGTGCACTCGAAGCGTCAATTATCTAACGTTTAAAATAAATAATATTCATACAATTCCACGATGAATCGTCGTGCTTTTTCCAGGACCCGTATTTCCCGATAAAGTGCGCTACTGCGAAAGATTCCTGGAATTAATCATCGACCTCGAGGCTCTCTTACCCACCAGACGTTTCTTCAACACGGTCATGGATGATTGTCACTTGGTGGTTAGATGTCAACTCTCCAATTTATTGAAACACCCGGAGGGCAGTTTGTTCGGACAGGTAAGTGGCAAATGAAAATCTCCATCCTATTTCTATCGCTCGTGCTTATACCGTCCGGTATTTTCACGAGCCGAACACTTCAAGTTCGCATCGATCGACTGCAACGAAAACTGATGATTTTTTATAGCAAAGCACGAAATTTCCATACAGTACTTGCCAACAATTATGCGACAAACAGACTTGTGTAAATCTTGCCCATTGATTGCAAAAATCGATTTTTTTTACGCATTCCTCCAAGAACCTCGTATGTAGTTGATTGTAGTTATAAAATTTTTATTTTTGCAAGTCACAGTTTCATCTGCCGTGCGAAATCTCAATTTTCTCGAAACATTGGAAAAAGTGCATTAAGGCAGTTACGCAGAAAATAGAATTAATGGACAGAAAAATCGCAAACTTGGCAGAAAGTTAGATAATGATGTAAAAATAACTCGCACCAATTTTTGTGAGCTGAGGTGGGTTTTTACGCGAGATATTTGTAAATATTTGACAAGCCTTGACAACCAATTTAACGTGGACTCTTATGGGAAGTTACGGAATAGGCTGTACACTATTTTTCATATCTCTGTAATTGATGGATAGATTGAAATGAAAATTAAACATCAGAGAGATTAAATCCCCATAATCATTTACCACGCTTAAAAACGTTCAAAGGTGACTTGTAACGGGAATGATAAAAACTATAAAAAGCACTTGCAGTGGATTTTGTTTTTCGGCTCTCCCTAAAATATTGCAACGGCACGTATTCGAGGCTATATGTGCGAGAAATTTGAAATTTGACGGATATAATAGCAAGTCAACGAAATGTGACATTGGAAGATCGATTACTACTAAAGTCAAAGTTAGTCAAATCTTTTTATGACTAGCTCGGTAGCTGCGCAACTTCCTTAATTATCAAACTAATGAAAGAAAAATATATTTTTCGTTGGATTGCACCGATGCAAAGATTCAGTATCGTTTTTCCACTGACACTCCGTGGCATCCCGTGGCCCAAAGTTTTTCTTTAGCAACCGACGATTTATTGGAATTCAGTTTTGAAAACTCAACACCATCGAAAATTCAAGGAAATAGGAGTGAAACTTGCTCCGCAAGGACCTGAACGAGAGAGCCCGCAAAAGTGGAAAAGCAATCATTACCTAACGCCGTCGATCTAGATTAACGTGAATTTTTTTTGCTCTCGGAACTTGCTCTCGAAAATCGCGACTGATGAAAAAAACAATCGGTGACGATTTTAAACTTTCAAGAATTAATTTCATGCACTCCGTGCCTGTCTCTCCCGTGAAGAAGCGTCTGGCATACAAAATCTCCGGCAAATGTCTGTGACGTGCGAGTGATAAGATTGGCGATTAAGCGGGACTGCAAAGTCCCTCGTAATCGCCATAGCGCGTAGATTCGACGGAGGGTCCGACAAGGAGGATAACCCATTGAGATAATTGAATCGACGCGATCGAAACTTTTATTATATATCTCCCATCGTTCCAGTACAAAAAAGTATAATATATTTATCGAAAATGATCGTAGAAGCTAAAGCTTGAGTATAAATACTAATGCTATATGTAAATAAAGTCAAGTATCGTGTTCGATGTTTGTCCCTTTTGTCAAAGACTGGCTTTCAATCGCAGTAAGGTCACTTGTGCGGAAATTCCTTTCTTTGTTTTCGTACAAAACATAATCATAGCTCGTGTGTAGTAAAAAAAAAAAAAATGGCACTTGTGGCTTGAAAATAATTAGTCAAAAGGTTTATTATTGAGGACCTCTTGAGTTTTCTAGTAACCAGCATTAATGGCAGTCATTTCTTCGCCCCAATCAAGACCCTCAGGGCTTTCGTTGTTGTGGCAACAATTACAAGTTTTACCGAGTAGAAACGTTACTCTCTTTTGGCCAAAGATACATACGTAGAGTACGAGGATTGCTTGTAGAAAATTAAGTATTATGTGGCTATAAACGAGTACTTCGAACTTGAGCTGCGACAGTAAAAGTGCCAGCCAGCCTGTGCTCATGATTCCGAACAAAAGAGCAAACATCCGAAAACTATATTTCATTTTATGGTGTAGTCTGCCGTATGTGCTCATTCTCTTGATGGTATTCGAGGTCGTAAGGACAAAACACAAATCGACGATTATGGTGAAGGCGATAGTTGCAAAAATCACCGAAAGACCTAACCATCCGACCGTTTCTTGAGGAGGGTGCGCCATTCCTGTTGTTATCATTGGCTTGTTCGTCTCTAATGCAAAATGTGCGAATATCGCCATCGCCGATATCGTCACCGTTGAACCCCATACGTAGCTCGAGTAATAACAATATTTTCGTCCATCCGTTACTCGCAAAAATACGTTCCTTGACCTGAACGTCGTCCACACGTAATAACCGATCGCGTTCAACCAGAAAAATGCCGCGAGCAGCGACACGTACGCTACCGTATCTGAAACAATTAAAAAATTCATAATTATCGAAGGAAAAATATTTCCTCTCGAAAATGGCCGAATTTTTTCAATTCTAATCGGCGAATCTCTCATAAAACGAGCTCCGAAAAATAATTAATTACTGCCAATGTTTAACCCTTCGAGTGCATTAGACCTCAACAATTTTCTATCGCCGATTGTTTCTGGCATTTGATGGCAACGAACGACATTTTATTTTCGTTTTCGTGAAAAAATTAATTTAGAACCAAAAAATATGGATTCCTTGATACAAAAAACGGCAATTTTCAAAAAATGCATGTTTTTCGAAATACAACGATTTTGATAACTTCTCGGGTCAGATTGACCCAAAACACAAGCAAAGTGACAAATCCATCAGCGCCGGGCGCGCTGCTGCGATCTCGCGCGTAACGTAAACATTACTCGTGCGTCGGCGCCACATAGATTTACGCGCTCGGCGAAATTTATTGATTTTTCGGCATTTTTTTCAAGTGCAAATATTCGAGAGGCAATTTGGTGATAGAATTTATAAGGATAATTGAATGTTTGGCTCACCGGCGACAAGAAAACTGATGTGATTTCCATATTCGGTGAAAATTCTAACGGTCGCGGCGGATTGGCTGGTGAGAAGACAGAGGCTCATGCTCGTGATCATGTTGCCAACGAGATCGCGTAGTTGTGGTAGAACGAAATAAACAATAGCAACGATGAGATAACTGAGAATGGTAAAGGCTCTGAAAATGGGATCGACGAGATGTCCCATAAAGTAGGAAGTGTCGGTCCAACTAGTGGTTAACACGGGTACACAAAGCATGGCATAAGTGGCGACCAGTCGTTCGCCACTCAGAACCGCTTTGTCGATGCAGTAATGTCCGAAAGGATAGTCGTAATGGATAGTTTGAAGATAATCAGGATCGTCTTCGTCGTAAGATTCGAACATTCCGGTGTCGGGTTCTTCGGCAAAATCGCGAGCTTTTTCAGGAATGAAATGTCGTAATTTGCCGGAAGTGAGAATGGCCAACCGATCGCCACCGTTCGGATAATAATAAACGTGCGACTCGTGCTCGTCGCTCCGACAAATCGGTCTTCCTACTTGCAATTCGTAGTTTATTCTTTCTTTACGTATTTTTCTCGTTCCGTCCACAAATTCCGGCTGCCAGAGCCTCGTCTCATTCATTTCGTTCGTTTCGCTTATCGGTGTGCAGTTATCGTCGACCAGCAGTTCTTCCCGACCGCAGCATTTTTCTATCAGCACAGTGTCTTCGTTGTTCGGGGCTACATGGTTCGACGATCGTCCGACGTTCGTCGAGCACCGCGCACCGGGTAATCTCCGCGACCATAACAGTCCGAGCAACAGCCAAGTCAACCAGGAATACATTTCACACTAGAAAAAGTTCCTCGTCGTTGAGGCAGTCTTATGGCTTGCTGGAGTTTCTTCTTCGTCTTTGGGCTCCCAGTGGCTCTTTGCCAATCTTTCAATTCTCCAGCAACAGAATTCACCGACACGTGACTATTATTTCTTCGGGATTTTGCACATCCCAATTTCCACGCATCGCGCATCTATGCAACGTTTTCTTTTTTATTTCTTACTACCCTCTTGTACGTCTTCTTCGCATTGCTCACTCACTCCAGTTGACAATTCGATTCGCGTTACTTCCCCTTCTCGCCACTTGAACGGAACTACCTGACAGTTTCACTGCGAAAACCGCCAACTCTCGATGCGTCATTCAATTGCTATTTCGATTCTCAATAATTCTCGTTTATATCCGCACTCGAATAATTCGCGCAAAACACTCACGTGCATCACGATCTTGTCAGCGTTTTTGTGTTTTTGACATTCTTGAGAATCACGGACTCTATATAATTAGTTTTGCTTTCGCTCGTGGCTTTGTCGTACGAATGCCTTTCGCGTCAGCCGGCGTCCGTATACAGAAACCTTTCGCTTCGTCCTTTTTTCTTCCCCCCTCCACTCTCCGCGCCAGCCTTCAGCCAATAACCGCGGTGCAAATAAAACGCGACCGGTTTGGAGCGACCATATACCTTTTTCGCTCGATTCTCAGCTCCACCTCGACGCAGGACATCGAAAACTTCATCATTCTCGACGCAACTCCACCTGCAGCCAGGCTTGACAAGCTCGCTTCTCGACACCCGAGTCCGTCGGTCCTTTCGGCATTTTTAACGTCTCACCTGCAGCTGCTGCCGCTGCTCGTACCAGAACCCGCTGCCTCGGAGCTCCTTTTTTTTCCAATCCAGATTTCTAGTTCCCGTGCGTTGCTCCAAAGAATTCTGACGTACCGATCTTGTAATTTTCCTCAATAAAACTTGGATTTTCCCACTTAATTATACACGCTATACCTCCGCGCCGTCTGACTCCCATCATATGAAGAAACGACGTTCAAATCCAACCCAAACAATTCGTTATTCATTTCGAAACTATAAAAACTCCGCAATCAAACAAGAGTATCCGGTGGCGACTATTCTTATGATCGCAACATTCCTTCCTCAGCTTCCCGACAATCATCATCATCATGTTTTAATAACTCGCTCGGCATATTGCTCCTGTGTCGTTTCATCACCAATTTCTGTGAAGATTGAAAATTTGTCATGGTACAAAATATTAGTTTTGTTTGTTACGTAATCGACCACGTTTTATCTCGCTGGACGGTGAATCAAACATTTTCCAAGAGCTGAAAATCACAAGATACATTATTGCTTACCTGCATAGTTGCAATTAGTCTTGGAGGATTGCGGAAACCTGCTCAAAGACCCAATTGGTTTAAATCGCTCCCACGTTTGCGTATGACTTTTTTATTCCGATTACGATCGTTGATCTTCGAACGATGAAGATCCATCAATTTCAAGAGAAAGGCAAGGTCGAAGATCGAATCCGGAATGTTTCTTCACGATAAATCATCGTGAAGCATTAGCGAAACGAGTGAAAAATTGATTCCTCAAATCAAGTTGTCAAACTCGCATTCTCGGTACCCTCAATGCCAACATTGCATTCATTTCAATATCATCATCGCTTCATTTTTAGAATTACACTATCGATGGAAATTCCGAATAAAAAACCATCCAATTTAATGATATTTTTATAGTTGAGTTGGGAATCCAGCGAGTTGATGGAACTTGATGAAAATCATAATATTTCAAGGGTGTGATGTGCATTCTCGTGAAATCTTTCGGGTCTCGATCACATTCGTCGTCACTGGAGACATGATTGAAGGTCGAGTTTCAGGTGATTGAAAATCTTTTCTTAAACATGCGTTTTCCAGTTGAATTAGAATCGAAAAACATTTTAAATATTTTTCAAGTGCCTCATTAACGCGGGTCGTGACGAAAAATGAAAATTTTCGTTACGAAGATTGAATATCAAATTGTTTATTCGACAATATGACTGAGCAAAGATCCTTCAGTTCTTAACCACTCGTATGACACAGTTTGGCTGCAGATTCTTTTTTTTTTATTCGTCATTACTGCATATAATTGACGGAAAAGGTCGAGTTTCCGGTGATTGAAAATGGTTTCTCAAAAATATATTTTCCAGTTGAATTCGAGGGGAAAAACATTTTTTATACTTTGCCTCATTTACGCGGGTCGTTTTGGAAAATAAAAATTAACGTTACAAAGAATAAATATGAAAATGTTTATTCGGCAAAATGACTAAGTAAAGATCCTTCAGTTCTTAACCACTCGTGACAATAGTTTGGCTGGAGATTCTTGTGAATATATATGTATACATGCCTCATTTTCATTTACATATCGATGACGCCTTATTTATGTCTCGGCTTATGTATAATGTATGGCACGTATTGAGCGTCGATATATAAGCCGCAATTGATATAATTATATATATGTATCAGGATGCTCGGGCAAATTAATTGTGCCAACTTGGTCAAGATTGTGCCTCTGTGTTTGTTCAATTGGTGTTAACAAAGTTTGTTACGTATTCTCATTATTATTCGCGTCCTTGTTTACGTCGCCGAGTAAGCAAAGATTACTCAATGTCGAATTTCCGAATTTGTTAATTAACACGTGTTTTCGATGCCCTGAAAATCTCAGGGGATCGTGATTCAACGCACTTGGTCTTTTTATTTTTTGTTTTGTTTACTGTAGCGGAAAAATTGTACTTTGATTGTTGGAGCACAAAATCCGTACGGTAACTCGAAACTTGAAAATGTTCGTAGAGTATTTGTCACGCAGCAGTTTTCAACACCTGCTGGACTAATTCGAGTCGATAGGAATGTCAGAATAATACGAAAGGGCTCTCAGGGTGTATTGGAAAGTTCTACCTCAACCGGAAGTGCGTAATTAACGTCGTCTTCCTCGTCGTAGGCAGCCCAAGATTTAGGGAATCTTATCCCGAAGGGTTTTCTTCTTGCCAATAGTTTTTTCACTCTCCTCCGCATCGGTACTAGTAAAATGAATATTATGACGCCCTGAATGTCGTTGATTATGTCAGTCGCGAGCCTGTAGAAAAATGAAAAAATAATTTTCGATAGACAAATTCACAGACGAGTGAAAGTGACTCGTGTGCTCACCAGTAAATTTCGTCGCCGTGGGGCGAACTGGCGAAAGATATGACCTCGAAGACCCAGGTTATCCCCATCACCATCACCAACTTCGTGTAAAGCAAACAATTAAATCGCAACGCTCTCAAACCGCTACCGTTGTATCTTCGGTACTCGTACCACAGCCTCCAGCACGTCAGTCCCAAATAAATAACGTTTAATATCAGCAGAGACGATATTGGCCCGTAAAAAAATGCCCAAGTCTCGGTTGTTCCTGGAAACAATTTGACGCTCTTTCAACCGCCTAAAAATCCTTTCGAATCAAGTACAAACATCATTATTATCGACCTCCACTCCGGCTCAAACTTCATCTCCAAGAATTTAAAAAAATTTTATGACATTTCAACATAATTCGCGAAAGGATTTTCTATGCCGGACGAAAAACTTGCAAAACTTTTCAACGGGGGACATTAATTTTTGGATAATTTCAAAATTTCTGTTATTTTGACAGTGTATTTGGTTTCTAACAAAACCAATATTGGAATATGTCAAAAATTTGCCTTCTGATCATAATTTATAGAATATTTTTTGATGCAATGACTCAATGACTCAAAAAAAGGGAAAATGCAACGGAGACGAAAATTATGATTGTTTTTTTTTTCTTTTTAAATCACATCCAAAATTTCGGTCACATGGTACGTAAATTTCCGGAAGCTTCGAAGTGATATTTTCATAGATCGGAGCTACGCAAGCTTCAGGGCGATATTTGACAAGAACTGACCTCCGAACCAGCAGGATCCTTCGCCAAAGTGGGGTTTCAAGTGATAGCCTTCGGTGTGATGGGTCACGAGAGCCGCTAAGAGAAAAATTCCTGGACCGACGAGACCAATGGCGCAGTAAATTGAGAAAAGATCCGAGTCCTTGATAGGAAACCTTTTGAACCTGAAACGACGAATGGAAAATATTGTCAGCAGCTAAAAAAGCCTGATGCTTCGAATCGGAGCGCTTGATAGTAACTTTGGCACTGTCACCGTATTATTAATGACGTTGAAGTTGGCATCGCTCGAATGCAACGAAAACTCATTTTTTTTTGCAACGGAGCACTCAATTTTCGTACTTTGCCATGGGAAAACTTATTGACTAGAAAAAATATATTTTCCGTTGGATTCCAACGATGTACATTTTAGAAAAAAGAATTGGAGCCGTTTCGACTCTTTCAGTCATATTGCAAATATTTATCCGCCATTTTTTCCAAAATCTCCAAACTTTGATTTTACGAAAATCACTATAACTCTTTTATTTTTCACAAACTGAGACGCCAGCTTGTCATCATCGTTTTCGATCGTTCTCTTAATTTGTAATTAGCGATTTTTTCATTATTTATTGCTATTTTGTATTAGCGTGTGAACTTTGAAAGTGGAAAATATAACGAAAAATGATGACTCTGAAGTTTGCAACGTTGAGATTCAACGAAAAACATTTTTTTTATTGATTATTTATTGAAATTTTGAAAACCGTGGCAATTTTTTGTGTCGATTGAGTTTCTTGGTCGCAAGAGAGAATCGTTTTATTGGCCGGACCAAATATTGAATAATAATTATTGGCTCTGCTGAAGAAATAACAGAATTTCGTTGCATTTCAACGATGGAAACTTCAGGATCATTGAAAAATGAGATTTTTTGTTTCGGTTTGCCGAAACAAATAAATTGTAGAAGCGCGATACAGCCTGTTTTGATTCATCAAAATTGGTTCAGTGGCTTTTGCGTGAAAAGGCCCCAAACACAATTTTCTAGTAAAGTTTTTCTACATATACAGAGCCAAGATTCTTCCATGTGAAGGAGAATTGGTGCAACGACGGTGATTCGATAGCATTGCCGTAACTCAAATCAATAAAGAGCAGTGACATTGTTTACTATCTGAAAAACTCACCATACGGTTCTCCAAACGTTGAAAGCGACGAGGTTCATCCAGAAGAAGGCAGAAAGAAAACTCCAGTAGAGAAGAAACGCTTGAAAGAAACAATTGAGTGATTATAAACCTGGGCGTGGAAATAAATAATTCAAAAAAACAAGTTTGTGTTGATAAAGAAAAACTTGAATCATTTTCCAACGATTAGCAACATTTGGTTTAAGTTGAAAACATCGGGGATTCCTACCGATTGGCAGACACAAGATGTCCTCGTCGGTTTCAAGGTCGTGAGGTCTCGTCTGTTCGATTCCCAACAAGAGATAACTCGAGGCTAAGAAAGCGACGCTACTGGCCATTGCTTTGTCCTGAATGTCTCTTAGCTCCGGTAGCACGATGTAAACCACCAGCGTCAGTACAAGAAACAAGGATGATATTATGCTCAATATTCCAAAAACTCCGTATCGCCATCTCAAGATTCCAAATTCGTCGTCGTCGAAGCAAACCAAAGCCCAGCTTTCGGCTTCTTTTTCACCAGACACACAAAATCTGCGCATAAACGAAAAAAAAAACAATTTTGGGTTTTCCTTCCAGTTGTAAAAGAAAAGAGAGAGCTCGGAAAAGGTAAAAAATTGCTCATTACTCGAATTTCGATACAATCGACAGGAGCCGTTTTTACTTGGCTCGTCACCGCATGACCCAGTTGTGTTTGCAACTTGAGGTTAAGAAAAAACGGCTGCGCGGACAAGATCCATGATTTATCTCGACGACTGGAAATATTGGTCAAGCCGAGCAAATGGACCGCACAAACTGGACACTTGATACGAAACGGGCGGGACAGATGTGTGGGAAACTCGAAGAGCTCGAATGAATTACGCAATTTTCTTACCTGCCGGCAGGAACCGGCTCGTAATCATGCTGAAACTCGAGATGCGGACCGTCGGGTCTGGTCACGACTGTAAACTCGTCGAAATGATTCACCGATGGATCGATTCTGTAGAAACCATTTACGCAATTCAAACGTATTTCGGCACCGTTCGAACAATTTCGGGAATTTCCCAGCCAAATCGCACCCCCTGGACAACACTCGGTTGCTCTTGTCCTCGGTGTCGTCTCCAGAAGAACTAACAACACCGGAAGTAGCCATGACCTCCAGAGACGAGCTGCAATGACACCCGAAACTTTCAGATTTTTCGGTTTCACTTAATTCGCGAAAAGGCAAAGAAAATTTTTGAAATTTCCGAAAAAAGCTCAATCTTCACTTGCAGTAGCGAAATCAATGTTTCGAAATCGCACGAGAATATTCGATCGAGCCAGTTCGAGTGTTACATTATCTGATAGATTTGAGATAACGAGTACGAAGAACAAGACGAATTCATCGCGCGTCGTATGGATTCTCGGAACAAAAGGAAAATGTACGAGACGAAAAACAAAATCGATTGAACGAAAAAAATGACAGAATTTGCGCCACTAGCGGAAAGATCGATCGCGTCATAAATGGACACTGCGGATGTTTACGAGTTTTTCATTAGCTATTTGTTCGTAAAACCGAACCTAGGGTTTTGCCGGATTCTCTTGCAGCTACGTCATAACTCACGAGGGAAAAACAAAGACATGCGGAATATTAATTACGTTCATAAATCCAACGTGATTAAATTTGACGCGGACTGTGTTATGTAATATTTTCAGATGGGGAAAACTGTCTTTTCTCCGAGTTTCGTTTTATCGGATATTTTTGCGACATTAACACATCGCGTCATTGAACGCTTTAACGGTCACGACGATATCTCGATCGTTAAGATTAATTTTTTACTCCATCCGAATCCAATTAAGGTTTTAACATGAATTTTTCTACTAATCGATAATTCGATAATTACGACGATTCTCATCATTAATTTTTAGCATCGGAAATAACGAAAAGTGCATTTATAAAATTTCACTGCATCGATTCACTGAAAACAAGATTTTATTTCAAAAGATCGATATTTTGTTGAATACAAAAATTTTGTCATTGCAGCAACAAGTATTCTAGAAAGTCTGTTCGGAAATCAAATGCTTGTCATTTTAAATTATCCAAAAATATTCGGTTCACCGTTTTTTGACAAAATTTAATTTTCAGCTTCAGCCTCCGTCGAGTCGTAACAGCGTGACCTTGAAAATTGATCTCAATCTCGATGCACAATATCGAAGCACGAAATTTTCACAGCAACCCTTCGATTATTTGTTTCCGACGCTTTTTTCGCCACATGTTAACATAAAGTTTCGTGACTTTTTTTCCTCTTGGCGATTTTATCCTCGCTCGCCATTATCTGATAAGCATTTTGTAAACACAGCTGTTTCTATACATCAATGAGATATTGTTGATTCTATTGTGGCCGTGCAAAGGTCACCCGTTACGAATATCCTTACGAGATGATACCGACAAGTTCCAATCGCAGCAACGAACAAATCTCTGCAGTTTCTTACAATTTTTCATTTTTTCGAAATAAAAACACTTTACAACGAAAATCTCGAAGCGTAATCGTTTTTTATCGAGTTCCATTTATTTTATCTTTGATTTTTTTTCAATGTTATGTAAACAAGTGAGTCGGACGTATCTTTTTTTTTCGTTTGAGCAAAAATGAATGAATTTCACGATAATCCGTGATTGAGTAATTTTTATTGGTCAAATGATTCGCACACTTTTTGCGTTTCGAAATGTCCGGTGCGAAAACACAAACAACTCAATATCGATTGAACTTGGAAAATTATTCATCGATGCGAAATAACGTGTGATGTCGCAACATTCGTTATAAAACATTTGTTGTCTGTGCTCGCGACGATTGAAACGTCGAAACACCTCCAAAAAGACACAGAGGCATTTTATGGGGGTTTAAAGTGAAAATCTTTGACAGAATCTTATTTTCAAAAATGCACATCGATAGCTTGTAAAAAATGATAACGAACGCGCTTATTCTTACCTTCCGATGTGCGAACGTTCGGTGCTTCTGCCGAGCGGCTAGCGGTCATGTTTGTCAACAATTGCCGTATGCAAATGAAAAATTATCCAGTACTGGGTTTAGAGTTCTGATATTACGTCGAGTCTCATCGATCAATCGGCGAGTTGAATGTTTCGGAAAGTCCGAAATCCCAGTGAATCAGAATCTCCCGCGAAGGCAAGGGGACCGTGGTGGTTTAAAAAAAACTTTTCTTATCTAAAGTCGCGGAATATCCAAATACCGAAATTGCTGAAGATTGGCCTTTTATTTCGAGGCTTTTACATGTTATTGGCGATGTTGGTTTTCGCATACAGACAAACACAGCCGTGCATCGTACACTGCTGTGATTTTTATTGCGCGTTGCCTTTTGTGACTGATTCCCCAAGATTATTCGCGCGCGTGTGTCAAAAGATGCTGAACGCGAGCACGCGAAATCTCTGCTCTTTATAAAACGACCGTTGAAAATTATTCAAACTTGAGCAAGTTTTTTTGCTGCGCTTTGAAACGCACGTGATAGGATAGCAAAATGAACGTGATAAAAATCAATCGAAATTCGATGATTCTCAAAATCGATGCTGCGATCTTCGGGCACTGCAAGATTGATCGTCCTTCGAAAGTGAACGCACGCTCATCTTGCACGATCTCTTTCACCGAAATCACAAAAATGCCAGTTCGATAATAACGACAAATTAAAATATTCGAATGTCAACAAATCGACATGAGAAAACGATCGTAAAAAAGTCTCCCGCAAGGCACGCGCGCCAGCAACGATCTTGGTCGATCGAACTACAAAATCCAACTGATCGCGAAGCGTGCAGCGTGCAGCGTATACACCGGACTCGATTGTCGCTCTTGCGCTGTCTACTCACTCTCCATAGTACGACCTCGGCGCTTTATCTTAAGCGCTATTTCGCGTCAAGCGTCGGGGGCGGATGAGTGCTGTCCGCAGGGAGGGCGCGGGGAGCATACAAAAAAAATGGTTCATGACAAGATGAGAAGAGCGTTGACTCTGCCTGTATTTTCCCCAGAATCCTTCAATTTTCACCATCTTTTCCGAATTCGAGCTTATAACTGTCGACGTTAAATCGAGAATTCCCCCCCCCCCCCCCCCCCCGGAACTCGCTAACGATGCTAATCCATGTCAGGTTAACGAATTCCACTAGAGGCAAAAAGGATTATTTATCGATTGGCAACTATTTGTAAACGATAAATTATCGAAAAATATTGAAGATTCACAAAATTAAAAAAGCTTCCCCAACAATTTTCTGTCTCCGAATGTTTTGCCATCCAATTTCCGTTTTCGTCAAAAAATCCATTTAGGCCCATGAAAAATGAATAATTTACTACAAAAACGTTTCTACGAAGAAAAAAAAACGAAAAATGGTGATTTAAAAGAATGAGACGATTTGAAAAATGCCTCGGGTCAGATTGACCCAGCATGCACTTGAAAAATTGAATGCATGTTAAGAATATCGTGCGCCATCGCAGTTCAGCAACTAAAATTTTATATTAAATCTTCGACTGCATACTCTGGGTCGTTTTAACCCGGACAATTTGCGGCGGTCAGCGATTGTTTGGCGTTCAATGGTGGCAATGAATGTCTCGGCATTTAATTTTCGTTTCCGTCAAAAATTCATTTAGGGCCATCAAATAAAACAAACACAAAAATGCAAGGACGTTAAAAAAAAATGCAAATATTCTATGCACTTAAAAAATGCGTGCACTCGTAGGGAAAAAAATTCTATTCAAAAATACGAAATAAACAAATTGAATTTTTTAAATAAATTATGGAATTATGGTATTTTTGTTTGTTTTTTTTCTTCACAAAAGCTTATGCTTTCAAAAGTTTTCACTCTCCAGACCTTGTTTAGCATTCGAGCGATTTTAATTACAAAATTACACTGTTCGAATTGAGATGAAATATTTTCCGCGTCCTTGCGATATGTCATAGATTCCGCCAAATTCTCATTAATCTCAAATCGCGCGTTGAATCTCTGGTCCAGAAATATGTTTAGACATTCCTCATGCGGAAACACGTCGAATCGATTTCAATAAATTCTCCACGGATATTCGACGATGAGAATAGAATGTCGACGATACGACACTGGGATAAATTGATTTTCACGTAATTGCCACCGGAAAAGCCGCGAAAATGTCATGCCTTACCGAGCCAAATTCACGAAATTAATCAGGCCTCCGAAATCGATCAGGTTTGATGACTCTGAAGTTTGCAACGTTGAGATTCAACGAAAAATATTGTTTCTATTAATTATTAATTAAATTTTGAAGATCGTCGCTATTTTTCGTCTCGATTCAGTTTTTGGGACTCAAGAGACGATCGTTTTATTGTTCGGGACAAATATTGAATGATAATTATGAGCTCTGGTGAAAAAAAAAAACGAATTTCGTTGCATTTCATCGATGCATTTTTTTCTATAGATCCAAAACTACTTTTCTTGATTTCATCACATTTTTTAAAAGAGTCCAAGTACAGTAAAAATCCGAGGGACGCCCCAGACCCATGTATTTCCAGGGAGTTGTCCTAATATCGTCGTGTGTCTACGTAGCGATAATTACGTTTCCTCATGAATTCGTGATGCCGAACAAATAATAATCAAAATGCAATGTGTCACTTATATTCACGTATTCAGAAGGTTTTTCCTGTGAAAATACGTGGCATGCAAGAATACGAACGTTCAGAGCGACGTTACTTTCGAATACGTAACGACGAGGTGCGACGTTTTTTTTTGTTTCAGCTACTCGAAATGCTCAAGTTTTACGCGCGTTTCGAAATTAGCGAGGAAACCGGTGATCCTCTCACCGATCACGATATGACGCAGCTTCACTACACCAAGATCACGTCGTTGCAGGTAAACAGAAATCTCTCTTGGCGTCGATCCAAAAGGGAGTTAAAAAAAAAAAAGAAAAAACAAACAAATCGCACGTGGGAAATTCAGCAGCTTTGCATTTTTTCGTATTTTCACATTTTTATCCCTCGCTTTGTAAGAATTATATTCTTCTTTACTTTCTTTATAAGTGAAACATTTTTTCCAAATTATTTGTCGTTTCCAATTTTATCACAAATTCATTATGAGTTTTTTTCTGAGGAATTTTTATGAGGAATGTTTCTTCCACTTTACATGCATTTGCTTTTTTATCTTGTAAAGATTTTTCACAAAGAATGATTATTCCGTTTTTAATTTTCACATCCAGAAAGCTGTGTTCGCAAAATTTCCTGATCTGAGAAGTTTCGCCCTGGCAAATGTTGCCAGTGTCGATACCAGGGACGCCCTTTTCAAACATTTTGGATCACTGAGGTATTTTTTAAGATTTTTACGAGAAACATCAATAACGCTGTTTGCAATGTTTTGGTCTGGAAATAAAATGGGTCTTTTGTTGCTTTCTAGCCAAGAAAAACTACGATCGATCGCGACTTACTTGAATCTCGTGCCGCCTGAGGAAAGAGCATCCGATGAAAATTGGTATCGATTGGACATGGATTTCTTACAAGAATTATTGGTAACGTCATGAAAATCGTAATTCTCTGTGAAATATTTGAATTGGATTATTCGTTTTGTCTCAATAAATACAACGAAAAGAAAAATATCGAAATCCTTGGATTTTGCATTTTTTTTTCGTTAATTCATCATTTTAATTTATATTCGGTGTTGACAGATATCTCGGCACGAACGCAGAGCATCTCAACTTGAGGAATTGAACGAAATGCCGCTGTATCCAACTGAAGATGTTATCTGGAACGAGAGCATCGTTCCGACTGAATATTTTTCCGGAGAAGGCTGTCTCGCTCTTCCTAAATTGAATCTTCAGTTTCTTACGCTTCACGATTATCTCTTGAGGAATTTTAATCTATTCCGTCTTGAATCCACATGTACGTATCTCAGTATTTCGTTTTTCCATCGTTCGCCACTTTAAAGAGCCAAGTGAATGCGAGATTTTCTGCTTTATGACAATATTTATCGAGCATTATCCTTTTCTTCTTATTTCAGACGAGATTCGACAAGACATAGAGGATTCTGTGAGCAGGCTGAGTCCTTGGTTAGTATCGACTTGGTTTTTCTTCCTCTGTCTACAATCCCGAACAGAGCCATTTTCCCGTTTTACATTAAAAACCAAACGTTCCTTCGCTTCTTTGGAAAAATTGATAAACTCGCATTGAAATATGATTCAGAGACTTCCTTGCAGGACCAGAAGTGCCGAAAAGGTTTCATTCAATAATTACTTCGACACTGAACAAGTGAATCGATTGAAACGATTGAATAGATTTGTTTTCCGGGCCGCCAAGTAGACGAAGAAAAAAAAACTAGTCGCGTCTCGACTGTTTTTCAATGCATTTTTCGCAAAATGGCAAAGGTTTACATCTCAAGGTCGGAAATTGGCCAATTTGTTGAATTCATTTATGACTCGTAAGCAGAAACAATTGATGTTTGAGAGGAGAATTCGCTCACGGTCAAAGGTCGCGACTGCACCAAATTCCAGCAAAAATCACACTCAGAGTTGTATCGAAAAAAGAAAAAAATGGCTCGGTCTCGTTTCGCTATTCGTTGAATAATTAGCATAATGATGAATTATTTTTCAGGCAAGCCGAAGACGGCGGCGTGTACTTTGGAGGATGGGCTCGAATGGCTCAACCTATAACGCAGTTTGCGGTAGTCGAAGTGGCGAAACCAAATATAGGCGAGAAAAGGCCGTCACGAGTGCGAGCAGACGTATCGATTAATTTGAGTGTCCGAAAGGAGATAAAATCGGAATGGGAGAATCTCCGGAAGCACGACGTCTGTTTTTTAATAACGGTCAAGCCGGAGAATAGCATCGGAACAAAATACAGTCACAAATTGCCATTCGTACCGCAAGTAGGTTTAACTTTTGTGCGTGGCTGCGAAGTCGAGGGTATGCTCGATTCCAACGGACGAGTTATCGAAGACGGGCCTGAACCCCGCCCAATTTTACCCGGTGACACGAGGACTTATCGAGTCTGGCTCGATTCGAATCAATATCGTCTCGACATGGACAACGCCAGCCACGGAAGCGAAGACGTCTACGAAAGCTTCAACATCATTATGCGACGTAAACCCAAAGAAAATAATTTTAAAGCTGTTCTTGAAACTATCAGAGAACTCATGAACACCGAATGCGTCGTGCCTGATTGGCTACACAACATTATTTTGGGATATGGAGATCCTGGAGCTGCTCGATATTCCAGGTATTTCTCGTCAATTCATTTCCGACAATTTCTCAATCCCTAATTTTCCACTTTCAAAGTTGACACTGACTCAAAAATGATAATCAAGAGCAGCTGGAGTGCCAGTTTGTGTAAAAAACAAAAAATATACAGCGATTTTCGTTGAAAAAAAGTTTGCTGAAAAATAGAATGAAAAATGTCCGTTTGGTTATTGAATTCTCATTTTTTTTCCTTTGGAACTGGTGCTCTGTTGGTTTATTTGAATTTTCGTCAAGGATGCGTTCGGAACTTGACATAAAAATGGATTATTCGAAACAATGTGCTGAGGGAACCGAGTAGTTGCGTTGATTGGAAATTATGCTCGTGGGAAATCTTGATTAAGCCACTCGGAGCTTCCTCGCGGTCACACGAATGCTCTTGTATCAAAACTTTCATGGTTGAAAGCGTCAAAGATATTTATCGAATGTGTTGTTAAATACAAAATGAAAAAAAATGTGTTTTCTTAGAATGGCCGACGAGATACCAACGATGGACTTCAATGACACTTTCCTCGATATCGATCACCTGCGAAACAGTTTTCCTGGTTACAACATAAGGATCAAGGCCGATAACGACAACAATGATGGCGACAATAAAATAGTGCGACCTTTTAGATTGACCTTCGAGGACGTACTGAACAAGTGCGAGTCGAAGGAAGAAGGAGTTGCGAATAAAGTGATAACGGTCGAGCCTCACGTTCCACCGAGCCGTGGACCGTACAAAGCGAATCAACCGAAAAAGTACAGTTTGCTAAATATAAAAATCTTTTTAATCTTCGGAGTTGTTGGAAAAGTAATTTCCTTGTTTCCGCAGGAATCAAATTCCATTCACACCGACTCAGGTCGAGGCCATAAGAGCTGGAATGCAGCCCGGTCTGACACTCGTCGTCGGTCCTCCAGGTACCGGAAAAACCGACGTCGCCGTCCAAATAATCTCCAATCTTTATCACAATTTTCCCAATCAAAGAACCTTAATCGTCACTCACTCGAATCAGGCTCTGAATCAGCTTTTCGAAAAAATCATGGCCTTGGATATCGACGAGAGACACTTGTTGCGTCTCGGTCACGGTGAAGAGGCACTCGAGACTGAAAAAGATTTCAGCAGATACGGAAGGGTCAATTACGTTCTCGCCAAGAGGCTCGATCTTCTCATGGAAGTTCAACGATTGCAGGTCAACCATCGTATAATTTTCAAATTTGACCGATTCATTTTTATCTCGAAATGGAAAATAAAGAACGTTGTTTTTTGTTTTTTCTTTTTGCCAAACAGGAATCGTTGAACGTGAAAGGCGACGTTGCTTACACTTGCGAGACCGCCGGTCATTTCTTTATGGATCAAGTATCAACGCGATGGGAAAGATTTGAAGCGAGACTCAAGCAACGCGGTGGTGGCAAAAATTCCGCACTCGCTTCTCTCGTTGACGAGGAATTTCCGTTCCACAAATTCTTCGACAATGCTCCACAGCCACTTTTCAAGCGCATAAATTACGAGGAAGACCTCGAAATTGCCCGCAGTTGCTTCAGGTAAAGCAGCAAACTACCCGAGTCTGTATTTTCCTTCGATAGAAAATGGCTTGACGTTTTGGATTTTTCATTTGGCTCGATTTTTGCAGATATATTGAGAGAACTTTCACTCAACTGGAAGAATTTCGTGCGTTCGAGCTCTTGCGATCGGGTCTGGACAGATCGAAATATCTTTTGGTCAAAGAGGCAAAAGTTATAGCGATGACGTGTACGCACGCCGCTTTGAAGAGACGGGAACTCGTTGACATGGGCTTCAAATATGACAACATCCTGATGGAAGAATCGGCCCAAATTTTAGAAATTGAAACGTTCATTCCACTTTTACTGCAAAATCCCCAGGACGGTTATAATCGTTTGAAACGTTGGATTATGATCGGTGATCATCATCAATTGCCACCGGTTATTAAAAACATGGCGTTCCAAAAGTACTCCAACATGGAACAATCGTTGTTCGCAAGATTCGTACGATTGGGTGTGCCTACGGTTGACCTCGACGGACAAGGTCGTGCTCGTCCAAGCATATGCAATTTGTACAATTGGCGTTACAAAAAACTTGGCAATTTGATGCACGTCGAACGGAGTCCGGAGTATTTGGTTGCCAATGCTGGTTTTCAATACGATTTTCAACTCATCAATGTCGAAGATTTCAACGGGGTCGGGGAGAGCGAACCGAGCGCTTATTTCTATCAAAATCTTGCCGAGGCCGAATACTGCGTTGCCGTTTTCATGTATATGCGACTTCTCGGATATCCTGCTGAGAAAATTAGTATTTTAACTACTTACAATGGCCAAAAACATTTGTTGCGAGACGTTATTAACATCAGGTAAATTTCACACCTTTCCAGTAATCGAATTCGGACCAGTCAAAAAATTTTTCAATTCCTTTTGAATCGCCGAATTGAAAAATATTCACGTTTCGTGAAAAAATTGCTTTTTTTTTCGCAGATGCGCGAATAATCCGCTCATCGGTCGTCCCAGTAAAGTAACAACTGTCGACAAGTATCAAGGTCAACAAAACGATTATATTCTCCTGTCTCTGGTGAAAACTCGAGCCGTTGGTCATCTCCGAGACGCCCGACGTCTTGTCGTTGCAATGTCCCGAGCGCGTCTCGGTCTGTACGTCTTCGCGAGGATTTCGTTGTTCAAAAATTGTTTCGAACTGACTCCGGCGTTTGATCAACTTATGCGACGCCCGCTCAAGCTTCAATTGTTGCCGCACGAAACTTATCCCACGAGCAGATTGAATGACGAGGAACCTTCGGCTCCGGCTGTCGAAATTCAGGACATGCCGCATGCCGCCAAATTCGTTTATGATTTTTACATAAATAAAGTCAGCGGAATGAAGGTATTAAAAATATTTAGAATGGAAGGAAATTTTCAAAAAATCGTCTTTTATGTGATAAATCGAGACTTAATCGAGCGTCGAATGTTTTCTAGGAAATTCAAAAGACACTGGAAAAACCGGAGATGGTTCAAGTTGCCAACAGTCCGGAACATCGCGTCCCGGTTCATCCCGGCGCCGACGACGACACCGACGACGAGGATGCTGATCCAGCGAAAAAAGAAATTCACAAACCAAGCGACGAACCCCGCCCAGAAAAGCAGTTTGTACGGATTGAAAATTTGGTTGATGAACCGATGGAAGAAGGCTGAACGCTCTTTTCATTCGAGCTTTTCGATCGATCCAACCAGCCGCGTGCGGAAGTGGTGAAAATAATTGCGTGTTTTTGTACATGTTAAGAATATTTTATATACAGTGATGAAATATAACAAGTATATCGACGATTCACGTACAAGGCGCGGCAATGAATAATTTACAAATCGGAATAAGCGAATCGAGAGGAAGCTTCTAAAAATAAAATTTCGCTACATTCCGCAATCCAGGCATTGGAGTCGTGCGTATGATATGGCCCAAAATCTTTCCTTGCTCCGTTCGATCAAAATGACTCTCACCATTCTGTATAAACATTTTTGGCATCCAAACCAAACAGTTTTCTCGTACAAGAAAAATTTTCTGACCTTAACAATTTCTTATATTTAATTTGCAATTTTATTTTTCTCACCTGAATGCGCGTTAATTTCAGATGAATCCCAAACACATTTTTTCTGCAACTCATAAACGGAACGCGACTCCAATTTACACGCCTGTTAGTTTGGGTGTCGAGAATAGGAAATTAATTGAAAAATCCTAAATAAAGTAATTTTGTGGAGTTAATGCTGCTGCTCGTAACGAGAATGCAAATTAAATGGTCGGAACCATTTTTTCATTATAAAATTTGCACTCCCGATCGAGTGTGAGAAGAAAAGTACGAAATGAAGCGAAGTAGAATTGATTTTTGTTTTTCTTTGACTAAAATCGATTTTTTTCGGGTAAAAATGAAATTGAAATTGCTCTCATTCGGTAACGAAATTCTTGACATTCGGTATTGATCTATGTATTGGGAATCGCGTGAAATATTGGGTAATTACCCAAAAGGCAAATATTATGAATAAATCCGAGTGAGGATTCGTCAGAGTTCGCGTTTAGCAATTTTTGAAATAACCGAACGACTCGTTGAAGGTTTTTTGATTTTTGGTTCGTGAGCCTTACGATGTTTCTTTTTCGATTCTTTTTTCTCGGTTACAGAATTGGTGGCGGATGGCACGTAACTGTTGTCGAATTTCATTGTTTTACTGGCAAAATCTGGCTGATATTCTTCGATTTTAGTTTTCACTCCTTTCGAACTCGGGACGTAAGCTTCGGTGAGGTCCGAGGACAAGTTGGAAGCTGCGCAAGGGTCGTAACTCTCATGGACCACTTTGGCCAAAGATTTAATTGAATTCGGAATGTAATTAACTTCCGTTTTATCCGCGTTTGTTACCGACGACGATTTACTTCGGGTTGTTGGCGTGTATTTGTTCGTATCCGCAGCAGAACGCATTCTGAGCAACATGCTTTTTCTGCTTGGCACGTAGTTGAAATCCACGCTGACTTTGGTCGAGCTCGGCAGCTCCGGGGGCACGTATTCCTCCAGGGAATAATTATCCGAAAGAAAACTATCGTTTTCACTCAATTGCTGAATTATAGACGCCCTGTCGTTCTCCCGTTCCATCACCATTGTTTCCTGCTTTTTCATCTCTTCGCTCTCGCATTTCGTCTTATGATCGTTTGCACTTTTCGAACTTTTCCTTGCCGGCGCCACGTTCACTTTTATCGTTGGCAATGAATTCTCGTCCTCTGGAAAATCCGTCGATTCGAATTTGTACCTAAAACCATGGCAAAATTTTTACTCATGTATTCATTCATCATTCAAATCGTTGCATTCCGGTAAATATGCATTTTGTCGCTTTTTTATGATCCTGAAGTTTCCATCGTTGGAATGCAACGAAATTCTGTTATTTCTTCAGTAGAGCCAATAATTATTATTCAATATTTGGTCCAGCCAATAAAACGATTCTCTCTTGCGACCAAAGAACTCAATCGACTCAAAAAATTGCCACGATTTTCAAAATTCAATAAATAATCAATAGGAAAAATGTTTTTCGTTGAACCTCAACGTTGCAAACTTCAGAGTCATCGTTTTTTTTCGTAGAGACTTTTGCAGTAAATTGTCCGTATTTTTTCAATATCAGAAAATTCGTTGACAGAACATTTTTCAGATCAAAATGAATATCATTATGCACTGGAAGGGTTCGATATAAATTGTAATGTCAACAGCATTTTTGAGGCTGCATCATTGTCCACAATTCTGTTTCTTTACTAAAATTCTATTTCCATATTCGTTAATCGTGAGGAATGGAGGCGATTGAATCTAAAAAATTAGCGGCATTTTTTCAATGTATCTAGAAAAAGCTTCAAAGTCTGACCACGTATATAAATTTCTCCCAAATCTAAATTTGACAAGTTTTTCATAGCACTTTCGACAGTTTTCCTATGTACATATAAAGATTGGAAATTAAATTTTAAACGTGTTTTTATGGTATCTCTTGATCTTGTGAGATTAATTCTTACTTGATTTCTAAGCGACCGGTTGACTTCCTGTGGTCGGTTGAGTCAATTCTGCCACGAGACTTGCTCTCATGGTTACGAATAATGGCTTTTCGTAAGACACTGTACAGGCAAGTCCAATCTTGCAAATCGAGCCATTTATTGGTAGTGATTTTCTTCTTTTTGTACTCGACAGTTTTTTCTTTGATTGTTATGACGGCTGTTGCCAAACAGCTGTCCGATACCTATTGAGAACATTTATGGATGGTTGAAGAAAAAACACGCCAAAAGTCGAATACAAAATTGTCATTATTTTGATATAAAAAAAAACTAAAAGATTTATTCACAGTAGTTGAAATGGCAAATTGAAAATCGGCGGTTTTCGTGATTGAACGAAAAAAAAAAAAAAGTACAAGCCCAAATGGGTCGAAACGAAACGAGCATGGAAAAAGCAAAATCATCGATTTACACTTCAGATTTTGTCCTGTGGGGCATATGCAAAAAAACTATCGAGCTTCGTAATCGTTTGACAGCGTTCTAGAATTCCGTCAGGACATTATTTATCTTGCAGCTTGTAAAAACAGCTGTTGCGAGTGCGATTTTCGAACGTAATATGAAATTCTGGGTATTTTGCATAGAGGACTGGCACACACGTACCTTAATCACTTCCAAGTAATGCCCTTCGCGAAACATTGTGCATATAAAATGATGAAGAAAATGAATTGAAGACTCGCAAAAAAAAAATGGTCCTCCGTTAAAAAGTATTCAGCGTCTGTTCAGACAACACACAGACGTACGTCACTCTGGAAACACTTGCATCGGATGTGGCCAGGCATTGTCAAGAAGTCTGATTCATGTTTACGAAATGCATAATCGCCGTTAGATGGCTATGTTCGCTTGTTCGCTGCACGCCATCTTTGATCTGTCGTTTTCGATCTTTTCGACGGTCGGTTCAAAATTCATTATTATGACATTTTGCAATTTGTCGAATTTCCATCTATTCCAATGCCCCACATCGCGTGTAACAGAATAAAGAATTTGCGAAACGAGGAGGAACAAGATAATAACGATTCGGGACGTTAAAAGACTGGGCAGAATTGAAATGAAGGAATTGTTGATATTATAGAACGCGAGAGATATAAAGGGTGTCAACTGGCTGTAACGTGTGTCGTGTCAGTCGTGCCAGCCGTCAGAGGTCACTTGGTTATCTCAATGTCACATTTTTTCGGATTAATAACGTCTGTTTACTTTCATAACGTTACGATGTGCTAATTTTACGAATTTTAACTATAGGTATGTCTATTTTTAATTTGCAACTGAATGACCGACACTCAAGTACACTCGAGTTTAACGAAGAAGCAAAAAAACGCACCGGCGTTATCACTCAAACCAATTGTTTGACGTATTATTCTCAAAAAGTTCAGTCCTGGCGAGTCGGAACCCGCAACTATACAGCGCTCATCATCAGGTACGCAAAAATCTGCAGAGATTTTTTCTCACTCGCATCCGATATACAACAATCGCAGATCCAAGTGTCACGCGTTGTTCTTATTTTTTTCCACGATTTTAAATTGCAACTGAATTGACAACGTAGGGAAGTGACGAGCTCTCGTAGCCTCAAAAATGCTAACCACATTGCTTTTATGTCATCGAGACATTTTTCGTCTCTGTCATAGCCGCGTTTTCTTTGATACGGTTGAATCTCCGTTCGATTTATTGAAGAATTTCGTTTCAACGGAGTAAACCGCGTGCAAAACCTTTTGGGCCGCGATTAACGTGTTGCAGAAAATTTTGTCATACACCTTCGATTATATATGAATCATTAGGGCCTGTGGTAATTATTTTTGGCCCAGAAAAAGTTTCCTTTTTAGGCTGTACGGCGCGCAAAAAATGTATCGATGACCACACATGAAAAACGTCAGCTGATGACACTTTCGTCGCTTTCGTCTTGTCTCACATAATTCGCTCCATGTGTAAGTGGCGCTTTCTAGCTCGATCCGTGGATACAGCGTTTTGTTAATATTTACATTTTTTTTAATTTACATTTTACGCTTAGGCATTCAAAAAATAAAAATCTTCATGCGAATGAAAACGAAGTTGAATTCTCGTTGACACGTACAAAATTCCAATAAATCACGCCTGTAGCGGGGTGACAAATATATATAGATATACGAGAGCGTGTTAATCAGCGTGCTCAAAAAATTCAATATTTCGAAAAATACCGCAAGTTGGGGAAAATCCTTTTAAGGGGAAAGTTGGATAATCAAATGGAATGTCTGTACCAAATTTCATGACGAAATTCAAACAGACAAGACAAGTTTTCAAGTCAAAACGTAAACATTACAAAGTATAATTAGGAGGATAAAAATTCGTAAGGACTGTTTAGACGATCGAAAAGCCTTTTGGTCCATGCAAATCTCCGACTTTTAGAATTATATTTATTTAAAAAAAAAAATTTAATGACAAATGAACGATGTTTTTTTTTTTTTAGAGTAAAATAATTTTTACACGTGTGACAAATTATTAATTATGGCGTCAGTCGACGTTTCACGGTCTGTAACACAACCCGAAACCATTAAAGGAGAAATGAGTTTCATTGATGGCTGTATAGAGTTTTTGGAGCGCGATACCAGGGGTTTTCAAATACTGACCTATGGGATAACCGGTTTGGGCCTTTTGGCAGCGCTGTACAGAATTCGTCCAGTAAGTACGTGAAAATCAAGCAGATATCGAATCTGTAAAAAATCTACAAATATTAATAATTTGTTTTTCTTGGACAGTTTGCAAAATTCGGAAGCCCGTCCGATGTTCCAGCACGATTTCTCAAAGTGAGGGAACCCCTGCAGGGTAAAGTCGTGCGGATAGATCCCGGCCATGGAGCTCTTTTGATGGTCGATCACACACCACTGGTCAATATTCCCAGGCCAGGAACGCCCAAACTATTGCCTGTCAAAATCGCCGGGGTGGATGTTACAGATCATGGTAAATACAACTTTTTTTACATAGAGACGTTTTTTCCTGTCAATATTTTATGGTCCCAAATTTATTTTGTGACGGAAACGAAAATTAAATACCAAACGATCGGCGATAGAAAAGTGTTGGGGTCAAAATGACCCAGTATGCACTCGGAAGGTTAATCTAAAAAAGCGAGCTCATAGAATTAAATATTCAATTATTTACACGATAATTTTCCAGCTTGCATTGAAAAACTCGTAGAAAAAGTTGAAAGTTATCGCTCAACCCTCAGTAGACACACATGGGTCCAAGGTGTGCAGCCCATGGCGTGAATTTCTCGATTTTCGTATCGATTATCATTAAATAATAATAATAACAAACGAATTTTTCTACTTGACCCAGTGCAGGCCCAGACCCATGTGTGTCTAGGGAGGTGCACCAATTAGACTGTGTCTACGTGTCTACGGAGGGTTAATTCGCTGATTTATTTTTCCATACTAGGTATCAGGTGGCTGAACTTTGTAGTATGTGACAAAAAAATCGTTTTTGTGCCATTTTCCAAAAAGAACGAGTATTTGGATTGCGCGATAACTCTGCAAGAATCGAACGAGGTACGATGAAATTCAGATTTTGTGTTGAATGACAAGAAAAAGTTGGTAACGGCGAGTTATTAATAGCTGACTTGACAATTAATATTTGGACAGAGTACGATATCAATTGGGGAAGAACTTGTGCGGCTCGGATTTGGCACTGTCGGAAAATTGGAGTCTGAAAAAACTGGCGACCAACAAATAGCGGCTTACAAAAGTGCCCTTGAGGCAGCGCAAAAACGGGCAAAAATCGAGCGAAGCGGACACTGGCATTTCGCGATAAAACCATCCTATCTATGGAAATTACGCTTTTTCATTCACTCGAAACTCACGCAAACGCTGTCTCCTAGAATTTCCAACCAGTTTAGTTTTTAACACCGCGTCGTAGTATCGTCAACTGGAGAATTCATTCCGGAAAATCATAGTTGGCGACGAAACCGCGAGTCGCTTTATAACTGTTGATTGAGTACTTATATAAAAAATACGAATGCAGACTTCTATTCAAATTTTCTATCGTCGTTTTTGTTAAGACTGCGATGTTTGTTGAGCCGAGACGTTTATACAATAAATAGAAATTTACAAAACGAGTTTACCTCAGGGACTGTCGAATTTTGAGAAATTTCTCCATACATTCTCAAAATTCGATTCCGCACACTTTTGCATGACGATGGAGAGATTTTAAAAATCGAATCATCGGGGAATCTTCCAGCTGAATAAAGTCTCGATGTCCGCAGGTTTGTGTACCATCCTTGCTCAATATTGTTTCTTCAATTTTAACATCAGCAAACATTCGAAAGTTTTACAGTTTTTGCGTTAAAAAAATACGGTCGAAAGGCTCGAGAACTTTGGCGAAGAAAATCGTTGAAAATATGCAGCAAAACATTTTGATTTATCAAACGATTAAAAATAGTCAAGGACAAGCTTTTTCGCAAGAGAACACATTTCAGAAAGACACAAAGTTATGAGATCGATGAGAGGGTCGGAAAAATTTGTCATCAATTCCGGCGTATGTGAGATAATCAATTTTTATTGTACCCATGGCGGATTAATGAATTGCTTACGAGAGCTTAATGGACATGTCCGAAGTTGGAAGAATCGTCGACAAAGTGATCGGTAACGATGGAAAGCTTCGGTTCGCTCTTATAAGGAATGTTTCGTTAACTTACAAATCTACTATTTATGCGTATGTATTTTACAACTACATTATCCGCCATTCACCGATAGAAGGACGTCCAAAAAACAATGATACTCTCAACCTTATTATTTACAGCAATAGATCACAGTGTCTAGTTTACAATATAAATGTGTAACTCTGCGTCGGAATATACTGCTTAGCAGTTTGGATATTAATGGAAGAAGCGTGGTTTTTTTTATGTTCGATACTGAACCAGGATATACACAAAATCAAATGGTGCTCGAACGTTAAATTCTTAGTGAATTATTACAACAAAAAAAGTACAAAAAAGAATTAAATCTTGGTAAAAAAAAACAATATTTTGGATGATGTCAAAGTTAAACTCGTTGAAACTCGTTGGAATTGCATCGACTTTGTGTTTATGTAAATTGTCACGTTTCTATTTCAGATCACGTGAACCAGCGATGCTAATTTTAACATCTTGTTGTTGTTGTTGTTGTTCAGAGGCTTTTGTTGAACAAATGTTAGCGGGAATGAAATTTGAATGGGAATGTGTCGATTCAAGTTTACATCTCATCGTGGTGATGTTCCTCACGCCTGACTGGCTCAGGTTCTCTTACGTTTCTGTCTTGATGATGAGCTGGTTTGGCCACTTTGATCGGCTTTGGAAGCTCATCGGTTTCTTCCCTCTGATATTCTCGTGACGGAGGCGGTTGCTCGTGTTGCTTCACGTGGCTTTTGGGGGTTGGCTTGACCTGCTCGACTTTTCCGGGCTTTGGAGGAGCTTGTGTGGCTTTTTGCGTCGTTGTCGTAGGTTTTTGTGTCGTTGTCGTGGGTTTTTGAGTCGTTGTCGTCGGTTTGGCAGTGGTGGTTGGTTTCGGAGTGGTTGTCGTTGGTTTTGGAGTGGTCGTCGTTGGTTTCGGCGTCGTTGTCGTGGTTGTTGGCTTGGGCGTGGTGGTCGTGGGTTTTCGAGTGGTCGTTGTTGGTTTGGGGGATTCGACATGTTTAACAACTTGGGGCTTAGCCTCAGGGACAATTTTCGCGTTATGTTTGGGCTTGCTGACAAAATCTACGTCGGGGAAAGCTTTTTTGATGGGAATGCGAGCGAGATATTCGTTGTAAGGTGAGCCGAGCCAAAGATAATCGTCGTGAACAAAGGCCGAGCTTATACTCGATATTTTCTCGTCCGAGTTGTGCAAAGCGTTCAAGATTTCTCCATTACCGTTTACTCTCAATACCGTTGCGTTCTTAGGGAAGACGAATGAAAAGGATTCGAAAGATCCAATCGCGTGGATAGCTCGCTTAGCGATATCGTTCGGGTAAAGATCTTCTAGTACCTTGAAGGGCAGTTCTATGAGACCCAAAAGTCTTGCAACCATTTTTCTCAAGTAAGGATGCGGTATGAGCGTTTGCACGAGTTGAGGATGTTCCGGATCAGCTGGCAACACTATGCTCACGAGGTAGTTGCCCAAACCGTCCGAATGGATATTGTCCGGTGCTCCTGGAAGTCCTTCGTACAACACTTGGCTCTTTCCTGCTTTACTACCCTTCAAGTGATACTTGACGATCGTTGCTTTCAGTGTTTCAGCCACCAGGACGTAACTCTCGTCGTCGCTTAGTTTCAAACCGTTTGCAAATCCAAGGTTTTTCAACAGTACTTCGTTCTTCTTTGTTGCTGCGTTATATCGTATCAATCTGGAAAAATCAATTCACATGGATGAGTCGAGGTATAAAAAGCGCGCTTTTCAAGGCGTTTTTCAAATAATTGTATTCCGGCAAAAATGCAGTTTCCAATTATCCATATTTGTGGCCCTTATTTTTTTTTTTTTTCACTTTTCTGTGGCTACTTTCGGAAAAATTACCTTCCGGAGGGATCGGCAAAGAATGTGAATATCCCGTCGTATAATTTAAAGTCGGTGGAACTGTCGGTCCAGTAGACGTCGCCGTTACTAGCAACATCGATGCTGTTGAAAATTTTAGCAACTTTGCCGTCGATGGGTTTACTGGGATCGAATAGTTGGTCGTATTTGGAGGTTTGGACATTGAGCTTGAAAATGCCGTAGTAAGTGTCGACGACGTACAGGAGACCTTGTTTGTCAAATTTGAGTCCCAGAGGTCGTCCACATTTATCTTCTTCCCAGGCACCAGCTGCGCAAACAAAGAGACGTAAAAATCTACTTGCCGCAATGTGGCACGAGCCTTGTGGAGCTTAAAACTCACCACAATCTTTGCCGAAGCGAACGAGGGGCACAACTTTCTCGTTGTCTACCCTGCCGACAAATCCGCCTTGCATTCCTGTATAAAGTTGGCCATTGTACGAGTCGAACGACTCGGGTCCTTTAATTTGACCTTGGAACAATATTTCAGGGTCGTTGAGTCGGTCGTTGGGAGCAAAAATGCCAACGAGAGCCGCGGGAGGTTTTATGCTATGGAAAACGATAATTTACGTCATTTTCGAATATTCACGAATCAATAGTTTTTCGTCTTTGTGTATGTTGTAAAATGTCACCTGTATTCGGTAAAAGGCACATTCGGCGGTAATCCCGGCGAAAATGTAATGACGGCAAGGAAAAAAGCAACGTAGACGACGGAAGTCCCCAGTGACTTGAGGTAACTCATCGCGCCTTCACAAATATTCCAATGACCTTGGAAAAATGTTCAAAGTTCTCGATGACTGCCGCAAAAAACAATAAAAACTGTACTGAAAATCGTGTTATCAAGACGTTGCCAAATCAAGGATTATTCCGTTCGAGATGAAAAGCGTTGAATGGAAATTGTTGGAAGCGCGAAGGATTATAATCGCGTTGACGAGATGGAATCTTACCTGACAGCTTGAGGTCAGTTACAGTCGCGACCGTCTGTAGCGGTGTGATGAACAGTCGAAACGCAACTGATTGAAATGGCGAAGACCGGCTGGCAAAAACAAGCTCGGGAAAATAAAAGATAAATAAATACAGCGAGGCTGCGAAGAAGAGGTAAAAAGATAACGCGAAATGTGATTCGTGGAAGATGCCACGCGACCGAAAATACGTGTCTCTCAAAAACGGTGCTTAAATTGCCGAAATCTTGCCGCAAGATCGATCGACTGCAGCGTCACATCGGGTTGCGGTGATAAAATAACGCAAAACTCTTGCGATTATGTACAAGCGAATAATAATAAGAATTTTTGACACTCTCCGAGTTCCAGACGCGGTTCACAACTCAAGATCCTCTCTTTCTGTCCCCTTATTCTTTCAAAAAGCAATTCAGCAATTTTCAGTCACCATTAACCAACTTGATTCTTTCATCGACCTACACCGCGTGTACACAACGTTCTTTCATGTATGCATACACGTATCCCGCTGCTACGTGTCGAACGCTGTTTCTTTGCTGTTTTTTTTCTTTTTTTTTTTCATTACGCCGCTCGACTCTCGTTTCTTTTACCTGGACGACGCTTATTGTAACGGTTCTTCGATCGTCTGTCTCGTATCAAGCCATCCTCAATGGTTTTCTCATTGCAAAGTTATTCACCGCGTACACAAGACCTGCCCCGTTAGCGAGATCATGCACGAAGTCAGAATTATATCGTATTTTTTTTTTTACTCAAATTTTGACTATAGACACATGATTTTTTTAAGGGAGCTGCGACGATTTTTTTGTCGAATTATATAATATTTTTAATTTATACGAACTGTGAGCATTGAACTTTAACCCGCATGCATTTTGTTGAATGTTTTTACGTAGAAAAACGTATAGATCTATAAGTTTAGCGATGTCTTTTGCCACAATTGCGAGTATATTCGAATCAAAGTCTAAGGTCACGACGGACATTGAATGGTTCACTCGGAATTTATCCGATCATATGTTTATTATGCAGTTACAAGATTTACAAATTATAAATGTTTCTTACATTCCTTCATGTTTATGTCTCCGGATTTTTATTGAATGCATGGAAAAGCATAATGGGAACGTCATTTCGATTTTCGATAGTTTTTCATACTTCTAAATAAGATTTGACTGAAAAATGTCATATCTAAGGTTGCATGTGACACGTTGGGGCGAACGAATTCGAAGGATTTTTTTTTTCTTCGACGTCGTGTGTGTGGCACACCCTGTATATTTTTCTCGTTCGAAAAAATCGCGCCTGGATACAAAACCATAATTCAAGATCAACAAATGACCGGCCTTGTTGACTGCAAATTTGCAAATCATTTCGTAAAACAAGCACAGCTGGAGCATCAAAGGTGCAAAATTTAATATTCAAAAATTACGTGGCATTTATTAGGAATATAATCTGTACGCCGCGATCGCTGCGATGTATGCGCGGCGTGCGTGTGTGTGTTGTGTGTGACGCGAGCACGGTCTTACCTACAGGTCTGGAAACTCCCGTCGCGGGGCTAGTGCGCTTATCGATGCCACAACGCGTAGTTCATGAAATCGCCACTATAGCGCCGGTTTAACACGCCGTCTCGGTATTTTTGCCGATTTCTTGAAAATATTTTCTGGTCGACGTGGAAACGTTTGTATTTTAGAGTAAAATACACGTAAACCAGAAAAGTAGAACTTCTCGTACGATTCGCGTAGATTTTGCGACAAAACTGAATTTTTCGAAGTTTTTCGGGAGTAGCCAGCGCCATCTGTTGGCGTCCACGTGAACGAACAGTCGGACAAAGAACTTTGCGCTGCTCTGTCGATAAATATGGAGTGTTTCTATATCTACATGTATATACGATGATGCATTTGCGAGAATTAATCCATCTCTTCATAAAACAGAGATGCAATCGCGTACTTTTTACGTCTCGCAATGGAAAATGGAAAATAAAGATCGTTTCGTAGCCCGAAAGTGGTGCAAACAGAGAAGCGAGGAAATGAATTGCCGAATAAAGTTGGTCAATGTTTCGAAATTTAACGAGCTGTCATAATTCTTCACCCCCCCCCCCCCCCCTCTTTCGCCCTCTCCCACCATCCCGACATATTGAAAGTTTAGTCATCTGGTGTGTACGTTCTCCTGTCATAATTCTGTTGTTGTCGAACAAAGTTTTTCGTGTTTTTTTCGATATAGACTCGAGACAATGAAAAATCTGTGACGAGCGAGCAGGCAATGCAATTGTCCTGCGAAACGCGATGACCGATGTTTTCGGTTGCAATAAAGGTCAGTCGATATAATTGTGTCATCGGGAAAACACAAAACGCGCGTTGATCCTGAGCTTAATATAACCTCTCTTTTGTGCGATGTTGTTTCTTATTTTTTACGTTTTCATAGTCGCAATTGCAGAGACTAAAGTCACCATTCAAAAACTCACGTGATGTATTTTACAACCCATTTATTTCCCTTCCAAAAACGAGCTGAACCCAAGTGTTTACTGTCAATTTATTCCACAACAATAATGTCAAAAAGTACATAATACGTAATTGATCGTTCTAACCAAATTCATTAAATTTCCACGCCCGATCCCATGCAATATTTCAAGATTCTCAAATGAACAATATACTCGCGATCCAAGACAAAAAATATTGTTTTGACTTTTCTTCTTTGTCCGTCAAATCTCCGCCCGCACAATATCTCCCTTTTGTTATATCGTTTTTTTATCTTATCACTTATTCTTCTACTTCCTCGTAAAATTTCTTGTCTGGCCCTGATTCTCAACATCCCAGAGACGGAAATGATCAAAAAAATGATTTACAGTTTTATCTTCACCTAAAAACTGTGTTCTTAAGAATTCTGTATTGTTTTGCCTCTCAAGGAAGTTGCAAGCCTGCTTAATGCTATTTTCTTGTGAATAGAGCCAAGCCTGACTATGGATCATGGGTTTTTACCATTTCTTTGTTCGGAGGGTCACACGGAAGTTTGCTTTGCGAGAAAATGTTTTTGAATCAAGATGTACACAAGGAACGAACGTATACGTCGAAACTTTGAGATTCCAAGCACGAAATTTGTGCAATCTTGATTTTTTTATCACTTTCGTTAGGATTTCATGGTTGTCTGCAATTTTGCGTAACGGTAATGATTTTTTTATAGTGTATCATCGAATTGATTCCTCACGATTCAGTGAAAAACTTGACCTCGCAATTGCTAGTCCCAAACATCATAAAAATGGACAGTCTATTCACGCCGAATCTGAACGAGGAGCCAGAGGACATTCCTCTGAGTCAGGAGCCTGTCTGGATACTTGGCAAGAAATATAACGCCCTAAAAGGTGCGTCGATAACTGAAAATGCTCGAATTTCCAGAGAAATCTATTTCGGAGGGAAATGCCTGGAGCGATCTTTAGAATAAAATATTTCTGGAGGGCAAAAAGACTTTTGATCGATGGACAAATTTCAGAATTGGAAACAATCAGAAGGGACATTACTTCAAAATTGTGGTTCACGTACCGCAAGGGATTCGTTCCGATCGGCGGAGGCGGTTCGGCTTTCACCTCGGACAAAGGATGGGGCTGTATGCTGAGGTGCGGGCAAATGGTTCTGGGCCAGGCACTGGTTTTCTTGCATTTAGGTATAATCTCGTTGTTCTCATTGCCAAAATATTGAATTTCCACCAAAAAATTGAACGTTTACGAATACTTTTCGAGAATTTTGCAACGACGAGGTTTTTCTATTTTTATTTTTAATTAGGGAGAGAATGGCAGTGGATACCAGAAACTAAGGACAGCACGTATCTCAAAATTTTGAATCGTTTCGAAGACAAAAGAACCGCGCCATTTTCTATTCACCAAATCGCTCTGATGGGAGCTTCGGACGGCAAAGATGTTGGTCAATGGTTCGGACCAAATACCGTCGCGCAAGTCCTCAAGTGAGTTTCAACGTTTTTGCCTAGGAACGCTCTCTCCCCAATCTTTTCAAGCTTCGGCGATATGAAAATTTCGGCACGACCTTGAAATGTGATCAATTTTTCATCTTCTCGGAACCCCCGCGTTCCTAACAATATTTTAATTCATTTCCCAATCAATTATTTTATTATGGTTTTAGGAAACTCGTCGTTTACGATGACTGGAGTTGTATCACGATACACGTTGCTCTCGATAACACGTTAATTGTCAATGACGTTCGTAAGTATAATTAATCGTCGAGAATTGAAATATAACAACAATAAGAAACAAAAAAAATTCGGCATAAAGCTGTAGCGAAGTGAGCGATTCGAATTTGGCCACTAAACTCGCCAGCATTTCGCTCGCTAAACTCGCATTTTTATTATTTGCATTATTTTTCTTCGGCTTATGATTGTGCGTGAAAAAATAACAAACATTTAACAATTTACAGTGAGGCAATGTCGAGTCGAGGGCGGAACATCGGCTGTCGTTGAAGGTGACGAGCCCCTAAAAGCACCGAGTCAATGGAAACCTCTTTTACTGCTCATTCCTCTGCGGCTGGGTTTAAGTGACATTAATCCAGTTTACATAAATGGCCTTAAAGTATGGGAAAAATCCAGATTTTCTTAAAACACAAAATTCTTCAATTCCCGATAAAACTAAACGATGTTTTTTTAGGCATCTTTCCAAATTCCTCAATCGTTAGGAGTCATCGGGGGTAAACCAAATCTTGCTCTCTACTTCATTGGCTGTGTCGGTACGTTCAATTAAATAAAAATAAAAATTGCATCGATTTCCAAAAAAAAAAAAACACAAACGAACCAAAAAATATTGTTAAAATTTTGTGGAATTCTGTTTATAATTTTTCAACTGCTTTTCAACCAGGAGACGAAGTCATTTATTTGGATCCTCATACCACACAAAGGGTTGGCAGCGTGGATCAAAAAATGGATGAAGAGGACATTGAAATGGACTCGACGTACCATTGCAAAACGGCCAGTCGCATTCCAATCACAGGAATGGATCCATCGGTTGCCCTCGTTAGTATTTTTCAACACTCGACATTACTCGTTTCCTGGGAGAATTTCATAAAAACGATTTTTCTCTCTCGTCGATTAAAAATTTGAAAACCACTCATTTTCATCCACTCGTCAATTGTTGCCAAATAAATTTTCAGTCAGAACGTTGTTTTGCCTTTGGAAATACAGATCGAAATGATATTTTCAGTGTTTCTTCTGCCCGACGGAAAAAGATTTCAAATCTTTATGCAGATCGATGCAGGACGAATTAATATCGCCGGAGAAACAGCCATTGTTTGAAATCTGTACAGAAAGGCCTGCAAATTGGTCACCCACGGAAGATATTGCGACCGAGGCTTTGGGGAATACAGCAGCTAAACGTAAGTTGCTGGCCAGGCAGAGAAAAAACAAATTTTCGTCTAGAATTTTTCGATTTTTCACATTTTATTCAAATTCCCTAAAAAAAAAAAAAAAACGCTCATTATTTTTTTTTAAATACTTACGAAAGTCTGCTTTTCCATTTCAGTTTTTGATCTCGATGCTCTCGATCGACAGTACGACACTTCGGACGAAGATTTCGAGTTGCTGGGTTGACGTTAGGCTACCAGAAATATTTTTATTACGTCACTAACGTCTCATTGGCGGTTCGATTGTCCTCCGGAACGGGGCACGATGGCGTGAATCTCGTGCTTTTCATACGGAATAACGAGATTTACACATTATACCATTTTACCATTGTAAATAATGCGTGAGTTTAAACTGTAACGAGGTTCGAAGCAAATCGGCAAATCTTTATACAGTTGACGCGACACATTTTTGCACTTTTGAACCTCCATGTTTTTATCCATTATTCCGCTGTCGTGAAGGAAACTTTGAAAAGTTATATTTATGTATAACAAATTCTTCGTTCAAAGCATTCGCGGATCAAACCCAAATAATCGTAATTTTTAAAATAATGCAAATACGACAAAATAAACTTACTACTAGTTCGGATAAGATCGACACAAATTTGTAAATACTCTGTATGTAAGCTTATGTTTTTACATAGAGTTTATCGCTTCAATGTGATCGCGCATCGTTATATTTCTTCACCATGAAGTATCACGAGTCAACAGAATCAACACAGTTTTTCGTTCAGGCGAGCGATTCACCCTCAAACAAATATTCCAAAATTACTAATGAAAATCTCACAATTATCTGTACTTTTTCGGTTTTTCAACATTTTTACCAAAATTTCGAGTTTTTCGGGCCTTGAATGTTCACGGAATTTTCGACAATATTTTAACATCACGATTTAACATTACGTTGCAGTTACTTTTTTTTTAGTATTAACGAAGCCATTTTCGTGTGACACCCGAAAATGAAAAATTACGTGAACTTCCCTTGAAATTTTCGGAAATGATAAAAAAAACAGTTGTTTAGTTTTTTTTTCGCTTGTTAAAACGTCGTTTGTAGATTCCGTTGTACCTGAAGACTCGAAAATGGAAAAATAGAGACTGACAGGGGCTGCATGAGGCCGAAGGTAAAATGTGAGTCGCTCGCCACGAAGCTGTCAGTGTGAAACGCTATTTGTATAAGAATTCTTGTGAGAATTTTTACACGGGCTCGAATTAACGTACGTCGAAGCTTCGATTTTTTTACAACGCGTGTATTTTATTGTAAAAAAAGAAAAGTTAAGAAAAAATGACAAATTGGCTTTGATTACGCGGTTAATGGGCCCATAATGTTGAATAAATTGCTAAACGTGATTCAAACTACAATTAGCTACGTATTCTTAATATTTTCCGATCTTTTCGTTTTATACAGCAAACAAATCTTCTGTCGTCCAGTCGTCAATCGTTACGGAATCGTGCAACTGTATGTTTTGCGGAATGGAATTCATTCAATTCCCGCAAGCCGTTATCGTGCGCCAATTTTTTCAACTCTTCGGTGAATTTCTGCTGCTCGTCCTGTCGCAAATCCACTAAAAACTTACGTGATTCCATTATCACATTCCCACCTTTTCTCAACAACTTTATCACATTTTCTAGCTGCTTCGTCACGTTGTGCCCGATCCAAATAACGTCAAATTTCCCTATGTAGTCACTTTTGTTTTTGTACGTATTCAAGCTCGAGACCGGATGAAAAATTACCTGAAAAATATTCCATCTTTATTGAAAAACCTTTGTTCGGGGAAATTCTCTGATAAACAGAAAACAGAGAGGCGAAAAATTTAAATTTTACGAAACTTCAACATTTCACATCGTTTTTTCAAGTTTTTTTTTACGTTTTCCAATTAGAACGTTTTTTTTTCGAATTTTTCATCAAGCAGTGAACTTTTGCTTAGCAGCCAAAATTTTTTGTCCTCTTTTTTGTTTGTAATTGACAAAAGAAATTGGAAAACCTTCGAATCCGGTATTTCAGCCCAATTGATATTTTCTTTATCGAATCTTATGTTGTTTCCCAGAGTCCAAGATTCGTGTTCAATTTCCATATCCGGCATTTCCGTGACTAAAGTCCCGTTCAAAATCGACGAATCTCGATGGGCAGCGATTGCATCGTCACAGAGTGGTTCGTTGGTTCTGATCTCGTGGATCGTTCGCATTACCTCGCGCTCAGCAACGTCCGTTGCGCGAAATTTGCTGCTCCAAAAAAATATAAACATGTAATGAACGTCGAGGTTTTTAGATTTTTAAAAAATGGATTTTTTCTGACGATATTTCTGAATCAATAAGAGAATCGAGGGAAATCGAAGTCAGGCTGTATTTTATTTTCGCTCACTTATTTTTATTTTCTTCGTCGAGTGCCCAAGTGAAAAAAGGTCCGTTCGTAATGTCTTCGGTATACGCGTAGTGCAAAAATCCAGCCCCATGGGGTGTCACGTTGCTCAATAACGTTGGGTTGCTTCGTGCTGGTTCACCCTCCAACCACGTAAAAGCAATACCATTGGTACGCCAAAATTTATACTCTTGGAGCTTCAAGTTTGGGACATTACGATCTTTCAAAACCATATTAAAGTCCCAATCGAAAACTCCGTCTTTGTAATCGTAACGAGTACCAAGATTTTTCCTGATTCGACGATCCCAATACTCGATCATCGGTACGCCGTCGCAGAGCGCTCGACTCCAAAATCTAATAATTCGGTCAGGCGTTATTCGAACGAATCAATAATTCTTATGCAGTTTTTAGTTGGTGTGCAATTTGCATTCACAAAACAGCAAAATGCAATTTGGAATTATTCCCATTGCACGACAACTGGACAACAATTTATTTCCAATACGAACTTGAAAATTCCTTCGACAATGTCTCGATCCCTGTGCCTGAGCTTGCCCAGTTCGAGCCACGGACATTCTAGTGTCTGAGTCGGAACGTCAGCCAGTCGATAAATTCTTTTCGCAAGGTATTTTGCAGTCGCCGGTCTCAGGAGCGTATTTCCATAAACTTCTAAATAATATCGCGTCGATTCCTGCAATCCTTGAATGCGTAAAAAAAATCTCTCAAACGTTTGACTACCAAAAAAACTCTGTGCTGAAAATTTCAGGGTCGTAATGTGCGACGAAAATGAAGGCAGCCAGCAATTCTTTGAGACTCGTACCAAAAAAAATTGCACACGAAAAATACGTACCCAACGATTACATACCCAAATTTTTCTCCAGGCAAATGTTGAGCAGCAGGATTGAGCGGGCAACTTGTTCCAGAGTTGGTTCAATAACGTGAAAGTTGATGTTACGTTTTGCATGATTGTACGCCGAAGCAAGAGTTTTGGCGATGTGTCTCGCGTCGCCGGAACCAACGATCAGAAACTCGAGAGCCTCTTCGCAGTTCCCACTCACATTTTCGTTTATCTCGCATCGCAAATCGAGCGGAGGACTGTAACCCCACCACATTACTGTTTCGCAAATAATAACACGAAATTTTCGCCAAAAACGAAGAAATCGAGGCAAGCGAGAACTATTTCAGATGAAAAGTTTCTGTTGACACCGTCGCCATAGAAACGCGAGGCTTGGCACGAGAAATAGGCAGGACAAAATTGCAGGATTCTTTACCCTCCCAAATAAAATTTTCCCTTCAAAATTACGAGAATTCAATTTGCGAGTTATTTTTTGTATCATCGGCCTACGAGGATCCGAAAAAGGCCATAAAAAAATGGTATAAAATCCACTGAGAGTTACGACAATCTTGTATATTAAAATAAAAACATTTCGGAGTCTCGTATAACAAAGCTATGTCGACGTGTTTAGCGACGTCACGTCGGTATTTATCGTATTTTATCTTATTACTTTAAGACTTATAAAACCATTGATTTATTTATGATAATATAGATTCTGTGACACAGATAAAAAATAACTCGCCCTTTCCTTCGTCCGTTGCGGACTCGAGTCTTGTGAGCGCGAGCGTTGCAACAACGATTGTTTTTTTTTCATTTACGATCTATTCACAAGTGCCAATCGCCGTGAAGACGATTTTCTTCCTACAACGAGATCCGTTTATTTGTCTCGTTTCTTTTGGGCTCGCTTATTGCCACAACGTTGCAAAATGTCCGTCACATGGCTCTTGTGCTGGAATATCGTCACGAGCTGACTCCTCGCCTCGTTCATTCCTTCGCTTATCAAACTGCTACGCTGCATATTTCCTTTTATCAATTCGTTCGCTCGCTCCACACCGTCGTCTTGTCGGCTCTTTCCGTTTTGCTGCGATTCCAACATCATCAGAGTCGTTTTCAATTTCTCGTGCACCTGCGCAAGTCGTCGAAATCGTGAAAATTTGTCAAAATCATTTTTCAATCCTCTGAGGATTCGCGAAATTTATGGAATTTTATGCTGGAACACACGCGCTTGGACTTCATGTCGCCGTGGCCCCGAAACTCAGGGGTAAAAATTTATGATTTTTTCGAAAAAAAACTGCGGTTCGGCTTTTTTCGAAAAATAAGAGAAAAATCGGTTGAAAACACACCAAAAACACGTAACTATGCGAGCGCGCGGTTCCTAAGTGCATATTGGGTCAATCTGACCCAAGGCGTTTTTCAAATCGTTGTTTTTCGGTGAATAAGCATTTTTATCGTAAATTATAATTATTTTATGGCTCAAATTTACTTTTTGACGAAAATGAAGGTTCAATGCTCGCGGTAACAGAAAATTGTGCACGTAAGTTTGATAATGAGTTAGAAAGAGAGTTCAAGTCTATAGATATTGAGAGAATTTTTCGGAAATACCTGTTTCTCCAATTCCGCCAAGTCTTCCATTTGTGCTGTAAGATGATAAACTTTCCAGCCGTTTATTTTTTGTAAAACGTGTTTTTGTTGGGCAAGTTCTGCGACCGTTGGCCTTCGCTCTTCCCGGGGTCGCACGTCACCGGGTCTTCGGTAATGATGAAGTCGGCTACCACCCCAGCGATTTTTCCACGAAGATCCTGGAGAGATGAGAAAATGAAATGAATGAAAAAAATGGTCGAATCAATGAAATTGAGAGGGAACCGAATTTTCACGGGAAATTCCGTAAAATTGTTGTGTTTTTGCGGCAAATTTTAGTAACTAAAACGTACCCAATAAACTGGGGGTGGGTCTCGCACGCATAACGACGGGAGTTGTATGGGGAACGATTCTGCCATCGTGTTGTTGCAAATTCGATAATTGTTTTCTCTCGACACCAAATTTCTCGCGCGTTTCTTCTTTGATTTTCATTTTTTCTTCCGTTATGAATTGCATCTCTTCGTCGTGGCAACGGGATTCGGTGAGTTCAACGCCCGTGAGCTGCTGTTTCCGAGGCTTTTTTCTGGGAGACATTTCGACGACGGTTTGATTGATCGGTATTCTCGATTGCTCAGGCTCTTCGTCGAGCCCCGGCGACGATGTCGCCGAAACTGTGGTCGAGCCTGAACTTTGACATCCACCGTCACGATCCCTTGTCGGTGAACCAGGTGGACTAGAAGTTGAGGCCACTGATGGAAGAGCCGCGAGTACAGGTACCAAATTTTTCGCCACTCCTGGAAAATTGTCGAATTAACAATCAAATTCGTTGTTTAAAAATGAGTTGCTGTTTTGATTCAGTTCTAAACGCCCAGCAATCTTACCTTTCGCGGGTGAACTGTCATGATCTCTTTTTCTAAGTATACTCGGTCGTGGCGAGGCGTTTGGTTTTGCGTGAGTTTCCTCATAATTCGTGGGTTCAACCAACAATCGCACGGGCTGCACGGTGGTCGGGCGATATTGCGAATAACCACCTGCGGATAACGAAAGGGTCAATGATCCTCCTCGCAAACGCTCGAAAACACAACAAAAAATCTCAATACACTTCGCACGACTAAAACAGACTCCTAATTAAGTATTCCTGCTAAAAGAATAAACTGCACGAAGCTTGCTGGACTGGTTGAAGCTTGCGTCGTCGGAATGCAACGAAATTCTTTGATTTTCTCGTAAAAATAAATATTCTCGGTCGCCAACTCCAGCGATATTGGAAAAGTTGTAATTTTTCGCTAACAACCCGAAACTTTTGTTTCGCCAAAACCACGACGATTCTACCATGAAATAAAAAATGTTGCAGTCACGAAAATAATGAGCTGCTGAAATTTGGGCAAAATTCAGACAATTTTCGAATAAAAATAGTGGAAAAATGTTTTCCTTTGGATGACTCACCAGACGGTTCGACGGAGTAATAAGTAGTTGTTTGGGGTGAGTTCAAGTATAAGCCTTGCACCGGTTGTGGAGTTGCAGCGTTCAAATTGTTGTTGTTGCTGCTGTTATTCGTTGGAGTTAGATTATTATTACTATTGATGGTGTTGCCGCTAGAGGGATTGGAATTTCCGGTTGTGATTCGAATGCTTTGAGGTTGTTGTTGCTGCTGGACGGGTTGTTGTTGTTGCTGCTGTTGTTGTTGTTGTTGCTGTTGTTTGGCGAGTTGAACGGCTTGAGCGATGCTCTGAGCCGATATCGTTTTAACCGGCGTCGGGGCAGTTCGAGTTGGCGGCAGAGGGAGCGAATGCAACGCCATGCCGGTTATCCTTGCAACAGAGGTCGGAGCTGCCGGTGTGACGCGCGTAACTTGTGCAGCGGCGCTTGAGGTCGTCGCGATAACTCGCGAAACTGTGCCAATATTTGCGAGTGACGTGACCGTTTGCACTACCCGCGGTCCGCCTTGCGGCTGCAATTGTTGTTGCACTTGTATCGGCGCCTGCGATTAGCGAGCGCAGAAAATCGAGTTCATTAAAATGCAGGCAGTGGGCCAAAAAGTAGAAAAATCTTGGCCTGTTGAATTTTAATCGCGCGAGTGGACTCGAAATGTCGACGTTTTCGTCATTTGCCAGAATCAAATGGAATAAAAATTATCATTTGTCCATTCGAAGCCATTGAATTGCAGGATTCGGAGGAAAAATTCATAACGAATACGCACCTGCTGCGGAATGACTATGCGACTGACAGTCGCCGTTGGAGCTCCTGTTGTGGGATTGATTGTCAATTGCCTTCCAACTGTTGGCTGCACGGTCACGGACGTTGCGTTTGTTATTCGATTCATCGGGCCCATTACTGGCGCGGAGACCGCAATGCGATTGACGCTTCCCGCTGCGGTCAAAGGTCTCGAGATTTGATTAGCCTGAAAAAAGTCATAACGTATTCAGGAATCTCAATTATCATTCGTGGAAGAATAAAAAAAAATGAAACTACGTGAGAGGCAAAATTTTGAATCGAGAACCGAAACAGATTGAAAATTTATAGCGATACTTGAATTTTTTTCGTTTCATACGTCAAGGAATTCAGTCAATTTCGATTTTCGTACTTTTTTGATTCAATCAGATCAGCTCCAGAACGTTAATTTACCTGCAAAGGCTGAGTGAGCGGTCTCCCTGGCTGGATCGTCGCAGTGATGTTGGAAACTTGAGGCGTAGGCGGCCGAGCAGCGACGGGTATTCGAGCAATATTATTGTTGGTTTGAAGCACCGGCGCTATGAGCCTCGAGGGTTGTCCCTGAACACCAGTGACCATAGTGGCTTGCACGGGCCTCCCTTGAACCGGGGTCACCAACCGTGGCTGCTGTTGGCCACTGTACACCGCGGTTGGCGGCCTCGTCGTTATCCGACTTACTGGTGGCACCGAATGTCTTTGCGGTTGTGCATAAACCACCGACGTCGTTTTCGAAGGCCATTGGGGATTCGCCGAACTCGTGTTCAAGCTGATCATTAAATTGGAACTTGTTGAGAAAACAACAATTCATTGTAATCTTAATTTTTAATTTCAAGTTTTTGTCTGAAAACTGTATGAACCGAATGAAAAATAATTTTGTATTTTCCGAGAGTTTTTGTTGATTCATGAAATCTGATTTTTCGTCGATTTTTTTCTAGTATACAAAATTCATACCCTGGTCTCGATATCGGCACCGCTTGTCCTGCGCACGCTCGTACGATCGGCGTAGCGACTGTGGATCTCGGTGCCGAGATATTCGCTACTGCGGCTGGTCCTCGTGGCACGTGATACGTCGCCGGTATGCTCGTTACTATTTGTTGAGTTTGCTGCGTCTGTTGTTGTACCTGTGGTTGCGTTTGACGATCCACCGTGCTCAATATTCCTGGCGGTATAATTCTCACCGTAGAACCCACAGAACACAACTAGAGCGATCGACATGGAACAGAATAAACAGAAAAATTATTCATGATTTTGCCTCGCATCTCGTTTTTCCCTTTTTGCTTCATCACAGAATATGTGACGGTGAAATTTGTTTCTTTTTGCACTTTTCAATGTCAATGTGCTTTCAAAATTTCCCAAAACATCGAAAAATCATATTTACAATAAATTGTTCTGGCACTGTAAAATTCAAACGTTTTTAACTCGGAAACGGTTTGAGCTTCGGGGCCCCCGTTTTGCACAGATGTTAATCCATACCAATTTCTCATTATCTGAGAATTTTATCGGAATTGCTAAAAAAAAATACAAATTGTACGGCATTTTGAAGTTCTACAAAAAAAAAGGGTGTCACTGCTCCAACTTCCGCAAATTTTGAGATTTATTACTAATTTTTTTTTCATCAATAGAGTATCATGATACCAAGCTTGGTATTGAATTTGGGAAATTTTGGTTGAACCGATTGAATTTTATGATTTTTCGAATTTCACAAAAATCTGAGATTTTTGAGAAATCGCCTAACCGCTTCAATTTTTTGCAAATGTTGCAAGATATTGTGTATAAGTCTGTCCTTTTTCATTACTTTTCGCAAAAGTTGCCAGAAATATTTTGAAAAAACGAATTTTGGGACATTTTGAAATTTTCACAAGCTCTTCGTCAGTTTAACTCCCGTGAATTTCAAGATTTATTACTAATTTTTTTCAAGGGAGCCAAAATTAAAGAGAAAAGTACTTCGCGAAGGATTTGAGCATCGTGCTAAATCTTGACGAAGTGCTTGGCAAACATTTTTGATGAACAAAACTGAGTTGATTCCATGAATATTTTTTTAACAAGCATCTGGCTTTACCGTAGTCGTTATTTTGTTCGTTTCCGCAGAAGTAATGCCGGACTGAACGACGGGTTTCATGATGGACAACTTTGGATTGAGATCGAGCGAGACGGACTTGCCGACCAAGGTGTTGGTTGTCGCGACGGACCCAATGACGCTCTGTGCCGGCTGGATAGTTTGGATGTTGCTCTGGACAATGTTTTGAACACTTTGCACAGTCTGCAGGTTCTGTATCGTCGCCAAACTGTGGGTGGGCATGGAAATACTAGTTTCAGGCAAACGCTTTTCTCCGTCGCCGTCCATTGTATTCGCATTGGTGTTCATGTTTCTCCGACGCTGTAAACCAGACGATTTTTTTTCTAATTAACAAATTTGTTTTGACAGACTGTCATAACAACGCCGTCGGAAAAGCGTTGCAAAAAAAAAGCCGTCAATAAAGTCGAGAGTGAGTTTCTCCGGGAAAACACACACTTTGTTCAATTTTTGTAGATTTAGTGGGGAAAAAAAATTGACCAAGGAAATTTCGGCCGTGAAATTCTGGAGAAAATGAATTCGTTGACGAAAAAAAAATTGGCCTCCCCAATTTCGACCCCATGGACTCGGGAAAGGTTAAGGAATTTCGGAAAAGTTTGTGACGATTTTCAAAATGATGAATTTATGCAGGAGTTTATTATTTTTTTATATCGGAAAGTTATTACGAACGCGAAAAACCGGTGGTAAATCAAACCGAACGACTATTCCGGGAGCGATGTTTATTGGACGAATCAATCAATCATTGAGCGACAAATACCGCGATAAGTATTTCCTTTTTTTCGAACGAAATTAATGCATGTGTTATGTGTTATATATATATTGCAACATCTGTATGTGTGGATATATTTATATGCGTATACGTATCCGTATGAAAATTTAAATTTATTTATTTGTTTACATGGCAGGTCATGTGTGGAGGCGTATCGAGTTTCTATATCGAGTCAGAATTCTTTCCGTATTGTCGCGCATTGCGTATTAATTTTTGTTGTAAAAAAAGAAAAAAAAGCATCGAGTTTCAAAACGTTGCGTTGAGGTTACAGAAAAGGAGCGAAAATCTCAATACTTTGTTCTGGCCCGCGTTAACACGATTTTATCACCGCAAGAGCGCGAATTGGACGAATTTATTTCCTCCGAATTTAGTTTAACGCGATTTTTTCGCAACAAGTATGGGAACACAACTGGGAGCATTATTTTTTGCACTTTTTGCTTCTGACAGCAACACGATTCGAAAACTATTAAATTATTTCGTTGGTTATCAAGCTCCATAACGAACCTTTCGTCAATTAAATCACTGTGTTAATCGCACTTCGCTGGGTATATTATTTTTACTCAATTCACTGAATTCTCGCTGAACTATGATTTTTCATTGAACGTACGGGAAAAAACATCTTTCCGAAATATACAACAAATCGTACATCGTCACAGAAGCCTGCAACTCCTCGTACTGGCATAATGCAAACAGTGCATTGCGAGGGCTACCTTCGTTGCCATTGCGCAACCAACGACGCGCAGTACAACTATCATCTGCTTTCGATGTGTTGAATTTTTTTTTCTTTGTACTGTTACTAAAAGCCCATTGGCCTTTGCACAATAATTTATACATCGCGCATGGCGTAAGCGTTCATAAAATCATTTCGTCTAAATTGAAAATCAAAAGTCGTTGATAAGAAATTGTTGTTAAATATTTCTTATTACACGGTAGTTGTCATAATAATAAAGTTCACGCAGCCGACGCGCTATTTGAAACGCAAATGACGTCACTGCTACGGGCAATCAGTGCCATCTAGTGCAGAAAAGTGGAAGCATAACTAAAAGTTCTGCGTTCGATAATATTCACGATAACGTATCCAAAATCCCTTCCGCCCACGATATCATTGTCTCGAAAATTGTGATTTCTCGCTGAACGTTTGATGAATTTTGATTAAAAACCGTAATCACGATAACAAGACATGACAGCCGAATGAAAAAAATTTCACATGGATTTTCTTTCCTAGGTCATAATCGCCCAATCTATGATTGTTCAATCACAATTTTTACGGACCTTTTCGAACGTTTATTCAACTTTAATTAATAAAATAATTGATTCTAAAAAAATGACAAATATTTATTCCTACTAATCGTAAAGAACTTGATTGTATTATGACAAAAAATAAAGTAAAAATGATCGTAATATCCATCATCAGCTGAGAGCTTTTCTTTCAGCGTTTTGCCGCTATCGTTCACGCATGCGCCATAAACCGGAAATGCTTGCGAGTGACATCCGGAAATGGTGGCGTCCGTTTTGTTTTTGCTCTCACCAGATGGCGCTCCGATCCTGTCCAGATGATCTTCACGCCGGAAGCCCGGACCCGATCTTTTTGACTGCCTAGTTTGTGGTTCTTTTAGACCTGTGACACGATGGGTGAGTGTGACGAAAATTTCGACGTTTATTCTTATCGTATTTCATCCAAATAATTGCCCGATAAATCGATCAAAGAAAAAAGGAAAATCATAAAGAAAATATCGGGCTTTCGGACGATACCAATATTTTTGATTACTTTTAATCCGGAAATCGCGAAAATATTCATGATTGTTGACGTTGTGGGATTGTTAGTGTTCAGCATTTCCCGGCCGCGTATAACCCTCTTTCGGTCTCTGACTCGTCCGGCTCCAAACAAACACGTTTTTCTTTATTTCAACCGAAAATTCGTTATCAAACGCATTTCGCGATTCTTCGTGACTCGAATCATCAAAAAATCTCGAAACCGCGTCTAACCTGCAATTCCGAACTTGCCAATTCCATCGGCATCGTTGTGAATTTTTTGGTCTTGAATTTTTCAGGTATCTCACGCGACCACTGGCATAAAAGACGTGCCACCGGAGGCAAAAGGAAGCCTCTTCGTAAGAAGAGGAAGTTCGAGTTAGGACGTCCCGCCGCCAACACCAAACTCGGACCCCAACGTATCCACACCGTAAGTTTCATCTCCCTCATTTTCACACTCGATCAATTTAAACTCCCGAGACTCGAAAAACTTTTCTCAATCGAAAAAATTCTTTGATACTTCGTTCCGTGTCAATCTTCAAATTTTTTTACAATCTCGTTATTTCCTTCTGATCTTTGCAAACAAAACTATCTAAATACTTGTCCAAAGAGATTTTTGAGTAAAATACACTTTTGGGAATACGTTGACTCTGCTTTAACAGTACAAACGTTCGTACCCTCGTGTCACGTGTTTTTTCAAATGTCAGACCGAGCGCTCGAGAGCAACGCCATCGTAAATAAAATATTTCGAGCCATAGTCAGCCAGAAATTTGTCCACCGGCTCTCTAACCTCTGGCGTCAAAACATGAAATTTGTTTTCTCCTCAATCGCCGAGAGAATGTTTACGAGCATACAAAAACTATGCACATACATTTTTATTCGATAATTCTGAAGTTTCCATTGTTGAAATGCAACAAAATTCTGTTATTTCTTCAGCAGAGCCGATAATTATTATTCAATATTTGGTCCGGCCAATAAAACGATTCTCTCTTGCGACTAGAAAACTCAATCGACTTAAAAAATTGCCACGATTTTCAGAATTCAATAAATAATCAATAGAATAAATGTTTTCCGTTAAATCTCAACGTTGCAAACTTCAAAGTCATATTATTTGACTGCATGGATTTCGCATAGAAAAAATAGTCAAGACTTGTACGTTGTCATGAAAAAAAGCATTTTCTGTTGCTACACCATGAAAACTATTATTGTGGCTTCTTTACTGCGGAGGGAAGTCTAGAATTCGTTGAAACTTCTTTAGTTCGTGGGTTTTGTTTGAAAAAACACAATTATGGTCGATTCACGTCAGGAAATTTGTGGAAATAATGTATTTTGGGGGAAAAGTTTTTGAGTTGCAAGTTTTATTGGGCTGAAGCTCATTTTCATGACTTGATTATCACAAATCGATGATTTCTGGAAAAGTTGCAATAACAGATGGGAGTTTGGAAAAGTTTTTCGATTTTCATCTTTCTCAAGATTGGAAAGACTTGGGAATTATTTCGCCAAATGATGATCACCCTTACCTACTCTGAGTGCCATGCTGACACATTCCCACAGCGTTCTGAAGCAAAAAATAACAATCAAACATTGATTTCTTATTCGCCTGACAATACTGACCATTTTTTCGTTTTTTTTTGTTCGTTTTTCGTTTTGTATAACGAAATGAAGGTTCGTACCCGCGGAGGAAACAAAAAATACAGAGCTCTGCGTCTTGACACGGGCAATTTTTCGTGGGGTTCGGAATGCTCGACCCGCAAGACTCGTATAATCGATGTCGTTTACAACGCCTCGAACAACGAGTTGGTCAGAACCAAGACCCTCGTAAAAAACGCCATAGTGACGATCGACGCTACACCATTCAGACAATGGTACGAAAGTCACTACATTCTTCCTTTGGGCCGCAAACGTGGAGCCAAATTGGTAAATATAAATTTTCATACAGTTGATAAAAACACCCACAAAATAAAACAGAATTTTCCCATCGTTTGCCTACGATTTTCGATGATTTTCATTTTCTTTCTCCACACAGTCGGAGGCTGAAGAAGAAATCTTGAACAAGAAAAGGTCCAAGAAAACCGAAGCCAAGTACAAGGCCAGGCAACGATTCGCCAAGGTTGAACAAGCTCTAGAAGAACAATTCGCGACCGGTCGCGTCTTAGGTAAGAAAAAATAAAACAAACAGCTTTTCTGAACCGATAATTAAAAATATTAGTTGAGAAATGTTTTTTTTTTTTTCAATCGACATACGAAAAATCGAAAATTCTTATGGGGCCCGGTTTAAAAATTACAAATTGATTAGTCGATTGAAAACTTCTACCAAATCTCGAAAAAAAAGTTTTTTTTTTTTAAACGATAGATGATGAGTCACTTGTTGTTCATCCTGAGTGTTTTGATGACAATATTCCCACAGCGTACTGAAAATCGTTCGATAACAAAAATGCGTTTCTTTTCATTGACTTGAAATAATTCTAAAACGATTTTTCCTTCAAATTTTCAGCCTGCGTCGCCAGCCGTCCCGGACAATGCGGCAGAGCTGACGGATACATTCTCGAGGGCAAAGAACTCGAGTTCTACATGAGGAAGATCAAGAGCAAAAAGGCGAAGTAAAGCTTGTAATCGTACAAGTGGATAAAATAAAAAAATAAAAAACAGTATTCTACAAGTTTTTTCGTTTATTTCGATTCCCTCGATTTTTCACCCATTTCGGCAAGAAATTTCAGAGCTAAAAGGCCAAGGAAAACTTGTGATCGAACGCGTGGAGAAAAAAAAACTATCCGACAAGTTTTTTCTTCAAAAAATATCGATTTTTGCACGGAAAACGAAAAGAACGTTCAGAGGAAAAAAGCCCAGTAAAACTTAATCGATAAAGCTTTTGATTCGTTTCGATTGCCTCGCGTTTGACCCAATCATTAAAAATCCAGATTTTTGTACGTGAATGAAAAAGAAATTCACTAGAATTTTCGAAATATTGGTTGAATCAAAAAGTACAGCAATAAAATAAAAAAAAATTGTAGGACAGCACAAATTCGGGAAATAAAAACGACGTGGAGTCTAAGAAATCATGTGTATTGTTGCAATACATAAAATTATTTCAGCACCGCTATAGAATAATTTGACGTACGATGAACCCGGATGAAAGCCCGAAATCCCGATGAATGAAATGAAGCTGATCGCTATATGTTATTTATATTTAAATATTTATAATATGTGTTCGAGATAATCGTAACTGTACAGCGATTTTATACATTTATTTACACGCGGTTGGAAGAATTGTCAAGATTTGTATTTATTTTATTGTTATTTCTCGAGACTTTGAACTTGTCAGGTGGATGGTTGTGTATCAGTTTTGTTTTGAATATGTGTGATCCTCAGTCCTAATTCTCACAGGTGCATGGATTAGCGAGGTCGAGCGTTACGGGATCTTGAGATTTTTCGTGATAACGTTCGACGACAGGAACGTTTTCGATACTTCTATCGCCCCGACTCCGGAATTATTCTTTCCGCTTACTTTCTGCAAAAATGATTATATCAATGAAATTTAGAAAAACGGATTTCGCGTTTAGCTGCGTTAGAGATTATCTTTGTTTTGTTTTTTCTCTTCTCAAAGGATCGAGAGTTTGGCAGTGTAAGAAAAATTTGAATGAAGCTTCGTACGAGTCTGAGATTATTCGTCCAGTCCCTGTGAAAACCGACGGGTCAGGCTCAAGCAATTTTCTACGCATTTTCCAAAAAACTGTGTAAGCTTTATTGATTCTTTTTGTGACAAAAAAATCTCACACTGGAGCGTAACAAGTTTTTATCGCGTACAAATTCTTACAGAAAAGTTGAAAAAATAGCGAATGTAAAAAATATATTAATGCGTGTGTGTATTTTTGTTATTTTATGATGAAACGAGCCAATCAGAAAGATTGAAAAAACAATTTTATTCGTTGTTTTCTTGCAACGCATTCTTTGTAAAAATAAATAATTTATTGCGCACAGCAATGAAATGCTTGAGTGAAATTCAGACTTTAGCCCTGGCCTCTCACGGATAACTTATCAAATATTTTTGAGCTCCCCTCAAGCACGAGTTGATGGATGCAATTTGTATTGAGCAGCGATAATTATCGACAAAGTATTGAAAAAATGGGAAACGAATCTCACGATTTTTGTCTCGAGTGTCAATTGAATTTGTTGAGCTCGATTTTTCGTTGTATTCGTTGTTTCCCACGGTAGAAATGTTTATGTAAAAAAAAGCAAAAAATGGATCGTACGGATGATAATTCAAGGCTTTGCTTCGTGGCCGGTCTGTACATAACGCGTATTTGGGTCCAGGGACTTACACCAATTGACTCTAGGCTCCACTACGAGCTTGGGCATCACCTGCTGCTGCTGTTGCTGCTGCTGTTGCCTGTTGCTCGAGTCCGCGGGAGAGTTGGTAGGTTTTTGAGCACATTTTCGTTGATGCGTATGCCAGTGAGCCTGCTGGCAAAGGTGATCGCAGTAGGCGGTGTTCCAGCAACAATAAAAAAGTGCTTTTCGACCGCATTGCGCGCACCACTGCTTGGACTTTGTTTCTTCGATGCAACGAGCCTTGTCCTCTTCAGCTTCTTTGCGAACCTCCTCGACCGCCCGCAATCTTTCCGCTTCGAGACTCGCTCGCATTTCCCGCAAGGTTCGATCTGAAAATTCGCGTCTTTCATAGTTTGTTTTTTCTCTTCTCAAAGGATCGAGAGTTTGGCAGTGTAAAAAAAACGTGAATGAAGCTTCGTACGAGTCTGAGATTATTCGTCCAGTACCTGTGACAACCGACGGGTCGGGCTCAAGCAATTTTCTACGCATTTTCCAAAAAACTGTGTAAGCTTTATCGATTCTTTTTGTGACTAAAAAATCTGACACTGAAGCGTAACAAGTTTTTATCGCGTACAAATTCTTACAGAAAAGTTGAAAAAATAGCGAATGTAAACCAAATATTAATGCGTGGACTCGAGATCTCGGAAAAATGACGCAGAATTTTGGACGAAAGGGAGAAAAGTCGAGGAATTTAGTTTGAGGAAAACTCACCGGTGTTGTGTTTCAATTCAGCGAGTTGCTGTTGATGTTGCCACCGCATACGTTCGATCTGCAATCTCAAGGAATGTATCGTAGCCTGATGGCTGTCGACGCTGTTGCCAGTCTCGTTGGAGTTGGAGTCAGCGGCTTCTTTAATGGCTTCTTCCATTAATTGCGCCATTCGTTTGACTAATTCGTTGGCACCACGGTGGAGCTGCGAGCTCAAGGGTCCAGCCTCGGGCGGTGGCAGTTGATAGTCCATTCCGTTTTCGTTGTGTTCCGCAGGAATGTAAACCATGGTGTCGAGCGAATTAGCAGACGGTTTGGGCATTTTGGGCAACAGTTGCGGCAAACGTGGAGCTTTGTTGGGAAACGTTTTTTTGGCTCTGCTCTGTTTTTTCTGGGATGCGGGAGTGGATGTTTGAGGAGTAGCTTGGAGATCGGATTTAACGCGAATGGCAGGAGGTTCGAGGCTTCTGGGACTCGTTTCTTCCGCCGGTGAGGACGTTTGTTTCGGCTCCAAAGTCCCGTTTTTCAGTATTAAAAGTCGAGATATTTTTTTCGCTGATGTTTTTAACAGCGAATTCGTGATAATTATGTTGTTGTCGCGTTTGTTGTGCAGTAACGAAATACTGCCGCTGGTTGTTCCGGGTTCAGAATTACCGGACGTGGGAGTCGTCGCGATCGACACGGGGGATAAAATTCCATTGATTATTTTAGAGTCGCTCGATTTGGGGGAATCGAGCTCTTTCGATTTTTCGGGCTCTTTCTCGTTGGACGATTTCAACGCTTTTTCCGCGTTCACTTTGTCGACCATCCGGGCTTTAGGCTTGTAGACTTTGATCGTGCACACTTTGGCGTCGACTTTGGAGCTGTTTGTCGTGCCGGTGGTCGATTTTGCGATGGAAGTTCGGGCGTGGGAGAGACGTCCTTTAGGATTAACAGTTCTCAGTAAAGCGGCCAATGATTTTTCCAATGGCACGCCAGTCTTTTCGCTCTTCGCTTTAGCCTGACTCGGCGTTTTTACCGAATTGCTCGGACTCTGCAGGGAACCGTTGCTCATCGGTTGATCTTTGATCGCAATGTCATCGACGCTCGATGGTGAGCTGGTTTCGATTACTTGGATCGGCGAACTTGGCTCGTCGTTGTCCTGGTTCGTCATTTTCGTTTCATTGTTGATCGATTTTTTCACTCGTTTTTTGGGTCTCGGCGTCTCGCTCACAGGGACTTCAGCAGGGATTGGAGAATTCTTGGGTTTTTCGAGCTCAATCGCGGACTCGCTTCTGGGCGAGGTCGACGGTTCCTTCGTCGATGATTCCACCGTCGATGATTCAGCGACTGTCGGAGCTTCGTTGTCAATTTTACGTTTGAGCATAGCAGCGCGCTTTCTTACGGGCGATTTCCGGCGCGCTGGCCCTCCTACGGACGGATTTAAATCGGTCGGTCGCGATGGATCGTATTGCGGCAACATTATCTTTATTTGCATCGGATCGTTTGGATCGTAAGGAGTTTTTGCCGGCGCGAACTGAAAGGGACCGAACGAAATTTCGAGCTTGCGACAGTGTCGCGTTATTTCTTTTATGCATTCGGCCATCTCGAGCTTCCTTTTGCGCGGCATGGGCGCCGGTGGATCTCGCGAATATAAATAAACGTCTTTCGGCGCGACCCACGCACGATCGTGCTGCCCGAAAAATCGCACATCCACGTGCCCTTGAGCATTAACTCGCGGCATCGCTTTTGCCGGCCAAAATGGAAATCCCTTCAGTTTTGCCCATATCAACGGATGCGGACGGCGACACGCTTCGATGAACCACATGTGATGCGGACGTGGCAAATTTCTACCTCGCGCGTAACAATCCGGACAAGCCTCGATTTCCGCAACTTCCTGCTTCGCTGTTTTTATTATTTGCTTCGCTGCGTTCGTCAACTTTGACGTATCAGCGTACACCCCACCACCTAATGACAATACTTTAAATCAGTATTAATTATATTTAACACTCCCATTCCCCATTTCCTCAACAACCAAATATCCCAAAATTTCAACAATTATTCAAAAAATCTCTCCATTTCTCGATCTGGACAATTTCAAAGGAACAAAATGCGAGAATTACAAAAAATTTCACAGTGCCCACATCGTCCGGGATGTTTGGAATCAATTTCTGCCAACAAAACTGCGACAAAATACACTCTGGCTCAAATAGATCAACTTTGTCGAAGCGGTGCCAAGTCTCGAGAGTGTCAAAACGAATGTTTCAAAAGGAATCCAACGATTAACGAAAGTTTCACGAATGCGGGAACACGATGAGAAATATTTTCGCGTAATAACGTCAAAAAATACTTACACGTATTAAAAACTATGCAGTTATGCTGTATCCATTTAGCATCTGCCATAAAAGCGTCGGTGCTGCCGTAAAGTTTGGAACGAACGTTCGATTCCAAAAGATTTAAATCCATAGGTCTTACGACGTATTCCATGTAATTTGGAACTTCGGTGAGATCGACGGCTTTCCAAAATGGCTCCGACTGCACAGAATAATAAAAAATTTCGTCTTTTTATAGCAAGTCGATTTTTTTGTATGTTTTTTACATTTTCAACTCTAATTTTTTAATCTTAATTTTTTAATTAATTAATAATTCATTTAAATCTTAATTTTTTGAAAAATTTTGGATAATTCGAATTTTCGGTAAAATTCAACAAAAAGGGTTGGGGTTCGGGTCGTTTTTTTTTCATTTTTAGATGCGGGATCGCGTGAGCCTGGGGCGATTTTGCTTGGAGACAAAAAAATGGTCGAAAACGATGAAAAACGAGAGAACGAAGAAAAGGCGCGGGATTTTAAATCGTGCGGAGTCGTTTTTGACTCCGGGTCATCGTTTTAGTGTTAGAAGGAAAAAAATGACAAACCCCTGGGTAATTCCGCATTCGCTCGACGATGTATTTGAGGAGCATGCAGAGATGATCGAGCGACATGTGAGCCACAACTTCGGAGCGAGTTTCAGCGTTTTCAGCCCTCAATATCGTCGCGCATTCGCCGCAGATCCAAGTTTCGTTTATTGACGTGGGTGGTTGGCCGCCCATGCATTTCCGATGCCAGGAGCGTGGACAAGCGCTGCACCGAGCGTCCACCGAGTCTTTGTGACAACGCCAACAATAATTGTCGTTTGTATTTTTCACTTTTACTCGCTTAGGCCGGGTCTCTGTTTCATCGATCGATGACTCTTCTTGCTGATCACTGCTCAGTGTAAACAAACAAATTATTTTCTCGATTGAATTCCATTTGATCGCCATTTTTAAGGAAAAACAAAAATGATCAAGTCGTTTTTATGAAATTGTCGCTCGTGACAATAAAACGTGAGAATTCTGCTAACGTTTTATCAGCGACTGATAAAAACCGAGTGCGTAATTCGTAAATAAAAAATTCCACCGAATCGCGATTATCGCAACTGGCCGAGCCTGCTCCAAACTACATCAATTCCAAAGTGAAATTTTTGGAATGCGAATGCATCAAATTTTAATTGACCTTCGACATTCACGAGTTTCCTCTTGAGAGATATTTTTTTTGTCCCGTGGAATTGCATTTTTTTTTCTCATTAATTAAAAATGAGTATTGTAATCAAGTTGCGAAACAACGACGTAGTTTGATGCGTAAGTTGGGAACTGTGATTTCCCCATAGGCCGCGATACAACGACGGGCGCGTCCCCCACTTTTTCGCATTGACAGGCTGAGCTGAATGTTATTGAGCCGAGGGGGTTTCACGCGGCGAATCGATAGTGTACGAAAAATTCCCAACGCATGAAAAATTCGGCCAAAGTTTGTTTGAGTGATTTTTTTCTTTTTACCTTGTAGTTCTGCGTTTCCGTTTGATTTCTTGAGCTTCCGCGACTGGTGATGCTCTGGTTTTGCCGATATTGATCATTGTGACGCTGGGCACGTTGGCTATTTTTGTCAAAATGTTTGTCTCCACCACTGGCGGTTCCTCCTTCGTCTCCTTATCCGCCTTTACCGCGATTATTTCTTTCGAGTCTTCACTCTTGTCAGCACCATTTTCGGTCGACGATATTGTCTCCGCTTTGACAACGTCCGCAGCCTCTTTTCTGTCCTGATCGTTGTCTCCATTTTTTTCTCCCTCAATGGCAACGGGACAATCTTCACTGGAGGAATTGACCAAAATTTCCGTTTTAACTGTTTCCTCGACGATTATATCGTCTGAATTCTTGCTCGGACTCGAGAGAGGATCCATCGTTGATCGCCACTCTCAATGGCCGATTATTCCTGAAATAACAACAAAAATTTGGCCTATTTTTTTAAAGATTCTATAAAACGATCCTGTGCAAACAGAATTTCCGACGTTTTCCAAGTGTGAACGACGCTCGCACGATTTTTCTCCGACTATTTTTCATAAAACAACAGAAAAAAAATGACGAAAAAAATTGTTTTTCTGAAAGTCGAGAAAATAAATTGATAAGCAACAATAAATTGGAATTTTCCGAGTCAAACTGAGAGCGAAAACGGTCCGAAGTCTCCAAAGCCATAACTTTGAGTCAAAATTCCATTGTATTTCGTTTATTCAATTTTTTTTTTATCGTATTTTTGCTCCAATTCGGATAAATTGCAAATTACAGAAATGTCTAAATGGCAGGAAAGGCATGGTGAGTAAAAGTTACAGGGAAAAGTGATGGTGAGCTTGACAAATCGTTTGATCCTGGAAAAGGTAACAGGAGAAAGCAGAATCTCCATTGCAGACTCATAAAACGTAAATGATTAAATTTAAATAATGTTCGAGCAGCAGCAACGATTAAAAAATTAACAATTGCACCAGAATCCACAAGAAATCTGCATTGAGTGAGAAACATCCTGGAAAATGTAACAAAAGGATCAAAAACCATGAAACCCCGTGAAAACTCCATAAGGAAGAAGAAACTGCAATTAGTCTTTTAAAATTCGACCAAAAATAATGAATCATGCACGAAATTTCTTGATCAATAGGCTGAGAATTACAAAAACCATGGAACCTCAGGAAAAAATTGTGAAGAAAGTGTATAAAAAGTTGGCAGAAACTTCTAAATGCAGAAAATCGTATCATGAGGATTGCAATGAATGTGCAAAATGTTCTGCCAGATCAAAAGTTGTCAAAGAATGGAAACAGCTTTGTGGATATTTCGAGGAGCAGGTACCAAAATTTTGACCCGATTATTTAGCCTCACTGGACGAAAAAAGGCATAAAGGAAAATTTGTAAAAATAAATGGTCAAGGGATTGTGAAATAAATGAAAAATCGATGGACGAAAAATGTTAATGTCGATGTATTTGGGTTTGGAAATTGATGAGGAATCGTGAGTGATGCGCATTTTGGCGAAATACATAGCTGGAAAGGTCGAAACGGGGGGAATTGGCCGTTGTTTCGTGGGTGCGCGTTGGTGGGCAACGAGCGCGCGATCTTCGCGATTATAGCTTGGGACAAGTTGGAACGGTTCTCTAAACGTGTATACGTGTGTCTGTGTCGCTCCGTCTCTCTCCGTTTCTTTGTCGTGGGCTCGGAATGTAATAAAGAAGCGAATGGGGACGATCACACACTCTTTCACTTTTGGATAAAAGTAAAAAAACGCAGGCTACTCACCTGGTAGTACGTGTCAGATCCGCGATTCCGATCCATCAATCGCAACGAAAAATGCAAACAATGGCGAGCCTCTATCCTTTTCCTCTTGTATCAGTTATTTCCTTCTATTTTGGCTAATTTAGTGCTCACCGGGTTAGAGCGTCGCGTCTTAACCGACATGGAAAATAAAGAAAAATATTGAATCCTCTCGTCTGAAACAAAATAATCCTTCTGTCGCGTTCCCCCGTGCTAAAGTGCGAGGCCCCTCTTGCTCTCCTCGACGACTTCACGGCCGATGAGCTTTCCTTCCTTTTTCCGTAATCCGGAGTACGGACAGACAACGACGAAACTCGCTCTCGCCTCCTCAGCCGAGAAACCGCGCCATCTCTAGGCCGTACACTCAAGCTCGATCGTCACGTGACACGCGGATTCCGTGCACCTTCGGTACCTGGGATAAAAAAAAAATATACGTGATAATAATAATTGCGACACGGCGGCGATTGAAAGATTTTTCTCTGCTGCAGACAACAATTGTTTTACGGTTCGATTATCAATGTCACTTCGGACCTCGTTCCTTGGAACCTTCTCACGAGAAATTCAATTCATTTGCTTACCTTTTCAACAGCGAAAATCCTTGTGTCCACTCGCGCCTTAACCATTAACATTCGTTCCTCACAAATAATCGGCTGTCGCGCTGCACGAAATAATTTTTTGCAGTTTTTACCCCAGACGCTCGGGGTTAGATGAGAATTCGATGACGGATTTTGCAGTCTATATTTTTGCTTGTTTTTCAAGCAGGTTTCGCATCGGAATAAAGATTTTTTTCACACTTTAACTCTCATTCTTATTTCGATGACATTTTTCCTCAACTGATTCACTCGAGCGTTAGAATTGTACAGAGAGCCTGGTCAACGTACTTCGCGTTATTACCAAGCGGTAAAGTCACTGCAATGGCTTCCTAGCCAAATCGACCATTTTTTAAATCTATACACATTACACACAAACTTTTGTGGCACGCGGTGAAGATCTTTCGTTATCTGTTCCTTCGGAACTTTCTCCTAAGGAGCATGAAAATACATTGTTCTTCATCTGCGAGCCGAAAAACAATTCAGGACGTGTTTTTTTTCTGTGCTCCGATGGTAACTTGGCCAGGGAGAACGGCCATCACTCAACTAAGCGCGGGAATGATGGGCCGATTCAAAATTATTGCCCGGCACAGCTGATCTTTATGAAAGAAACAAATGACGAGTGTTCACCGAAAATCGATAACAAGGATTTTGTCAAAAGCTTCACTTTTTACTGGTACGAAGAATTCTCGTCGCGTAATGTGATTATTTACACATTTCCGTGCAGCGTTTTTGAACAATCCGCCATGACAGCTGAGCGAATGTCCCATTCATCGAGCGTCAAATGAAATGGGACAAACGTCAAAGACGAGGGCACAGCCCAGGTAGCACCGATGTCAAATTGATATCTATGAGTTATCGTTTTTAGGTTGCCTTTTGGATATGACTAAAAGATAACTAGGAGTCACCTCTAATTGGATATCGATTAATGGTTGCCTTAGAGATGACTTTTTAGGGTCATCAAAACGACTAATTAAAAAAGTTATCAAAATGGCATCTTATTGTGGGGTCCGGGAGATGACTAATGTATCTGCGAAAAAGTTGTCCAAAAGATATCTTTTGGCGCCTTCTTAATGTTGGCATATTAAAGGTTGCCTTAGAGATGACTTTTTAGGGTCATCAAAACGACTAATTAAAAAAGTTATCAAAATGGCATCTTATTGTGGGGTCCGGGAGATGACTAATGCATTTATGAAAAAGTTGTCCAAAAGATATCTTTTGGCGTCTTCTTAATGTTGGCATATTAAAGGTTGGCAATACGTTGTCGATAATTTGTCATCCAATAGCGTAACCCAAATGTCATCGAAAAGGTAACATTCGACAGACAACACCTTATCCGCACACAAAAGGGCGACCGCACCTGTTGCGTATCCAAATGTTTTACGCGCGCGTGCCTAAAAATTGTTTATTTTGTGAAAGCAAGAAAAAAAAATCGCAAGTGTTACGTATTGTTTGCTCTCAGGGTATTCTGCAAGTCCGTAAGTATTTTTATAATGCTTAAAAAAGCTCATTTCATACCAATGTGTGTCATGCCGTGTGTATATCATTTTTTTAGATTATATCACGTCCAGTTTCCGACGATTTTGCTGGCATTTTTCGTCATGGCGTGGGATAAGCGCACGACACGTACATATTCTGGTACGTAGAATTAAATAGACGAATTTATAATTAAAAAGATGAGGCCATCGAAAAAGCCTTTTTTTGAACTTTCAAAACGGCAACGAACACGTAAGAGTACCCATGTTTTTTCTCAAAGTATTGAACTTTTTTCAGAAAGGAAAAATACAAGAAATCGGTGGCAGAAATCTCCAAAAAAACTGTCAAATTTGCTATGGAAACGGTCATGACTGGCCAATTGTCTTCAAAAGTTGTCTGAGTACTTGGCGCTGACAATGTTCCGAAAATATCGAAATTCCAATTTCCATACCTCATCATTGGTACGTTCGATCTTTTTATTGCAAATTTTTTATTGATTCGGGGTCAAGGTAGTTTTTCTTGATTTGGATAAACATTTATATTTTCAGATGTTATACGAAGCGCGTTCGCGATGGAACCAAAATAAAAACGATCGAAGAGCGTATGGCCAAGTGGATCCATCGGGCTGGTGATCGGTCAAAGGCAGCCAGGGTAGCTGCTAGTTGCGGATAAACGCCGGGAACGCGAAAAAAACGAAGAGCGCGGATAATAAAAACGAAAAAAAAACATTATACACCTGCGATTGTGTAGCAAAAGACAAAAAAATAAATGCTCCATATATTTTATCGAGCGCTTATGTTCAATATATGAATATATATCTGTTAATTTATTTGTATAATACAGAGGAAATGTATGTGAGATATTATTCCATATATACCAAATCAAACACTCAAAAATTCGATTACTCCGATCAATCTGAAATTTTAATATTCTTTTCAGTGTGGAAAATAATCTGCAAATATCAATATATTTGCAATATATTGCAGATTATTTTCCACACTGAAAAGGATATTAAAATTTCAGATTGATCGAAGTGATCGAATTTTTTAGTGTTTGGTTTGGTATGTGGAATTAATATCTCACACACACACACATATATATATATATATATATGCGCTTCCCATACATCCTAAATGAGACATCGTTCGGATGTCATTAAGTTGACCGTTTGTCGACCTTTTTCATCCGTTTTGGACGCCTTTATGACAACATATCGATAACTTCTGCATTGCGATATTTGGTGCCTTTAGGGCGCCTTTTCGCGGCGACGTTTGGATTGCAATATGATGCCTTTTCGATAACATTAACATGCCGTATCGATAACCTAAATTTGACTAAAAGTTATCATTTCCGCTACCCGTAAAGTTATCTGCCGGGCGGACATTTGTAATCCAATTGGGATCCCGAAAGGCATCTTTTTGGACATCCAAAAAGTTATCCTTGCCTTATTTTGGATCCCGTTTGGATTACATTAAGACATCAAATTGCTACCTGGGAGACTAGTGCACTGTCCTATCAGCTGTAATTCGATGGTAGTGTCGGGAGAAAGATAGTAAAAAAGTAGTTTTTTATCGTATTCGAAAAGCGAAAAGGCTTCCGAGCCATGAGTCGCCCTGGCTGATGGCCCAAAAATAAATAGAAAAGTGTATGAAGAATAAAAAAGCGCGGGAGATACTAAAAATCTTCCCATCCCAAATATCGCCAACGCAGAATATATTTAAAACAATTGTTAGGAGGTTATGTGGAAATGTCAAAGTGTTGGAGTGTCGAACGATAAATAAACAACAGCACGAGGTACTGTTGCAATATTTTGCATTTTACGATGGCCGAATTTTCCGATTACATTTCGGTACCGAAACTCGATAATGTTCTTCTATGGCAAAAACGCGACGAGAAATGTCGTGATTCCTGTCTAGAAGGAACCTTATGTCTTAGTGGACACCATCTCTCGCTTTTCTCTCGTCAGGACATTCGCAAAGAATTATGGGTAGGAATCCAGCCCCAATTTCCAAATTTCAAAGTCCTATCGATAATTTTTCAAACCGACAAAAAACTGTCTGAAAAAAAAGAACAGAAAAACGTCAATAATTCATTTTTAAAAAGCGAAAAAACGTCATTTTGTGACGCAAACTCGACGAAAATTGACAAAAAAATTCTTTCAACGAATATCTTTTCATTTTTATCGTGAAAACCAAAGAAATGTCGTAGAAACATTATTTTGACACTCTTTACAGCTTCTCTATCGAAACATCGACGTTATTGAAAGAAAAACCAATAATCACAGCCCGGGTGGAAGTATAATTTTGAAATTAAAAGATTTTCGAATTCTACAATTGGATATCGATTCCACCGACGACCTTAGCAGGATCGCCACAACGCTAGAACAATTATCGTCTTTAGGTAAGAAATTCTTTGTCAAAACTGACGCTTTGAAAGTGTCAAACTGAAAATGAGGCCTTGAGAGAATTAGAAAAATCGAAGCTCGTGTTTAAAAAGAATTGAAAATCCCATAAAAATCGTAATAATTACAAAATGAGCAGGAAAATGTTGTCAAAATGATTTTATTCCAGATCAGTCGTCGCAGTATCCATTTTTCTTTAGACCAAGATCGGTCAACAACAAAAAGGACGAAGATGGCTGGTCCGCGTACACGCCAGTTTCCGAGTGGTCAAGACTCTTGACGTCGCACGGAGACGAATGGCGATTGAGTCATTTGAATCGTGACTACAAAGTCTGCAGTTCGTATCCCTCGGCAATAGTGGTGCCGCGTCATATTGACGACCAAGTGATTATCGCTTCGGCTAATTTCAGAGACGGAGGCAGATTTCCTGTGCTTTGTTACAGACACGAAGGAGGAGTGAGTTTTCTTTGGCCAATAAATCTAACGATTCAATCTTTCTTGTGGCGGTAGCTTTTTTTTCACTCTGCCATTTTTTTGGCTACTTTTTCAGAGCATTTTATTCAGAAGCAGTCAGCCACTTTGCGGGGCGACTGGGAAACGGTGTAAAGAAGATGAGAGACTTCTGAATGCTGTTCTTGGAGCAGGAAGACGAGGGTTTGTTGTCCTCGTTTTATTTTCACATGTTAACGCGTCGAGTGCACACTGAGTCGTTGTGACGACAACAATTTTCTGGCACCGATTCTTGAGCATTTAATTATCGTTAAAAAATGAATTTCGAGTCATAAAAATTGATAATTTTCTAGAAAAAACGGAGAAATGCATGTTTATGCAAATACAACGGTTTGAAAAATGCCTCGGGTCAGATTGACTCATCATGCATTTATAGGATCCATGAAAAACTCTGATGTCACCAAAATTTCATCAATCGTATTTGATTTTTCTGGTTATTTCTCTCTCTGCAGATACATAATCGACACGCGATCGGCAAACCAGGCTCAAAGTGCACGAGCTCGAGGCGGCGGTACAGAAATCGATGCCGCATATCCCCAATGGCGTAAAGTATATAAAAACGTTCCAAGACTCTCGGATCTTGCCGACAGCCTTTACAAGCTCACGGAAGCTTGCAACGATACAGTTTGTTCCACTGGGCAATGGTTATCGCGACTGGACAACAGCGGCTGGCTCACCGCAGTTCAAAGCGCTCTCAATGCCGCCTGCGTCGCTGCACAGTGTCTCGATAACGAGTCGGCAGCGGTTCTTGTGCATGGTAACGAATTTTTATCTATTTACCGATAAATTTTCATTTTTTACCATTTATACATTTGCCAGAATGTTGAAATATTCCGTAAACGAAATCCGACCATTTTTTTGTTCGATCGAACGTTTTTCCTTCTAAATTCCTGGGAAATTCATTTTTTTTCGACATTCTGATCGAATTTGCAGCGAATAATTGTGTCGTTGGGAATGAATTCAGGTGGTGCGGGCCGAGACTCGACGTTGGTAGTGACGAGTCTTGCCCAAACGATTCTGAACCCGGACTGCCGTACGGTGCGAGGTCTCCAGGCGCTTATAGAACGCGAGTGGCTTCAGGCTGGTCACCCATTCTTCAGTCGAACAAGATGCGGCCCATACCATCCGTCTCATTCCCAAAACCCACCTCACGCTCCAACTTTCCTTTTGTTTCTCGACTGTCTCTATCAATTGCACTTCCAATTTCAATATAGCTTCGAGTACACCACGGAACTCTTGGTCAAGCTTTTCAAACGTTCTTATTCTTCGGATTATGGAACGTTTCTTGGTGAGTCATTTTTAGCCGAAAAATATGAAAAAAATTCATTTCATCTACGTTAGTTCGGAAAAACCTCATTTTTTCGAATTCTCTCGAATTATCAAGAACCCAGAATCAAATCAACCAGAATTGTGATCATTTTTTTTTTTGAAAAGTATCAAAAATTCCATTTTTTTCTACCGAAAAATACAAATAGTTGGAACGATTTTTTTTTCTTGTCGATTTTCTGATCACAATTCGAATTTATTTACGCTAATTCGCAAAATTCCTCATTTTTTCATCGAATTCTCCGACATTGCAATGACTTTTGGCCTGAAAAGTTGAATAAGCAGGAAATGTTTTTCAAGAAAGGAGAAAAAATCATGGATTCGGATGAATTATGAATTTTTGTTCATTTTATTTATTTTTTTAACGTTTCAGGCGATTCTGAAGCGGAAAGATTGCAATTGAAACTGCCCGAGCGAACTTACAGTTTGTGGTCGCATGTGAATCAACCGGAAATACTGGAAAATTTGTTGAACCCTTTGTACGAGCCGAACGCTGGTGTGATCTGGCCAAGCGTGGCGCCGGTCAGTATTCAATTGTGGAAAGAATTGTATTTGACGAATACGAGCGCTGCGCCGTGGAACGGATTATTGGCTTGTGCGAAACAAATAAAACAGAATGACGTCGCGGTGAGAAAAGCTGCTGGACAATTGAGAGGACAGATAAGAAGAGCTCTGGAGGATCTCGTGTCGAATCCGGAGTCGTCGTGCGGCTCTGAGAACGAGGAGGGCGAGGAGGAAGAAGGAAAAAGCCGGTTAGCTCAGCTCAGCTTAGAATCTCAAAGTACTTGATACGCCGTGAAATTATTTATTATTGAAATTTACAATAATCGATTGAGATTGATCTATAAATATTTTATCCCAAAGCCTCGAATTCTTCTGGTCGAGCAACACGTTGCATCTCTCTAAATTCTTTAAACACACATCACACACGTGCGCACAATTTGTTCTTCGTGTATTCGTGTCCAGAGAGATGCAGTAAGTGTCAATTTATAAATCCGCCACAAATTTCTTCGGGCGGAAGTGATTCAAAAACTATCATGATGATTTACAAACGGAAACAAACAAATTTTAAATCCTGTCTTGAGATTTATCACCGATGTAAAGCTTCGAGCGGCTGAGAAAAAAAAACCGCTCAGGAAAATATAAAAAACGACGACACAACGATTTTCTATCTTTTTGCCATTTTTCGTCAATTTTTTTTCAAATTTATTTCTTTGATTCGACTGTAGCGAATATTTATTAAAATATTGGCAGACTCGGACGAAATTTACGTCGATTAATGGCCAAAGTTTTGACACTAAAAAAATGTGGTAAAACTTCGGTAATTTGGATTTCAAAGAAATGACAACAAAATATAATTTTTTGATTTATACAATTTCATTACGTCAGATTTAACTTCTCGTGCAATTTGATTGATCGATTCTACGAAGAAGCCAAAATTCAGTAACATGAAAAAAATTTTGTAAGAGAAAAAGTTGTCGAAATTGTAGGAGAAAGAAAAAAGAAGAAAAAAACGTGCTGAAAGTTAAATTTGATATTTTTGTATGGGGAAGAATGTTGGTTCGGAGTTCGAATTGCGATGAATTGGAGTAGAAAATACGAATTGAAAGGGACGGTAGGTCGAGGGAAGGCAAAAGGTCCCAAGCGGCCCAAGCTTACCTGGTCTTGGAGAGTCGGGTTCGTAGAGTCCCACAAGAGGCTTCGTTTCTTGGCAAATGGGAGGAGAAGAAAGAAGAGGGGAAAGAAAGGCAAGAGAGGGGGGGGGGGAATTTACCGTTATTCAGGAAGGACGACGGACGGACGAAGAGGCAAAAGGGCGGACAGAGCGGAGACTCAAAAGGGGGAGAAGAGAGAAGTTGTAGGGGAATTATACGGCAGGTGTTCGACACACAAAGAAAACTGAAAGGAATCTCGAAGCCATTGGCTTGGGCCTGCAAGATTTAACGATTTATTTACGCGTATACGAAAGACAAACGTTATTAAAAAATCTATTCTTCACATTCGTTGACTCTAATTTAATGGGAAAACGATACATTGCTAAAAATTTCGGTAGAGCGTTGTAAAACGAAGAAAATTCAAGAATCGCCGGAAGCGAGGACGCTCGAAGAAAACAAAGGGACGCTGCGGAAATTTCGCAGCGAGAAATATCCTCCCGAACGAAAGCATCACCATGAAAATTCATATTACCTTTTCACTGACTCGCTGCAACGTTTTCAAATTCATTAGATTCTTAATCACAAATTTCTACGATTATTATTTCGAGCCCCGAACAAACGGTCGTCGTTCTTGTCCGCTCCTCGGGCGAATTAAACTTTACCTTTTCCAAGGAAGAAATTTGGCAACGGTCCGAACTCCGTGGATGAGTGTGGATCTAGTCACGAGTAGGATATTAAAACGTGGACTGAATTCAAACCCATCCAAGGCAAACGGACACGATCGAAAAGATCCAAGAGTTTCCGTCGATACGAAAGTCTTCGGACGCCGTCCAGCAATTGACAACCCCCCTCGTGGAGCGCTTCCCTCCGAAGCAAAGCGTGTTCCATCTCCGCTATACTCAAACTCAAAATCTTCCTTTCTAAAGGCGTCCTGACGCGACCGAAGCAAACGATGGAATGATGCTTTTGAAAAAATTCTTCTACGCTCCGGCCAAGGATATAATATATGGTAAGACCGGTGTGGAAGGGACGCCACACTCAAACCTCTCTCGCACTCGCTCTCCCTTCTTCTTTCTCCCTCCCTGCTACGACGCGTCTTCGTCTTTTATACCGAGAACGAAGAAAGGGAGAAAAAGGAGGAGCGACAGGAGAGGGGAGAAAAGATTCAGCTTCCCAAGGCACAACAATCTGAACAATCGCGTGACGAACGCTTTTACCAATCTCGAGAGAGCATATTCTTCAAAATTAACATTCAAACAAGTTTGATCCAATTTTCTGAATTCTCTTGCCCAAGAAAATTGCGAATAATATTTATTTTAAGAAATAAAATTCAACTTTTAGTTCTGAGCTCGGGAGCAAAAAGATTGAGAAAATTGCGCTTGAAACTTTTCTATTTCTACGTTTTTATAATGAGGCTGTAAAAATCAAATCTCTATTTAGACCGTTTCGAGATGAAGAAAAGAGAAAGGGGGAGGGCCGATCGGTCTTCTAGCTACTGACCCAAAACTTATAGCGGAGGGTGGTCAATTTTTTGTTCAGTAACAGAAAGACTAAGGGGCAGCATCAAATAAATAAAATAAATCGCTCTGAAAAATAATTGTACGCAGATTTTTGAAAAAATCCTTAAAAATTTGCACATTTCTCCCAATTATTGTGGAATACATCGAGAGTAGTAAAAAATGGAAAATGCCCAAGAACTAACATTGAAATTCAAACAAATTATCGAAATATCTGTAACGAAACTTGAGCATCTTCGCTGGTATTCCGATCTATTCTAAAGAAAATCCAACGAAACTGAAAAATTTGCAAAATCGAGCTCAGAAGGGGAATAATAAAATTCAAAGTCTGCGAGAACGGTCACCGGCCGGCACGTCGGTGTCTCTTGGGTAAACAAACACAAAGTACGCGGTATAAGAAAACCGCGGTCAGTGGCGGTCGTTCTTATAATTCGCACAGTTGTTCGAGAGTTTTTCTCTAGTCGTGTCTGTGAAACAATGGCATCTCGCAAAACAGGAGCGAATCGTACAAGGCGACAAGGTCACATATCGACAGCAGACGAAATAATAAAACTCTCTCTCATATTATCTGCGATACGTGACCTTGTGCTGTGTAAAGTGTGTCAAAAAGAAATTGGAGTCGGCATAACGTCCCGAACTGTCTTATTTACCGATACAAATTGTTTGTCAACAACGCGAGAGCCACGGTACGTCGTTAGCCCGACGATATAAATTAGCGTATTGGCGAGGCATGTTTACTTCCGGCTACTCGGTGATTCAAATTTCCGGCGGGCTATTCTATTCGCCAATATCGATTTGTCCCGAGAAATAAACAAATACGATATTTTAAACAAAGTTCTGAGAAAGCATCGCTGAATAATGCAAACAAGAGATCGCGAGCTCTGAAAAACGGAGTTGAAGTGAATTTAACCGATTTTCCGCGACCGCTGCCACGAAATATCAGCCAAAACGCAAGTTTTCCTGACTTGCCGACAACTTTTAATGTACGGGTACAATTTCGCTCCCGCTACTGCACGAGAAAAAGTTTCTGTACCTGGAAACGGCATTTGCACTAGTTTTTTCACGATAACCCGGAAACGACATTTGAACCAACGTGTATGCAGAAAAATCTACACATTATTATCGTCATCACAGCAAACCTCGTTTTTTCCATAATTTCCAACTTATATTTCGGCTATTTTCCCAATTTCAACGTTTTCCCAAAGTTTTCAGGTCCAGTCTGTGGACCTCACGAAGAGAATGATGCTCGGGAACTGCCGAAAACTTCGAGCGGTTGCTCGGAATGGTGCACAAGGCTCAAGGTCTCTTTTATACGCTCACACTCATTTGTCCCTCCAAACTATTCACGCTTTAAGATCGATAAATGTATTTGCCAAAGCTCCCATAAAATGATAGCAAAAAAATGAAGGCACGTTTGTTACTTTGTATGGAGCGTCATAAAATTGGACGTTGATTGAATGAATTTCGAAAATCGACAATGTATTTTAAATCTTAAAGCACATTAAAAACTTTTAATCACGTCTTATATATACAAAAATATTGAAAAACCCAGGAATGTGAATCTCGCGCTATTCTAAGTGAGATAAACAACAACAAGAATCATGACGAGGCAAGTTAAGAGAATTCCAGCAACGAGGATGAATCCATCTTGGCGTCCTCGTTGCTCGATAAATCTCATTGTCGTGTTGGAAAGTCCAAGAGTGTTGCCTATGTCGATGAGACGCTTGTGAGCGCCTTTCAAGGTCATTCTTTGCGATCTGAGACCGTCTAAGATCCCGGAACCATGCTGTAGGAGATTGTCAATGCCGTTAGAGGCGTTTCTCAGTCCGCTGTTGTGCTGAACGTTAGGATCTATCATAATATCTACGTGATCGTTGGTCGTGAATCTTTGCGCGAGCAGCGCTTCCCTCTCTTCTTCTTCTCGCATTCCCCTCATTCTTTGGCTTCGCCAGGAATTCAGAGCCGCCGACAAATGACGACAATCGTATTTCAGCTGATCCACACGCATCTTTGCATTTTGACGCTGCGACACTGGACCCTTCAGACACAGTATGTCCAGTCGCTCGCAATTACTGCACCGACCATCCAACAACAAGTACGTTATTGCACAATATTACATTTACAACAAAGTCGCTAAACCCTTCGAGTACACGCCCCTCATAAGTGCATCTCGGGTCAATCTGACCCAAGGCATTTTTCAAATCGTTGTATTCCGGTGAATATGCATTTTTTTTCTTGTTTTAGAGACGCTTTTGTAGTAAATTATCAATTTTTTATGGCCCAGGATTTATTTTATGAAAAAGATGTAAATTAACCTTAAAACAACAACCTGGGGTGAGAAACGACCCCAGAGGAATGAATCTCGAGCGTTTTTTCGATCGTTCGCCCGTTTTTTTTCGGTTCACCGAATTTTTTAGCAATTTTTCAACTTTGAGCATAACTGCCTCAGGTTCACCGGATCCTGCATCGAAAATCGAAAAAAATGGGCCCAGATTCAACGCTTTTCGTTCAATTTTACCGGAGATATGAATTTTCCGAAATTAGGGTTATTTATAAATCCTGGTCACCGGAATACAAACAAAAAAAATGGGATTACCGTTCTAAGGTTATCTGCCAAAACATTCGGTGAAATTGAATGCCAAACGATCGGTGACAGAACATTGTTGGGGTCGAAACGACCCGGAGTGCACTCGAAGGGTTTATATGTGCAATCGTAGGGTTTTGATTGAGATAACTTTATGCCAATAATGTCAGTCATTTTATTTGGAAAAACGTGATGCAAGAAATCATTGATTAGCTGCTGAATTCATCTAAATACCTTGTTATTGTAGAAATTTTGCTTGTTATATCATTTTCCACAACATTGAGATCGAGGTTAGGCGATTTTCTTTCCAGCTGCGTGAACAAATGCTGTGTTTCCTGAACCAACTTGTTGGTCTGATGATAAAGCGTCTCCATTTTTTTGAATCGTATCAGTTTGTCTGTTCAGTTTGTATTAATTACGTATATTTTTGAATATAGGAGTAGAAACATCTTTTTCTTGTAGCTTTCGAGAATTTGGACACCTATGACGTGTACGTATACACAAAACTCGTAGCTTTGAGCTTTTTCCCCCGCGCCAGCCGGTCCTTCGCGTGATGTGGTGTGGAACCCACACAGCCTTCGGCAGCGTCCACATGAAGCGCGACAAAAGGCGAACCCGCAACTCTTGTCCAATGAGACGTCGCCCTTTTCGACCGCCACCAGCTCAGCGTAGCGCGCCCTTTTAGTTATAGTTCCCGCGCGGTCTCGCATAGACGACATTATCTTACTCACTTACTCTCTTTGTATTATCAATAAATATCTAATTAAATTGTTACCCGGCGGGTTATTATTATCCTCCACGGACCTCGAACCGCCACAGTGGATGCGACTCTGGCGACCTCTTCGCGACACTTTTCTAATTTGAATCGCCCGCCGAAAAATTGAAACACAATGCCATCTATGGGCAACAACAGGAAATCATGTTTCGTTCACTATTTGAATTTCGTCACAAAATCCAATCACAGCCTCGCGCACCACGTGTTTTTCTGGTAATCTGTCGAAATGTTGCTTTTCAGCTGTCAGTAATTTCATTAATCGTTCCAATATTCTTTTTGAGGTAAATTTGTCTCGAATTAATCTCTCAGTTATTTTCATCTTCATCTTTTCTTCGATCATAAATACGGGTGAATAATTTAAACGCCAACGAAGAGACAAGGTCGATCCTAACCTCAAAATCCACAGGAAAATACTGATCGAATTCATTCATTCGAATCATCAGGTAAAATCGAATAATTCCAGCAGACAAAAATGGTGAGTATTTTCAAAAATAACGATATTCATTAATTTCCTTCGAAATACATCGCAGTATTATTGATTAAAAATGTTTTACTGAAAATATAGTCGAACGTACTGAAGAAGGAGTTGGCGAAAGTCAAAAAAATGATCCATCCGAACAGCAGGAAGTCTGCAGCGATTGCCAAGAAAACGAAAAAGTACGTTTTTCAATAATTCAATTGTAATCCTCAACTTATAACAGTTTTCACGATAATTTTATCCCGTCGAGTACACACTGGGTCAATTTGACCCGAACAATTTTCCGTCACCAATTGTTTGGCATTCTTTGGTGACGAATTTTTCTGCCTAGAATTTTTGTTTTTGGCAAAAATTTAATTTACAGCCATAAATTGAGTACACACTGGGTCATTTTGACCCAAACAGTTTTCCGTCATCGATTGTTTGGCATTTGACAACAACGAATTTTTTGCCTAGAATTTTCGTTTTCCTCAATAAATTAATTTACAGCCATAAATTGAGTATACACTGGGTCATTTTGACCCGAACAGTTTTCCGTCATTGATTGTTTGACATTTGACAACAACGAATTTTTCTGCCCAGAATTTTCATTTTTGGCAAAAAATCAATTTAAAGCCATAAATTGAGTACACATTGGGTCATTTTGACCCGAAAAGTTTTCTGTCATCGATTGTTTGGCAACAAATGTTTCTGCCTTCAATTTTCGTTGCGAACCAAATTCAGGACCATAAAATCTGGATAATTTACTGCACAAAATGTTTTTACGAAAAACGAAAAAAACAAAAAAGCATAGTCACTTGAATACTGGGATTTGAAAGACGCCTCGGGTCAGATTGACCCGAAATACACTCATAGGAGGTGTGCACTCGAAAGGCCAATATAACCGACATATGAAGTGGCTTATTGAATTTTCTGTTTGCAGAATAACAAACAGAACTCGTGCCAAACAAGCTGGATCCATGAAGCAAATGTTGGTCGGTGAAAAAATGCTTTGGCTACAAGAAAATATGGTTGCTGGAGTGTGCCCATATACTCCAGAATTAACGATGGAACTACTAGAAAAGTGGGTAAGCCGTACAGAGATCCAGAGGTGTCTGTGGAGTCCAAAATCTGCAAAAATCATAAAGAAACACGAACAAATTTTTTAGATACATTGCCCGACACGATGAAGAGCTGGATTTCATAGCTGAGAAAAACAGTGTCGTAGGGAAAAGGAATAAAAGTCATGCCAGCCGCGAAGACGTTTTGCGGATGTCGAGAGAGCGTGAGAAAGACGAATATGAAACTTGTGGAATAGGTAAATATTTTTCCCACAATTTTTTGTCATTTTTCTCGAAACAAAATAAAGTGCCAACCTTTTAATCATTTTTCCAGAAATTCCCAACATAATGATAGCCTCGCAATGCTCAATGTTACAAAAATGGGACGGTGATTTGCGATATTTACCTAATTTCGTGTTTCGCCGATGGGGCAAGAAAAATTTGGAAGAGGCTATTTACAAAAAAAACAAAGCAGATAAAAATTCTGCGAAATCTGCGTCTGCAACATCGGAATGTCCCGCAGCAACTTCGATGGATGCGGATTGATATATTTAAAAAAAATCGTAGATACAGATATTTATTTTTCTCGTAAATTTAGTGAAATGTTTGTCCTGGTCAGGAAAATCTTTTCCCGATGAATCATCAATTGTATTCACTACTTCAACGAAAATATTTATCAATCGACACAACGATTCTTGTTTTTCTCTAAAAATTAACATTTTTCAAATTCTTTATTTTCCTCGAAGTAATATTCATGATTATTCAGTATTTAAATCTTTCAGGTGCTTCGTTCAAAATGACAGAATAAATAAAACATCATATTTTGAACAAATTTCAAGTAATTTAATCCCTTAAGCATGAATTACTGTGAGGAATGATTTTAGGAAGATCGGATCAAATTGTTAACAATTTTTTTCGGTATTTTTTGTCATCAGAAACAAGACTGAATGATTTTTTCGACTAGTTTTGGGACAGCTTTTGTTTAATTGATTAGATCAAATTTAATCGGCACGGATCAGCCATTAAATATATTTAACGAAATATAAGGGCGTGAGAAAAAGCGATTCCAATATTTTTCATACGTATGCGACGATCAAGGAGACTGGAGATGAGAAAAAAAACGTTATCGACACTACAGCAACGGCAGTTGATAGAAAAGGCTCGTTCCGTGACCGCGATCAATACTTCGAAGCTCCGCGATGCTCCACAGGCTCCACGCACTTCAGTTCATCTCGTGCTTTCGGAGCTCGTGCGAAGGAATGTCCGCATCTCTAAAGAGGACGTTCCCCTCCTTGAATCGATCGACGTGTAAAAAATAAATCCAAGTTTTAAATAATGGAAACGATGAGATTCGAATTTTGATGGAGTTGCTCTCTATTTCTGTAACATTTCATCTCAATTTTTAAATGAACACGGAACGCGCGATTGAATTGTGAAAAACAGAACAAAATTGTGACAAATTTTATTTGTTTCTCAAGAAAATTGCGTTTTTTGGAAAATATTTCGAAATTATCACAATCGAAGAATCAGTTGACGTGCAATGAAGAGGCAAAACGTAAGAACGTTGTCTTTGGTCGTGTGTACTTTTACTTATTTATTAATCGGTGCTGCAGTCTTCGATGCTTTGGAATCCGACACGGAACGCAAACGTTGGGAATTTCTTTCTGGTAATTGGATTTTTGTATATTTTTCAAAACTAAACTCCGAATTCCATATTTTTTCGATTCTCATGAATCTGTCACCATTATTTATGCAATTTTTCACGTTTATTTGTTTAGAGGTCAAACGGAACATGATGAGAAAGTACAATATTTCTCAGGAGGACTACAGAATGGTGGAAATCGTTATAATCGAGAACAAGCCTCATAAAGCTGGACCACAGTGGAAATTTGCCGGTGCATTTTATTTTGCGACTGTCGTACTCGCGATGATCGGTGAGTTCCGATTTTCAATTTATTTCGATATGAACGTTACACGAAAGAAAATCAAGTAATTAAAAAATTACACAAAATTCCCATGGAAAAGTGAATTTTAAATAAAAAATCATCGTAATCTCAATTTTGAGCCGAAACTTTCATAAAATACGTTCAACATATTAATAGAACAAAATTACTTTATTTATAGTATTCTTGAACAATTTTGTACGAACATTCTTGACGCCAAAATTATCAATTTTCTCCTACGAAGAAAGTTTTCCTGGCGTCAAAAATTTGAAACATTTAATGTCCAATTTTAAACATTTCCCATTTAAACGCATTTTTCCTAAAAATTTCGACTATTTGCAGAAAAAAACCTGAATACATTTGTTAACGAAAGGGGGAAAGTGAAAAATTGGAAATTGAATATCTCAAATTCTAAACGTCGAAAAATTTTATCCTCAGGAGAAAACTGTTAGTTTTCGTGGCAAGAAAGTTTTAACAGAATCTTGAGAGAACCCTCGATAAAGTTGTTTCCGTATACCTTAAAATTTGAAGGAAGAAGAAACCATTTTTTACATTTCATCGTGAAGTAATTAATATCGTTCGTGTCTCGTTACGATAATTGATTTATTTTCTACAGGATATGGACATTCGACCCCTGTGACTGTATGGGGAAAAGCATTTTGCATGCTTTATGCAATGGTCGGAATTCCATTGGGTCTCGTGATGTTCCAAAGTATAGGTGAACGTTTAAACAAAGTAGCATCGGTCGTAATCAGACGCGCTAAGAAATATTTGAAGTGCCATAAGACCGAAGCAACAGAAATGAATCTTATGCTCGCGACTGGAATGTTATCAACCATTATAATCACGACCGGTGCTGCAGTATTTTCTCGTTACGAGCGCTGGAACTATTTCGACAGTTTCTATTACTGTTTCGTTACCCTGACGACCATAGGATTTGGCGATTATGTTGCATTGCAGGTAATCAACGATATCGAAAGAGGAAAGGCGTCGGAAAATTGGATTTGATTCGCCGATTTTCCTACGTCACAAAATTTCCCGAAAAAACTTGATTACGGTAAAAATTTCAAAATCCCGTCACTTTACTCCAACAAATGGTCCAATTAGTTGGAGAAAAGTCACAGGAAAATAATTCTCCGTCATTTTTATCTTCCGTCAATGCAAAAACTTGCATTGACGTTTTTTTAACTTATAGAACGATCAAGCCCTCTCAACAAAACCAGGATACGTAGCGCTGAGTTTGGTTTTCATACTTTTTGGCCTGGCGGTCGTTGCTGCGAGTATAAACTTGCTCGTTCTTCGTTTCATGACGATGTGAGTATCCCTTGAATCGATTAAATCACCATCGAATCAATTGATTCGCTCGGCGAACGCAGTTTTTCATTTAAAAAATCGAAAACCATGAACTTCGGATTGTGACGATTGTCGAAAAAAATATTGACAGGAATGCCGAGGAAGTGAGACGCGATGACAACGAATTGCAATCAGCTTCGCACCACGTTTTGACCCTGGACGGTGAGGTGGTTGCTGTGAATGGAAAAATACTCGCGGGTCATGTTCCGATGTTGCACGAGACGGACGACTGCGTGAGCGTTTGTTCGTGCACTTGCCTGGGAACCGCCAACTCTGAATTGCTGAGAGAGTCCAGCGGATACGAAGGATATCGTCCACCCTCGATCACCGCGAGCCTCCGCGTTAAAAGGGCGTCCGTCTGATGGAAGGAGTTTCGTCGGCGTAGTCAACTTCGTCGGGCTTCGAGAACTGACAGCATGAGTCGTGAATTATTTGGCATTGGTCTTCACTGACAAGAATAAGCGCCAAATTATTCAATCGAAAGCTCGCCAGTTCACGTTTTTTTATTATTATTCTTATTATCATTTCGAAAATCACGTTATTTCTCAAAGATATTTATTTTTTTATACAAATTTCATTCTTTAATCAACGAATCACGTACTACGACGACGGCACCTCCATATATCTTGATAAATATACAAACCCTAATATCTTATACGATAAATAATGAAATAATCGTGTTACATGTGAGAAAAAGCTGCACATCATGTACAAAAGTTATCGCTTTCATGCAAAATCATGTTCGATATATTTTCACGTGTTCCAAAGTTCATTTCGTTGGAAATTTAACGAGCCACTTTTTGAAACGTCCACCTGGAGTCTTTGCCAACATTTCGAGATTTTGTGTACATTATCAAAATTCAACTACCGCAAGATCTAATAATAATTACCTTTCGGCTGTACAATGGTGCAAATTTGCACCAGGAACTTTCCGACATTCTGAATAATCTTCGCAACCATTTCACCGGCCGAACGTTTAGAATGACCCGGTGAAAATACGCGCGCAGCTGAATAATTAACGCGCTACCAGTTCTTTTTATTCGAGATAACAAAAATCACATTTTTTGCCCGCAAACTTTGTTGAAAATTTGCTTTTGGAGTGAATCCTCATTCAGTGTCGTGTGTGAGCGGAAAATATTTAATGATGTAGAAACATAATGATAATTAGTGTAAAATTTAGAACAGTCGAAGAAAATATGATTTTTTTAAATGAAAAAAAAAATTGTACATATGCATGAAGGACTTAAAAACAAAATAGACACTATACTTTTTATACTACGGATAAAAATGTTGAAAATAAATGAAGATGTGTTATATTTACATTTGCTGTTCTTGAAGTTGGCGATTTCATGAATTTAGATCGGGAAATTATGAAAATTTTTCGGCGTGAAAGAAGTTTGTTATTTTGTGGTTCTGATTGACGAATAAATGCAAGAGGAAGTTGCGAAAACCGTGCACGAGTGCGAATTGACTTTAAAGTCGGATCTCGCGCTCCCCTGCTTTTTGCCACCTTTCGGCAAATCTTCGCGATGGTTTGAGCGATGGAAATTGTGGTGTCTGATGAGCCATCGGCATCCAATATCCAGCAAATGGGCTGACAGTTTGGCAGCTGTCACGAAGGAGAGACGAAGGCAGTGCCAATTGTCAGACTGGTGGATTATCCATCCGTTTAGTCCTGTCAGGTACTCATTCGATTTATTGTTGACACGAAATAAAACATGATAATTAAATAATCAACGAAAAATAAATTTTCATTGATATAAAAACTGAAAGAAAATTCAATTTGCAGATTTATCTGGGAAAGTTTTATGACCGGTGTGTACGCCATAGCTTTTATTACCGTTCCCTTTATGATTAGTTTCATTGTCCTGGATTACGAACTCGTTCGTATCGACACGATAAATCCTGTGATTTACCTATTTTTCTGGTTCGACATAATTTTCAATTGTTTCACTGGCATTCCTTCCAATCGACGCAAGGTCATTGATCTCCGACAATCAAAAATATTCAAGTAATTCACTTCGCTATTTAAAATAATTAGTAATTTTTTCCTTTTGTGATAATTTCTAAAGAATTACAGAATTTTACATTTTTTTTATCATACAATTACGATTTTTTATTTGCAGAAAATATCTCAAAGGGTTTCTCCTCCTCGATATTCTTACGTCCCTTCCCTACGACCGTATCACTCGGCATTGGAGAAAAACTCCTGGAAAAGAAGCCTCCATTATGGTGGCTTTGATAAACCTCATACCTTTGTTGAAAATATCTCGATACGTTACTTTCAACTCTTACGTCTATCAGCTCTTCGTGGTGATGCCGAAAAATCTAGAATTTTCATTTCTCCCTCCAACATGAGTAAATCACGTGATTTTTATTTGAGACGAATCTTTTTCAGCATTTACAGATCAAGGAATTCACTCATCAGATGGTCAGCATCCTCCTTCTGTCTCTCTACGTAATTCACTGGTTTGCTTGTCTCTGTTACGTCACCCCGGTGCTCATTATGTACGTCTTACGAATTACTGCGGAAGTAAGATTTTTTGTAAAGAAAAACAAAATTGAACGAAGTTTCTGCTGAGTTTTTTTTTTTAACGAGGAAACGATTTGCAGGAATGCGAAGATTGTTGGGTTTCGAATATATCGAAGGAAGACATTTCTGCGAGATATCGTCATGCTCTCTTCATCGTGATCCAGAATTTTTTGGCCAGTGGTTTTGGAGGAATTGAACCCAGGACTCAAGGCCACACGATTATTTGCACAATCCTCATGTTCCTAGGTCGCATTTTCGAGGGCTACATTATCGGTAAAAATATGTGTTTGGAGATTCAATTTCTATGCAATTATTTGCGTTTACGTTATTTGTGTGATTTTTCTCGTTGCAGTCATGTTTTTGCAAATTAGGACCGTCAGCAAAGCGGCCGAATCCAAGTACCAAGAAATCATGAATCAATTGTCCGCTTACACCAGACAGAAACAATTGCCTCCGTACATGAAAAGACGATTATTTGCTTATTATCAGCATCGATACAGAAACAGCTACTTCCGGGAGAAAACTATTTTAAGGGGTCTCTCCGGTATCCCAAATTTAATTCCTCATCGTTTCCTTAGTCACGATCCAGTTTTTTGTTCTTTACTCATTGTTGGCTCGTTTTTGATTCTTGATTCAACGAAAAGTCACCGCGAGAAATGTAAAAACCATGAAAGTTTTTTGAATAATTTCCTAAGCGATTCGTCAACATTCTTGGCAATAATTTGATGTCATTTTAACGAAGTATTTCAACTCGGTTTCAAGAACAATTACGACAAGAAATTCTACTCCATTCGGGAAGGCGATTGGTGCAAAATGTTGCAGTTTTTCGGAGCCTCCCAAAAGACATTCTTGTGTCAATAGTCGCACATTTAAAGTTTGAATTGTATTTGCCAAACGATGTCATAGTAAAGGCTGGCACTCAGGGCGACTGCATGTTTTTTTTGGCTAGTGGAACGGTCGCTGTGCTTACGCCTACAGGCAAAGAAGTATGAATTTTTATTCGCCCTAAAAAGTAAATTATAGAGAAGATAGAGAGTTTTTAAAATCATAAAAATGATTTTAAAAACCGTAAAATCGCTCCTCCATTTGGTATTTTTAAACGAATTATTTACACGAGAAAAAATAATGAAAAACCGAATCGGCTGAATGTTCCATTGCAATGATTGGAAAATAATTAAAACAGGTTTGCCATTTGGACGACGGTGCCCACTTCGGCGAGGTGGCACTTTTGGTCCAGGATCAACGAAGAGTGGCGAGTGTGCTGGCGATCGAAGTTTGTGAGGTTTATCGACTGGATCGTAAAGATTTCCGAAAATGCATACCAGTGCAGAGTGATTTGTACGACAAAATCGAGCGAATAGCAACGGAAAGAATGCAACGAACAGCGATGATCGAGGAGCAGCACAAACGATTCTTGATGAACGCGAATCGCGTTGCGAGGCTCAGTACGAGAAAACATGCGATTTAATCTGAAATAAATAACGAATCGATTAAATTACGTCTAATTTACATTTTATTAGTTACAATGAAATTAATCAATCGCCATATCGATTATAAATACAATATACTTTTATAACGCGTAATTAATTATGACAATAATTACTAAATGCAATAGAAAAAAATCTCGGATATCAATAAACTCCTCATTATCGTTTTTCATTGCATTTATAGATAAATTTTCGATCTTAGCGCTACAGTATAATTTTCTGCGTTTCATTCAACACGACGAATATTCCGTACCAAGAAGAGTAGGACGAACAACGACAACAACTGATCAACGACGTAACGTAGATAATCATCGCGTAGTTTGAAAAAAAAAAACATTGCAAAAACTTAAAAATTTGTCATTAAAAAAACTTAAACACACGATGTGAAAAAATAGAAAATTAAAAAAAAAAACACACACACATTTTGATAATAATAAATTTCACCTTATGAGATAATCGAATATTGAATTTCTCTGTGTAATTAAAATCTCTTAAACGTTATTATTGTCGATAAAATATTAATCATCAGTGACATGTTTCGATATATATATCATTTTGTTTCTGTACTTAAGTTTCTAAATATCTGAGCTACTCTATGTATTCTCGTAATACGCGGAATACAGCTCTGTTTCGATAAAACTAGAAGTTGAAAAATGTTTTGCGATATTAATAATAATTTCTTGTTGTTTCAAACATTTACTTATATTTTGATATATAAATCATTGATATTTGAGAATTCCGAAATGCTCAGCCTGTCAGATCGATAATGAACATCCAGCCCGGGGACTAAATTTAAACGATTATTCTTAACGATGGTTTTTTTTTTTTCAAACAGTTTTACGAGATTTCTCGTTTTCTCTTGATCGTTTTTCCAATTTGTAGTTCAGAGCTCTTAACAGTAAGGCACTGTGTGCGTGTGTCCACATTAGTGTGTGTTTGTGTTGAGTGTATTTAACTCCGACGCGAGAGGCGTTTTTTAGGCTCAATCGATATGTGAAAAACGTTTGTCGTTGCAAAAGTGCAGCAATGCGATTCGTCCCCAACAATAAACACCGATTTTTTCGTTTCCACTTATTCACGTACAGGTATAAAATGTTTCCTGTGATCTACACGTTTTTTTTTTTCGTCTTTTTCTCATTTTATTTTGAAAAACATTGTTTTTTTACACTAACTTTGTTATTTTTCTCTTTTTAATCTAATTTGATTTATTGTTATTTTTTCCTTTTACAAAATATCTACTTGATGTTTCTCGGAGTGGATTGTCTTTGGAGTGCCTATGGCGCGATGAGAATCAAAGTCAGATTCAAGCTAAACTTTTTTTGTGGGGTTTATGAAATTCCCAACATGCCAAGTTCGGATGATGATAATGTGAATCTTGAGCAAGACTTTTGCGGGCAAGAAAACAGTGTTCACCGATCGATCAATAAATAAAACGAATCTACGAGAGCAAAAGCACGTACGCGTGAAAATATAGACCCAACGATTTTCTATCGTTAATAAACTACAACTGTACAAATACGTGTGTCTTTGTGTGTGTTGTTCTTGTGGAATTATTCGTGACAGTTATAATGACAGAGATTTATCGTTCTTTAGTATTATTGCGTGGGGTCGTCGCATACAAATAGTTTCCCCGCGCACTATTATCGTAAATATCTTCCTAAATCGCCTCGAAAACGTTCTACATTATTATCCAAACTATTCGTTAATAAAGTATACATATATATACATACGAGCTGTTCCGAAAATTCCAAAATAAATAGGCCACGTAGATCGGACGATTCTGAAACGACAAGTCCTCTGACATTTTTCTGTACGACTTACCGTTCATGAGATATTCACCGATCAGTAACAGCCAATCAGGAGCGTCCGTTGGCGATTCGTCAATATTTCACGAACGGTGCATCGTAGAGAAAAAATTCCAAATACTCATCTCTTCAGAATCGAAGCATCTTTCCAGCCGGAAAATCTTGGTCACGGAATATCTCGTACATAGCGGAATATTCATTATACAAAGAGCGTCAATGCCTGGAATAAACGCGCGCGACGTAACTACGAAAATTTACCACATACACGTTTTTCCCTTCGTTTTTTTTTCTTTTAAGTTAGATCCTTCCTTCGACAGACACATGATATTTGACGAACGATATGTGTGTGTGTGTGTGTGTGCGTGGTCATATGTTTAAGGTATTTTTATAAAAGGTAAAATGTGTGTTTTGCTTCAAAGTGTCAGCGACGTCACGTCGTTGAGGTTTCTCCCCCTCAGTATATTTTTTTCGTCGTCTTTTCCATCGATTCGAAATCTTTCTTTTGCTTTCAACTCGACGACGAGTCGTTAATATGAATAAAGGTACTTAGTATCTACATATGTAAGTATAGACGTTCTAAGACTTTGGCAGTGAACGAGATTCGATCCGTTCTTTCCGACTTTCGGCTTATCTCTTTTTATTCTTATTAAAAAAAAAATTTCCACTCTTTCAACGAACGATATCGTTTCTCTCCTCGTCGATTTCGTATCTTCGTTTCTTTCTTTCTGGTCAGGCTTCACGAGCACCTGGACGAAGCAATTGTCGACCGAGGCTTGTGACAAGTTCGCCAGATTTTTGTCGGCCTCTCTCGGAATACTCAACTACAATGCCTAAGTGGCTTTTATTTTTATTTTGATTTTACTCCTCCGTTACTCACGTCATTGTTTCAATGTTTTATTTTTCCATGTCATTCCTCTGCTTTATTTTCTCTTGGTTATTAGTTATTTCCTTCGCTCTTGTGCTTAAACGAGCCAGCGGTCCAGCGGACTTCTTCTTCTTCGTTTTTTCGCCTCGTTCAAATGCGAACCGTTCGGTGGTAATTGACCCGCTTCTGTACACGATCTACAGCAGAATTTCGCGTAGTATTTGTGCTGACAAAACTTGGCGAATACGATCAAATCGCACTTTGCGAAAAACGCGTTGTCCTGACAATCCGGATGGATGTACAAACCTGCCGAGCAATTCGATGTTGAGGCAACAATTAGAAAAATTATCAAAACATTTTAAAAATATTTCAAATATGGAGAAAAATTATTTTTTCACAAATTAAGCAATATCGCCGACTTGAATTCGTGTCAAATATAAAATATATTTTACCATCGACGCGAATATCAATGCTCGATGAACTACTCGACTCTTCGTTGGAAGCCTCGCACCGATACGTGCCCGTGTCGTTATTCGTTGCACTCGTGATAACAAGTCGATTTGACTCTGCAAAAAAAAAAACACAAACATTAAATGATTTCTTGATGGGGGATCGTGAATGAAGCCAAAAAATGAAAGCAATTCGTGTTTTCTTCATTTATTTTCCACAAATAGTAACTTTTTAGTACTTTCAACACAGAAAAGTGAAATTCATCGAATTATCACAAAAACTCAATGAAATGATTGAAAATTTTTGAACCATTGAGCGAAATATGTTTCTTGCAAACGTGATTGGCAAACTGAATGAAATTTCGATCAAGGAAACTGGCAATGGCCAATAAAAATTAGCCCTACTTGGTTCATCCGAAAAATGGAAACTTTTCTTTTTGTTTTTCGAATTTTTAAACTAGAAATGTGTTTGGAATTGGTAGCTCACCAGATATTTTGATTCGGTCGTCGGTACGAATGAGATCGTTGTTCTTGTACCAGAGAACCGTTGGGATCGGATATCCATCGACGGTGCAGCCCAAGTTGATGTCACTTCCTACCGGATACTCGGTCTGGTCGGTGCTCACGTTGACACTGACCGGTACTGCGATTTATTGACAGATTTTTTATTTTAGTCAACCACGAAGAACAATCGATCGAGAAAGCGATGCGAAGAGATTGAAAAATTAACATTTTTTCTTAGCATTACAACGATGTTTCCTCACAATCGTTAAATGTTAATGCAACATGCTCGGTTAAGCGTTAATTGAAAAAAGCATCATGCAACGTGCGAGCCTGAGTTACTTATGAAATAAAAAACTTGAACGCAGCAAGCAAGAGTCAATTAATTTTCTATTGACTCCCTGACGGATTGGATTGACCTCGTGGTTTGGTTAACTTGTCCCAAGATTCAACTCAGATACAATTTATTTTCAATTTTCTATTTTTTTCCCACATTTTGTTATTGCAACGGTTTTCAATGTTTTTTTTTTCAGAATTCTCATGAAATTTCGTCTTTGGTTCATCACAAAAATATCGAAATATTTGTTTCATATGTTAAAATAAAAAAAATTTGCTCAACGTTTCTTGGAATTGTGATTTTCGAAAAAAAACCACGATTTTACTACAAAAAGTTTTGATTTTATTATAAATTGTCGAAATGACTTGGCAGGTTTCCGAAATGTCTGTAAATTCGATCAATTCCGGAGCAAAATAAACGAGAATTTTTTGTCTTTCCGCGGAATGCTGTCAAATGATTTTGGATTTTTCTGTAAATCTGATGCAAAAGATTTTGGCGTGAAATTTTGATCAAGTTGGAGAGCGAATCGATCGAGCCAATCCGCCAGAGGCCGACGAAGGAGTCTTACCTTTGTAGCGATTGGGGAACGACGGTGGCGGCTCGGTCATGATAGGAATAACGGCTGGAGGAGTGTAAGGCGGTCGAGGAGTGTAGGGTTGTCGACGAGGTGGAGGAGCAGTGGGATAGATCGGAGCATAAGTTTGATTTTCTGGAGCTTGAGTCCTGATGGGTCTGTAAGGATATTGGGGGCGATCGGTAGCAGGTCTGTCGGGTCTTTTGGGTGGTTGGACGAGATATTGAGCGTATTCGAGTTGATCGGGTCGAAGATTGTAAACGGGACCGATCGCTTGGAGGGTGACCGACCAAGAGGCAGGTCTTTCGATACCGTTGTAGGCTTGACAGGTGTAAACACCGAGATTGCTTATCGTTACCGAGCGAATTAGTAAAGTATAGTCCGAGTCTTGCTCGTAATATTCCGAAGACAAAGGCAACATGCGATCACCGCGCCACCAGGTTACGAATGGCCTCGGCCAACCCATAGCGTAACAGTGCAAAACCGTCGGAGAATTCATCGTAACAGTCACAAAGGTACTCGGCTCTCCTACGATCGCAGCTGAATGGTCGTGCGGCTCTAAGAATTTTCATTACACCGTTAATTAGCCCACAAACTTTTTTCGCTTCTCATTAACCCTAAAACGGTAACCCGGGGTCAAAAACGACCCCGGGCAACTCTAAATTCGGCGTCTTTTCTCCCTCGTTCTCGCGTTTATTTATTTTTCATCGTATCACTGCATTTTTAATTATTTCCTTTGCTTCAAGGCTGGGGCAAAATTTGCTGCAGCCTCGCGCGATCTTGCGTTAAAAAAACGACAAGAATGAGCCCAAATTGGACTCTTTTCGTTAAATCTTACCGCAGATATGAATTTTTACAAAATTGGCCTCATTTATTAGCCAGGATTACCGGAATAGGTAAAAAATAAATAAATAAGGTTACCGTTCTAGGGTTAACGACGAAAGCGTTTTACACGTGATTTGTTATCAAAAGATTCAGAGTTATGGGGTTTAAAACAATTTCCACTACAGTTATCATTCCCAGGATGACGATAAACGTCCAAGACAAGATTACAGGGATCGTGTACATTCGTAAGAATCAGTGCAACCGTTGCGTTTCTCTTTCACCTCATCAAAGAGCGTTTTTCTTGAAATACTGCACAAATTTGTTGTCAAATTTAAAGATCAAGTCCATAAAAAGCCGGCAACAATTTTTATCGCTTTCGCTCTCTTTCGGAACGAATCAGCCATGTTCGGAAAGTGAATGCGCTCGTTTTTATCGAGCGGGATAGAAAAATCTATGAGTAAATTTTGCGATGATTATTTCATTCGTTTTACCTACGAGATCACGAGAAACATAATTTTTTCTAGCAACTGCTGCACCAATTCTTGAGCTCACTACAACACAATGCCTACCCCAAGCATCCCATTCAATTACCTCTTTGGTCCATCGCGATCAAAAAATTTCCTCTTACCTGTGACCTCGAGATGATATTCCGTTCGTGCAGGTGGTCCTAGTCCGTTATCCGCTGTGCAGACGTAAGTGCCACGATCGTAGGTGTAAAGATTGATGATTTGGAGGGACCCATCGCTTAATATGCGACGTCTCTTTTCTGCGGCGTTGATCTAAAATTTATGGGGATTTTAACGTTTTGCTCGATGCCGATTTACGTTTTTTTCCATTTTATCAAAATTTTCAATTTTTATCGACAATTTTTCAAGCATTGCTTAATACCGGACGAAAAAATGGAACGAATCGTTTTTATTTAATTGTGAAAATTCAATTTTTCTGCTTAGTAAATATTTCCCAAGGGATTATCGCTGGATAAGAATTTTCGGCACTCCTGTTGACTTCGGTTGAAATAAGCAATTCGATTCGGGTCAGAATGACCCATTTTTCAGATCCAGATAATTTTTTTTGCAAATTCAGGGAATTTTTTGTTATTATATCTAATATTGAAAATTTTGCAATTCAGCTCACCACAGTCGTGTCTTTTCTCCAGGTGATCGCTGGTCTCGGGTTTCCGGTAGCGTAGCATGTCATCGTGACGTACGAGCCTTCTTCAGCCCTGACTTGAGGCTGTTCAGGAGTTCTAATGGCGGCGGGTTCAGCGCCGTACGGGGGAGCCGTGATGTTGAAAATCGGAGCTAAAGTAGTTTGTGGTTCCGGGGCGGGTTGGAGGCACGACGTGCCGCAGCCGTTGTCACAGCATTTGGTGTCTTCGCCGCAATCGGCATCGGTCGAACATTCCTGCTCGCAGCGTGTGCTGTTTGAAACGACGGGGCAATTTCCTGGTTTTGAAGCTGTTGGAGAAGAATTTTTCGTTTTTCATTCAATCCAATTGGATCCACGTTCGTAAACGGTTTTCTCGTTATTTTTTAAATCATTTTTCTTGTTAAAAAATGTTTTTCTTACTCGATCTACAAACTCCACGATATTCGGTGCCGTCGCCAGTCGCCACGAGAGTTATGGAACACCTCGTGCCGTCGGGACAATACAAAACTCTACAAGGATCAGCGCAGCGGCAACGGTTGCAGTTGTTGTTGTCAACGTACGCCTCTTTCCCGTAGGGACACCGTATAATGTCGCATTCTTCGTGAGCCTCTGCACAAGGATCTCTAGAATCTTCATGACCGCCTACATCGATCTCGTTACTCGCTGATGACGAAAATGGATAAAAAATGAAACGCAACCAATTAATTTGCAGAAAAATCAATGAAATTGTGGGCGATAATCAAAATTGAAACTTTGTTCGGCTTCGATGAGACTGCATCGTTGAAATATAACGAAAATTCTATTTTCTATTCGTTATTTTAACAATCAATACGTATCATTCCGAGAATTTCTAGAAAATTCAGTTTTCTCGTGTTTCGTTCCGATTATTTCGCGTTGACAAGCTGCGTATGAAAATTTTTGGCTCTGTTACAAAATGAAAATCAAATTCCTAGCTTTTCAACGACGCAAACTTCAACATCGTTCGGGTTTGAAGCGCAACCAATTAATTTGCAGAAAAATCAATGAAATTGTGGGCGATAATCAAAATTGAAACTTTGTTCGGCTTCGACGACACTGCATCGTTGAAATACAACGAAAATTCTATTTTTTATTCGTTATTTTAATAATCAATTCGTCTCGTTCCAGGATTTCTAGAAAATTCAGTTTTCTCGTGTTTCGTTCCGATTATTTCGCGCTGACAAGCTGCGTATGAAAATTTTTGGCTCTGTGACAAAATGAAAATCAAATTCGTTGCTTTTCAACGAGCAATGGAATAAAAAAATCGTCCCGCGAGCTTTACTCCATGAGAAATGGAATTTCTCATTTTTTCACATGCATTTGTTTGTTAATCGAAACAGTAACGACTTGTTATTCGAAGCGATTAACCTTGAATTGATCAACGAGCAATAGAAAACAACAGGATCGTCCCATAAGCTTGATTCCACGAGAAATGAATTTTATAGATTTGTTTGTTAATCGAGACAGTCACTACGTGTGTTAGGAGTTGAAATTCTAGCATGCAGAAATATTGATACGAGCTTTTTCGACTGGAGGATGAACTTACTCCTGAAACAGGTGTTAAGACAGGACTCGAAGGTCTTGAAGTTGTTACGATTGCCACCACAACCGGTGTAGAGGAATGGCATGCAAGTTTGACGGTCGTCGTCATAGTAGAATCGTTTGAAATTGCCAGCTGAGCAAGATCCTATGTCCACGGGCTCTCGACAAATAGCTGGACCGCCACCGATTGATCGTTAATATTTTTATTTCAAGTTAAACGTCAGCGACGAATTAGCGAGACAAATTTTTTTTCCACCGCCATTATTTTAGCTTTAGTCATAAGTTGTAAAAATTTCATCGACTCATTTGCGTACCCGGTTAGTTACGAAAAACCCCACTGATTGTTTTTTTTTTAGTACATTCCTTAATTAGTCAACATGCATCCCCTTAATTATCGATCAGAATGCAATTTCGAGTGTGGGACAAAAATAATTACCAAATGATGAGAGCGCCGTGTCGTTTCCGGCCGGAGCTGGTTCTTCGTGATGAATACAGACCGACTCACATTCGGGAACGCTTGTAAATCTATTGGCGTTTCCGTCACATCCACCGTAGACGAATTCCCGACAAATGCGAGCACTGGGGTCGTAATATATCTTCGGGAATGCGCCTCTGCAAGGTCCGCTGTCGAACGACAGATTACAAGCGTCTGGGGGCAAAAAAATCACCAGGAATTTGTTATTGACGTTGGATTAACGCTACAAATCTAAAAATGAGCTTTTTGCTAATTGTTTTCCGGGTTTTAGTCCCCGAATTCGGTTTTCATGAACTTGACATGAAATCGTGTATGAGAAAGTTTGTTTATCTGCCTCGCGGGCTGGTTTTGTGATCAAGAAAAGCGTCAAGTGCGTTCGGAGCCCAGTTATGCGTTCAGAGGGGATAAAAATAATTCATGAGGTGTTAATGAAGCTGCGAAGAGAGAAAACGACGTACCTTGACCCTGGAAACGTCCGCACAGCCTCTCGCACTGCTCCTCCGTCTGGAATCTGTTGGCATTGCCTTGGCAGCCTCCGTAAATGAAAGCTTGACAGGATTTCGAGGTCACGTCGTAATAATAAGCAGTGACGTCGCCGTCGCAAGGACCAGCGTCCACGGGTGCAAGACAAATTTGACTGGTTGACGGAGCTTCGGGCACCGACAAAGTCGTGCTGGTTTCGTTTCTTCTTGAGGGCTCTTTGTCGCGTCGACATTTCGCCTCGCAAGCTCGGCGGTCCTGGAAACGATTTTTGTTTCCGGCGCAGCCACTGTATTCAAACTCTTCGCACGTGTCCGTTCGACGCTCGTAATAATATTGAGTTACGAATCCGTTGCATGGACCCACGACCTTGGGCATGAGACATGGATCTAAACACGTAAAAGTTACCATGAGTTTGGAAAAGACACTTTTCTTCCTTTTTTATTTGTGACACGAATTTTTTTGCCTACGACTCACCTTGAACTTGGCCACATCGATAATCACACTCTTCTCGCGTGTCGAATTTATTGCCGTTTGTACCGCATCCCGAATAGTGGAATTGTTTGCAAATACCGTCACGACTGTCGTAGAACCATTTAACACTGTTTTCGTTGCAAGTGCCACGTTCGTCCGGAAGGAAGCAGAACTCTAAGAATCGAAGAAAAGATTTTCAAGATAAATGGCGAATTATTTAATTGCGATGTCGTTTGTTGTTTGGAAATTTGAATGACGACGATTACCGGTTTTGAATTCGACAGCGGGTGGCGCAGGCGTCGAAAGGGACTTTTCGCAACGACCGGAACAATCGTGCTCGGTTTCGAAATTATTGCCGTTTCCTCCGCAGCCTCCGTAATAAAACGGTCGACATCGTTGCTCGTACGAGTCGTAGAACCAGCGTTGTGTGTAATTGTGACATTCACCGAGCAGGGCAGGGAGCAGACAAATGTCTTGTTCTGTTTTTTGTTCATTGAAACATGTTAGTGCTGATTTTTTTATTCAATCTTGTTGCAAGTTTAAAAAACAGTAGCGTCCAATGAGAATTTCCATCACGTTTACAACACAAAAATCAAGCAATTTTCAGTTCAAGTCAAATGAAGTTTTATATGAATTCGGAAGAATAAAAAATTCTTACCAATCTTGGGCGGGCAATCGGACTCACATGCTTGCCTAGAGTCATAGTTATTTCTATTTCCACCACAGCCCGTGTAATAGAAGGGCATGCAACGGTTCTCCGATTTATCGAAGAACCATCTCGAGTGCTTCTCGGTGCAGTTACCCTCGTCCCGGGGAAGGGAACAAGAATCTGTTACCATTAACCAACCAATTGAGCATGCGGTGTTAAGATAAATCTTTATAGTTTGTTAAAAGTGCTAAAGATTGATCACAGTCAGTAAAAATCCACCAGAACCTCATAAAATCGTTTAATTAAATGACAAAAAATGCGATGAGTCAACGATGTTGATATTCGTCAAAAAAATATAATCATTAGCGATGCGAGATGCTGCGAGACACATGAAAAATTCGTAAGGTAAACCTGCAAATGTTCCCAAACCACAAAATCAATTTTTTTTGCAATCCTGACGATATTTAATTTATAAGCAACTCGTGGCATGAAAATTTCACGAGACCTTCGAAATTGCTGGCCATTAAATTTCACGAGAATCAATTAAAAAGATTGAAAAATAATTTCTCGATTCGTCAACTGCGAAATTCAACGTAAACTTTTTTTTTAACTCTCCGAATTGTTTGTTTTTCCTACAATTAAACAACCTGAAAAGAAGCTGATTTTAAACAGATAGAAGTTTCCTTGCTGCATCTTTACGAGAAGCGAATTTTTGATTGAGAAATTGCCTGAAATTGCCCGTCACCAAAAAAAAAAAGAAAAAATAACGATTCCAATCCCCGGACCTCGATCGTTTACGAGGGTCATCCACGGGGTTTAGAGATCGTGTGCAGTAGCGATGGGAGCTGCGGTGCGAAATGGCTACTAAAATAGCGAATCTCCAGCCTACAATTGCGGGGCTACACAGAGAGATATAGATGATTGAAAATGGCTCTTTGTCCCCGTTTTGTTATTTGTATACCTCGAAATGGGCAACGTCGCTCGCAGTCGGCGCGCGTTCGAAATTTATTGGCGTTGCCTTTACAACCACCATAAACGAATTGTCTACAAGAACGAGTAGTTGCGTCGTAATACCAGCGCAGTAACGAGCCCGGACACGGTCCGGGATTCCTCGCTAGAGAGCACTCGTTCCAGCTGTCATTTACTGCAAACATGTTTTTTTTTCATCGACATTCTGTCTCTGGTGAAAAGAACAAAAGACAAAATCCTCAAAATCTACCCAATTCACCAAAACGCGATCCCGCATCGATATCTAATCTACGATCACCGATAATTAAACGAGTTAATGACCGATTTACTTGGTTAATCGGATGCATTTCGGGGGATCCAAGTTGCTGAGTCAATCGGTAGAGGGACAAATGCAATGCAAATTAAAAGGAAGAAAACCAAGATGGCGCTGGTTGCTTACCGCGACTATGGCCTGGCTGAAGACATTGCTGATGGCAGGCAATCTCGGTGAGGTAATTGTTGTCATTGGCTTTGCATCCGCCGTAGACGAATTGCTCGCAACTTTGACGCTCTTTGTTGAAGTACCAACGGGTAAAGTTACCTTTGCATGGTCCACTTTCCTTTGGCTGATCGCAAGGATCTGAAGGTCGGAATAATTCGGTGGAATGGTTGAGTTGAGTTAATTAAGTTCAGGAGCAGCTGGTTCTAGATTAGTTTCAAATGCTAAATTCGGATGGCACTCACCAACACCTTCGGGTGTCGCACAGAGTCCCTCGCACTCTTCGCGCGTCTCGAACCTGTTTGCATTGCCAAGGCATCCTCCGTAGATAAATTGTCCACATTGTTTCCTTTCGGTGTCGTAATACCATTTCGGATGGTAGCCTTCACACCGGCCTGCGATTTTGGGCAGATTGCAGGCTTCTTTAGCGGGCGGTGCAACACAAACTTCTTTACACTCTTCTTGGGTCTTGAAGCGATTGTCGTTGCCGTCGCAGCCACCGTACCAGAATCTCGAGCATCCACCGTATTCGGTGTCGAAGAACCATTTAACGGTAAAGTCCCGGCAGGGTCCACGATCGCGTGCCAAACTGCAAGCGGCACCAGGGTTGCTCGGGACGCTAAGACAACCTTCAAAGTCTTCGCCCTGAGCTTCCTCCACTCCGTCCAAGCAACATCCGAATTTGGAGGATCCGCAAGTACAGCCGGCAAAGTTAGGTCCGCTCGCGGGTGTTCGATTGTCCGAGCAACATTTGAACTCGGTGTGTTCACATCCGCAGCCCTGTCCATGAGGTCCTTTAGCGACAGTGACGCCATCGGGGCAGCAGCCGAATTGATATGTGTGGCAGGGGCAACCCTCGAAGTTCGGACCATTTGCTGGGGTGAATCTGTTCGGACAGCAACCGTGTGGGGTGTACTGACAACCACAGCCTTCGTTGTTGTGGCCACGAGCCGCTGTTGTGTTGTCCGGGCAGCACCGGAATCGAGACCATTGACAGCCGCATCCGAAGAAATCGGCTCCACGAGCTGGAGTGATACTGTCGGGGCAACATCCGAAGGTTGACGTGAGACAACAACCCTCTTGGTTGGGACCATGGGCTGGTGTTGCATTGTCTTCGCAACAGCCGTAGGTCGTGTTGTCGCAAAGAGTGTGGCAACCTTCATTGTTCGGGCCCAGGGCGGCTGATGCGCCATCCGGACAACATCCAAAGTAGGATGCCGTACAATTATCTTGATTGATAACCCCGCAACCCTCGAAGTTCGTTCCGGTTGATGCTTTACGACCGTCTGGACAACAGCCGTACGTGGAATTGTTGCAATCCTCGCCGAACCGATCTTCGATCGAGATACTCGTTGTACTTTCGTATTCACTGGTCTCGCTTTCGGTCCACGAGGTTACGGCTGTTGTTTCCTCTTCCTCGCAGCCTTCGAGATCGGGTCCGCTCGCTGCTTTTATTCCATCCGGACAACAGCCGTGCATCGTCGCGTTACAACATCCAAGATTGTCTTTGCCACTAGCTGCAGTTTCCTTGTCCGGACAACATCCGAATTCGGTCTCGTTGCAGGGTTTCTTGCAACCTTCATTTTCATTGCCTTCTGAAACTGTTACGCCGTCCGGACAACAGCCAAACAGCGTCTCGTTGCAGTGTGAGAATGGACAATCTTCGTTGTTCGGACCAGCCGATGGTGAAACTCCGTCAGGACAACATCCGTAGACCGTTTCCTCGCAAGTCTTCGGCGTTGGACAACCCTTGTCGAACGGACCTTGAGCCGCTGTTACTCCATCGTAACAACAGCCAAACTCGGATTTCTTGCAAGATTTTTTCTTCGGTACTAGACACTTGCGCATTTTGTGCTCTCGAGTAATTGCTGCGTCTACGGGGCTTATGGTTGTCCAGAAATCTCTGATGTGAGATTTGCCAGTGAGATCGTCCCATTCATCACTCGTTTCTGTTGTCATGTCGCTGCTCGTTGTGCTGATTTCTGCCGTTGCCGATGTCTCACCCGATACCGTAGATTCTTCAGATACTGTCGAACTTTCGGATTCGCTGACGGATGTTCCCGTTGCGGATTCCGTACTGGAGTCACTTGACGTGGTTCCGGTTTCGGTTGTCAAATCCGAAGAGTCAGTAGTGGCGCCGAATTCAGTCGTTGCTCCGGATTCGCTTGAAGTTTCGGATTCCGTTGCGGATGATGATTCTGTAGCTTCGTCCGTTATCGAAGTGTCGCTGGTTTCTTCCGATGCCGTGCTGCCACCTGATTCCAAAGTCGGAGTTCCCTCGGTCGAGCCAGTTTCATCCGATGACACGGTCGAGCCGAATTCATCGGAACTTGTAGAAGAGTCAGTTGATCCATCGGTCGCCGATTGTGAACTTGTCACGTCAGTCGTCATTTCCGCATCCGTAGTTGTTTCGCTTTCTGATATCGAGCTATCGGTAACTTTGTCGGGATCGTATTCGCTATTAACGTCGCCGAAAGTGAATGAAGTTTCGGATCCGTCTTCGGAAGCTGCTGTTCCCGATGTGGTGGTTTCGGAACCCTCCGTAGTATCGCTCGAACCGATGGTCGTAGAGTCGTCCGTAGTCTCATCAGTTTCGCTACTCACAGAGGAATCGGTACTCGAAGTGCTTTCCGTAACATCGGTCGGTGTGGATTCGGTATTATCAGTTGGGGTAGTGTCGGTGGGTTCAGTATCAGGCGTTTCGGTCGATTCTGTGGCATCAGAATCATTCGTAGCGTCGGTGGATGCTTCGCTAGAGTCGCTGGTCAATTCAGTAGTCATATCGGTACTGAATTCGGATGCGGACGAATCACTGGTCACCGAAATGGTCGTTGCAGTCTCGCTATCGGTGCTGAATTCACTTGCTGATTCCATGGTCGATTGCTCCGTGACTCCAGTGCTCTCTGACGAGGCGTCCGTACTGCCAGAAATTTCGGAGCTGGTCGATGATTCTCCGGATGTTTCCGTAGTCATTTCGGAACTTTCGGCCGATGGGGAAGTTGCACTTGCGTCTGAAGTTCCAGCGCTCATTTCCGTCGATACATCGCTCGATCCAGAACTTGTTTCGATCGTTGTGATCGATTCTCCGGTTTCCGTAAAACCGCTGCCGGTTTCTTCCTCTTCGGACACTGGACTCGTCGCGGATTCGGTAACTGCGCTCGTAAATAGCGTTTCCATTTCACTTGAAATCTCGTCCGTGGTGGCGCCGCTTCCTTCGAAACTAGAGTCGAAGCTGCTCGAACCTGATGAATCGGTATGGTAGATCGTGCTCAAAATGTCGCCGGTATATTCGGTATCACCACTTCCGCTGCCACTTCCTCCCTCAGCCGGCGTTATGTCACCTCGACTGTACGGCGCATCGCTCAACATCATGTCGTCTATGCTTGTGAATCCTGAACTATCGGTATCGAAAGGCGATCGTGTTTTTCCAGTCGAATCCACTTCGTTGTCTTCCTCGCTCTCGAAGTTTGCATCGAACGTCACGAAATCTTTTTCCTCGTCCTCGTACACTTCGCACTCTTCGTCCTCGTCCGTTGGCACTTGGGTTTCTCCTGGTTCCACGGGCAGGACCTCATCTGTGTTCAACATTTACGTCACTCTTTTTCTTCCTTTCGAGATTTTCTTATACAAATTTTCATTTTATGCAAGAAACAACGAGTCAAATCATCACCAATGTTTGCATGACGCTGTAGAATGTTGGATTGAATTACTGACCTTCGCTACAAGTGAATTCGTTGCATGTACCGCTGGCGAACATTATCGTGTCGACTTCACAATTACTCGGGGGGACAACCGTGCCATTTCTCAAGCAGATGACTTTGCGAGTCATGTCACCTCCTCCGCAAGGCTTGGAACACTGATAGGAGAGAAAAAAATGACACGATTGGATGCTGAGATCGTTTTTTGAGTTCGAGTGTTAAGCGAAGTTGATTTAGTTCGTGAAACTGAAAGCTGAACGACTGATTAACAAAATAATGAAAATTATGGCGGCGAACCTTGCTCCATGGACCAGCAAACCATTCGCCTTTGCACTCTTCGATCTCGGCCTGGCATTCTTCAGTGTCGTTGGACTTCTTGTCAGAATCGCATTTTTCATCAGCTACTTTTTTTATCGTGTCACCCTCGATGCTAGCGCAGAATATTGTACGAGATCGGATTCCCTTTCCGCACGTTGCAGAGCACTAAATTTTTTTTTTTTCAAAGTTACATGATATTTAGAGACTTTGGAGATAATCGAGAATGCGCTATTTTCCTTTATGTTCACGGATATGCGACTTACCTCGCTCCATTGGCTCGTGTACCACAGAAATTCGCAGCTCTTCGGATTTTCACATTTTCGTGTTAGTTCCGGTTTTTTGCTCTCATCGCACTTTTCCTCCGGATAAGTCGTGCCGTCCTGAGTTGCGCAATGCGCCGTTCTCGTTTCTTGGGTCAATCCGCATTTTTCATCGCACTGAATTCCACAAAATAAAATTTAACTCATCACGTTATCCGTCAAACGAATGACTTCTGGTTCAAAAACGATATACAGGGTGTCCCAAAATTCATATGCCAAAATTTACAGAATCGTCTTATTGCGGCATTTGCAAACGAAAAGTCCTGAGCGATTTGTCTGGCCGACGCGCCGTTAACGAAATATTAATGAATTGGGAGAAAACATCAAAAACTTCGGTAAAAAAAAAAAGTAAAAATTACTTACGCCACTCCATTCGGAAGTGACCCAATCGAGACCAGCGCACGGTCTGTTTTCACAAGCTTTTTCCCTCTCTGGCATGGGCTCGGCCGCGCAAGCCGAGTCCTCGAGAGCTTCGATTTTTCCAGTTTCCTCGTTTTTCCTGTAGCAAATAACTCGTCGATTTTGCTTGCCAGGTCCGCACAGATGGTCGCACTTTTAAAAAATGATATAGTTTTCAAATTAGTTACGAAACGTTCGCGTACGTTTGACATTGTGATGGAAAAAATAACATTTTTCTAATCCCTACCGGTTTCCACGGGCCTTCGTGCCATTTCGGGCAGTTGACGTCTTCGTTGCATTTCTCTTTTGTCTCGTTCTTCGGTCCCAGATTCTTCAGGCACTCAGAATCGTCAACGATACTTGGAATACCACCAGCCAAAATCTGTTCGCACTTGATTTCTCTCGTACGTTCGCCACCTTCGCCGCACTGTTTACTGCAAGGCCCCCATTCGTTGGCTACCCATTCGGCTGGGCATGGATCGTTGCCACAGATTTCTGTGTCATCGGGCTCCAGTTGTCGGTCACAAAGTGTGTCATCCACGGGCTCGTTGTCACGACGTTTTACGCACATGACCCTCCGGGATTTGTAACCTTTTGCAGAAACGTTAAAAAAATTGGATTCGCCCGATCGATTCACGAGAAAAAAAAAACAATTTTTGCATTTCCCAGCCCCATTTTTTCAATTTTTTTTCTTTCATCCACGTTTCCTCTCAATTGCTTAATAATTCGATGAGTTTAAATGAACTAACATAATCGTAGAATTATGAACAAGTCAAAATGCTCGACGTACCGCCACCGCAGGTCGAACTGCACTCGGAAAATTCATCAGTCACCCAAGTGTAGCTGTCAGGATCAGCTTGTTGTGAAAACTTTTTTGGAATGCTGTACTCGTAGTGAACGCCAACGTTTCTGTCTTGATAGAGCAGCTGTTGCCGAAAACGAGCGTTAAATTTGGAGAAACGTAGGGAAATGGTGGATGCGATATGATCCATTAATTCGGACGTGGATAAATACACTTACCACGATGTAAATGGCTTCGGTGGTAGGTCCGAGAGCTGTGATAGTGTCAGGTGCTGAGAAACCTTGCGGTTCTCTGGCGTAATGAAATATCGTTCCAGCGAATCTGAGACTCCGTGGAAAATCGATTCTCCAATGTCCATTTAGATAATAATATCCCGTTGTATTGCGAATTGCTGTGTCGAATAAATTGACCAATAAAACATCGCAAACGAGACGTTTCTCCGACCTCTATTTCAAACTATTCATTATTTTTTTACACTTACCGAGATAATTGTTCGACGGTGAAATCTCTTTGACGACGATATTCGTCGCACCCTGAGGTATCAAAAGAATATCGATGTAGCCTGAATTTAAAGAGAAACAAGAAGTTAGAAATCTCAGGATGTTCGAAAAGTTGCCAGAGCACAAAAATCGTTTGGAAAAAAACTTATTCGACGTTTGAATTGAAAAAGAGACCCTTGGAAAGTCATGGAATTAATTCCGCACGTTAGTCGTTTGAATTTTTTTCAAGAATTCCATCAAGTTGGAATGAGATGAACATTTCGAATAATTGAGAGCTAATTAAATGCGAAAAGAAACATTCGAAGCTCCTCACTTTCTTAGTAAAAATCATAAAGTTTTTAAATTTTGCAAAAGTTGCCGGCGTCACAAGATTTTTTCGCTCCATCATGATTTTTCGTAGACCAAAATTGAAAGTTTTTTTTTTGCGCATTTCATAAGCTCTTGATTATTCGATATTTTAATTTTAATTGATTGCATTTGGCGGTTCCAACTTGATAGACGACGAAACTTCTTCGTCGTGTGCAGCATTCGTTGTTGCGTGTCAGCTAATGCGAGATATATTCAGAATTATCATTAAAAATTGCGGCGATTATGAATTTTCAAAAAATTGAATTGATTCTTTGTTGTTTTTTTTCGATGAAAATTGACTGACCGACTTGAAGATCATCGGTGTCGAAAATTCCTTGGACAGTGTTGCAATCGGATCCATTACCGCCGCATTCTCGGCAAGCGTCCTCTCGTGCTTCGCTTCCCAGCATCATGTCACAGCCAACGGGCTAAAAAAATAATCGAGGGGGCTCGTCAAGTCGAAATTCTTATGACAGAAGGAATTTGATGGCTGAATAATTGTACGAGAAATGATTCTATCGCTGCTTACCATACATTTTCCCTCGACGCAGACGTCGTTTCTCTCCAGATCGCAGGGAGTTCCGTCCGTGACGCTGAGCTTGTGTCTGTAAAAAAAGCGCTCGCCTTTCGGCCTGCAGTTCAACTCGCACTTGTTCGGTCCACCGGTGTATGGAATCCAACTGCACAAATAAATAAAAATCAATTAGAAAGGTCCAAACTTATCGGAACGATCTACACGAGCGAATTCCGTACGCAAGATTGATTGAGAGTCTTAATTTTTTTAATTCCAACAGTTGCCACTGTTCAACAGGCTGTAAAAATGTTCAGTTCGATTATCAGGACGTGTCCATTTTATTAGGAGCAGCACTTACTCGTAATAAACACCCTCGAATTCGATATTGTTGTACTCGGCACACTGCTCGGCACGAAAGTCTGTCGTGCCATTTGTGCATTCCTGTGCAAAGAGAATACGATAAAAATTAGATTCATGAGTCAAATATTTACGTTGCAGTCTAGAAAGAGAGCAAAAGGTCTTTGAATAATGAAAATTGTTGTGTAAATAAAATAAAACTAATGGGAATGTAAGTAACAATCAACGTCCAACGATCTAGAGGCAATTCTCTTGAATGAACTTTGGGTACGAGACAGTTTGTCCTGCAGGAACGAGGGGCCCGACCCTTCGTTGTTTTCTTTTCTGCGACATCAACCGCAGTCTCCATTTTTTTCCGAAGGAAAAGGGGCTCAATGAAAACTCAGATAAATCGGTTATTAGCACGCGTCCGAGCCGAATGAGACAAGTAGAATTTTTCTAGAGGAGCGTGTCCTTGGACAACTTGGGAGAAAATATTTATAGATGCAAAAGTTTCGACGGCGGGAGGAAAATTGTGGTCCAGTGGGGACGAGCATGCTTAGGCCTGAGGATACAAAGGGTAATATCAATAAATCGACACCGTTCTCTTAAGATGACGATGGAGCGGCAAAAAAGTCAGGGAATCCCCCAGGGCCCGAGAGAATTTAGGGGAAACATTTTCTTCTGAAACTGCAGGGTGTCCCCGGAGTCGTGAGCATTAAAGATCGCGAGCGGGATGTGATATCGTGAAAATAGTCGACACATGATTCTAAATGAAAATCCGTTTCGTTTCAATTTAAAAAAACTCTAATTGCAAAAATAAAAAGAAATTAACAAAAATTGTCATCGTGAGTGAAGATAATTTTGAAATTTTTCTATACCGGAAATCTTATCGGAATAAAAATCAGTTCAGCCCCATTTTTTTGCCTTTATTCTGCATTGTCTCAAAAAAAATTCAAATGTGGAACGTTTTACTGCTCGGAGTTCGAACGACTTAATTTACTTCACATTCCAATGGTTTCCTTCTCGTAAAAATGAATCGTCTTTGGAGCGATCTCGATATCAGAATTTTCGATGAATTTCCAAATATGTTGATTTCGATTTTAATCGCGTCATTCAGGACAATGATTAAGGGCCCTGCAGGAAGTTTTTGAAATTTGAAACCATGAGAATTTCTAAGTAACGTAATCCTATACGATTTTTTTGATCCATTTGATTATATTTTGTAGATTATTCTGATTTTTCTCAATGAATATATACGGAGAATTTTTTTGACGTTAATGCTGTCAGTAGCACGCCCATTAGTGTCAAAATGATTCTTTCAACAGCAGCATTAGCGTCGACCGAGGGGACTTTTCAAATCGATATAGAATTTCATCGAAAATATTTTTTCAATCCAAACAACCGAGGCGTTATGATGTCATGAAACTTGAAGAAGAAGCACACGCGTCTTTGTACAATTTCGATGATGTATGGTTGCGAGCTGTTTCCTATTTAAATTTCGGCCCTGTTGACTCCACGCGTGACGCGAATGAGAGCGATCGTGGTTTGAAACTTGCACGACATTGATAGAAATTTAAATCATTTTGAACGAAAACAAAAGCGTCGAGACTTCCATCAAGTGGCGAGTCATTGACTCGTTATTTTTAATTGTTAATCGATCGATTGAAAGCAGAAAATAATTGTTTTGGCTCACCTGGAAGTTGCAAGAGAAAAATCTCTTCTTGGCACCCGTACACCGATCGTAGCCATTGTTGCTGTAAAGAAAAAAAATGATGGAATGATTTTTGAAGATACGAAATGCTGTAGGAAACCGAAAATCTTGTTTTTCTTCTCGGCGATAAAGAGTGAGAGAAAATATAGGTCAAGAAATGCATGGATGCTTTGGATCGATGGAGGAATTTCTAATCGGGTTTTACAGATCGTTGGCTCGCGTTTCATAAACTATCAGGAAAAGAGAGAGAGGAGGAGAGGGCGAGAAGCGAGAGTTCCAGCTCACACGTATTTCCCGTTCTTTCTCGGTTCGTTTTTGCGCTGGGTGTGAAGAAAAATCGAAGGAATTTATATGCCAGGAATGAAAGGAAGAGCCCCGTGCGGTTCGTGACGTTTATGACGTTGAAAAAGAACAGAACGGCTTGAATGAGAAACTTTTTGCCCCCGGAAGAAAAAGAAGGAAAAACATATCGAAGAAAGAAAAACGCCACGTGATGCTTCTTTTTCGTTGGATCGTAATTCACGCGGCTGTAATAATTCCGAGTCTCTCGCGCGCTTGCAGGATAAATGTCACGAATATATCCGCAGAGTAGAGATGAGCCATTAAATTTCTGATTTTTCTTCATGTTTGTCACAAAAACGGAAACCGGTTTCTCTTCAATGGGCTTTCATGCCCTCGAACCCGTGCAAATTATGAATTAGGCATACGGCGCGCTTTGGAGCTGCACGAATTTTGCATTTAACCGCGTACGTACGTTCCCCCAAGATGCAGAGCACTCCGAACAACTCTGAGGAAAGAGAGAGAGAGAGAGAGCCGCAAAATGAGCCTGGATCTCATCGGCTAAATACTTTGTCATCATGGAGCAAGTGTCCAGCACCAGGTAATAATGTAAAATGCATCTCGTAGCTTCGTGGGTGGCAAAAGTATGTACAGAGTGTCCCCATAGTCACAGGACAAATAAAATTCGAAACGCAAAAGAAAAAAGACTCAACACTGAAAATTCAATTTTGTCAAAAAACGTCGATATTTTGTTGAATACGGCGAACTAAATATTTTTGGATGATTTCAAAATTTTCGTTATTTCGACAATATTTTTCATTGTAACGGAACTGTCAGCAAAATTTCCGATTGGAATGACAAAAATTTACTTTCCGAAAAGATTTTCCAGAATGTTTTTTGCTGGAATGACAAAATTTTCGTGATTTTTCAAAAAACGTTTAGTTGAACGTATCCAACAAAAGATCGATCTTTTTCAACAAAATTTTCTTTTCAGTGAATTTATCAATTCGCATCAATTCAATTTCCCAATGATTAAAATTTTCCAAAAAATAATATAATGCTTGGAAAGTTTGACGATTTTAACGATAATTATTAATATGAGAAGATAATTTTAGGATAAACGCATCAATTTCATTACTATATTGATTAAAATCAATATTTTAGGCACAAACGCACAAAAACGTTTAAAATCGTCGGACTTTCCGACAATTATATTATTTTTGGGAACATTTAAATCATTGGAAAATTAAATTGATGCGTTTTTCGAGAGTCTTTTTTCTTTTGCGTTCCGAATTTTATTAAAGTCATCGACAATGATGACTTTAAGGACAGCCTGTACGTAAAGACATAGCTATAAATCGTAGCCTCAAGAAATACGAGCTACTGGGAAGAGCGCGGGATATTTACGTGTAATGACATACAAATTTAATGCTTCGGGATTAACGCCGCATACATTTCAATCGGACCATAAAAGTGTAGCCTGGACCTTTGGCTCATTGAGATAACAAAAAAGACTAAAAATCCAGAATTTTCATTATTTTCAAACACGTACTTTGCCTCGCGTGCAAGAACATTTCATTAAAACGCAATTTATGTGGAGCTTTGTGTCATCGATGTTTAAAGAATATTAACAAATAATTTATGAATTAAATCCACGATGTAATCCTCGTAAATAAATGTTGCTGGCGCGTCTGTCAAGGGAGTTCCGGATTTATAAATTCAAGTCACGTAACGTTAATTAACCGTTTATGTTCATGCAGCTCGACCCACGTATACAGGAATTTACGAGGCAATCGGAGGATTAGATGCATTTATGCAAAATCGATTCATAAGCAAAAAAAACGGTAATAAAATAACGCCAAGTACGTGAAAGAAAAAAATGTGTTTATCATATTTAATTTAATGATTGTAATTGGGTGATCATTGCATATTTCTAAAAGCTTCGTAGAGACTCGTGTACCAAGTTGTAAATGATAAATAATTATAGGGAGTTATCTGGGTGTATACTTACTCAACGTCGAGACACTGTCTCGTCTGATGAGCTACACCGCCACCGCAGGATCTTGAACAGGAGCTCGGTGGTGACCAAGGCCCCCAGTTACCCCTTTCCGGCTCATTTGTGTCGAGCACGAAACTACTCGGCAAATAACTATTTGCGTGCTGCCTCCTGTGTCTGCCATGCCTCAATTTTATGTGATGCTGGAAAGCAAAAAAAAAACATTTCTATTTTTTTTCATTTGTTCCCCATTAAAGTTTTGGTGCCCGCGTATTAGCTGAAAAGAAAATTTCGGTGGACAGGATCGATATTTTGTTGGATGCGTTAAACTCAACTTTTTTCGATTAATTACAGAAAAAATATTTTAGCGAGTCTCTCAAATGTCAATTTTTGTCATTCTAATCGTAAATTTTGTTGACAGTTCCATTGGAAATAAAAAATATTGTCAGAGTTACGAAAATTTTGGAATTATTCAGAAATATTTAGTTCACTGTGTTCAACGAAATACACTGGCGAGAAAATTTTGTTGGATACGTTCGCCTAAACGTTTTTTCGAAAAAACACAAAAATTTTGTCATTGCAGCGAGAAATATTCTAGAAAGTTGCATCGAAAGTTAAATTTGTCATTCCAATCGTAAATTTAGAGGACAGTTTCGTTAAAAATGAAAAATATAGTTAAAATAACGAAATTTTTGAAATTAACAAAAAAATATTCAGTTCACCGTATTCAACAAAATATCGACGTTTTTTTTTTTTGACAAAATTTAATTTTCAGTTTATTTATTGGAGGGAGAGCGCGTGATGGTGTGGAATGAGTCGGATATTTATTTATTGGCGTTAATGCGACGATGAAAATTTGGACGAGGCCAGCATCGCCATGGGGTTATCAGTTATATGTGGACGTGTTGTCATGTGCAAGAATTAGTCATGGCTAAACTGCTCACAAGCATGGTGATGAGGATATAGACATAAAACAAAATAAGTTAAAGAGATCTGAGAAAATCGTGGCGCGACGTATGGTCGTGGATATTTGTGTGAATGGTTAGCGCCTAGGTCGGTTGATTAGTCTGTTGGCTATAAATCAAGTGATTAAGAGATGAGTCTCGGCGGGACGAGAGAAAAAGACGATATAAGAAAAAAAACAACGACGCCGAGTACTTCGGGGCGTGTATAACAGATTGATAAAATGATTCGCGACGCGACAACGACGAATAGTGAATGTGCGAATGACCAGAGATCCGAATTACGCTAGAGCTTGAATTCCATACGAGTGAGAAAATAATGATAACAACCTCAGCTGCTTGGAACTCGAGATCGCAACAGACACTCATTATTTAACGTCGTCCATTATTTTCTCCTTACCGAATGAAAACTTAACTGCTCGTCAAGACTTCTCGTGAATCATCCCAATTTTTACGTGATCAAATTTTACCATATCGGAAGTTTTTTCTATCCGAGATAAACCATAAGTCAGAAGTTGAAAAAGAAATAAATGAAAAACTGAGCGATAAGGGATTTCTCAGGGATCAAAAATGTCATTAAAACAGGGAAATGGCTTGTGATCTTGCCGCTGATTACACAGGCTGTCCCAAAAAATTGTGTATCTCTAATTTTTTATGACTTTCGAGATTGCAACGTTGAGATTCAACGAAAAACATTTTTTCTATTGATTATTTATTGAATTTTGAAAATCGTGGCAATTATTTGCGTCGATTGAGTTTTTCGGTCGCAAGAGAGAATTGTTTCATTGGCCGGACCAAATATTGAATAATAATAATTGGCTCTGCTGAAGAAATAACAGAATTTCGTTGCATTCCAACGATGCAAACTTCAGGATCATTATTTTTTCGTATTACAAGGTCAAAGTTCGAGAAAAATGGCGAAAGATTTTCGTATTGGAAATTTTGCATACCGAAAGTTTCTCGGGTGATTGGCAAGACTTTTGCACACACTTTATATTTTTATATATACAGAAACTATTCATTATCGTTATCGTCGTTCGAAGGCGCCAATTGCCCGTCAAAGTACGAGCTTTTTTGCACTCGAGGCACGTGCCCTCCTTCATTTTCTTTTCTGACGCTCGTACCTGTAATTTTACTTCCTTTTCACCCTTTAAGAGTCGATTTTATGCTCGAAATTTCGCGATATTCAGACAGCACCTGACGCGGCTGTCTTTCAAGTCGATTTTTATTTCCCCCCTCGTGCCGTAAAAAGAACCGAAATCACCGCAGACCTGTGGTTCCGGTTGCATCATTGGAATTAGGGCAAAGAGCATCAACGAGCAAGCAAAAGATGTAGACGGCATTGGCGAATACTTTGTGCGGGAAACCGACGTATTGGACATCGAGATGGACGAAAAAAATTTGACATTTCTTTAGAATTACTCGAATGAGGCCAATAAAAATTCATGGCTGCTCAAAAAAATGATAAAAATTGACTTTTGGATGATTTATAGCCACCGCGGATGCCGTGAAACGCTGAACTTTGCCGTGGCGACCAAACGATGATAATTGTTGTGTCTGCGTTACTGTGGATATTTAGAATTTGTACATACACCGTGTGGCTCTTTGGTACAGCCTGGACGAGGTTAGGCGAACAATATACGTACACAAAACTAATTTGTGCTAATGCTTAGTGCGGTTTCCGCGAGGAGACGATGAGCGAGAGCCAAGCGAAGAGAGAGCGAACGAAAGATCGTGCGTGTGTGTCAAGGAAGTGCAACACGGTCCACGAGTTCTCCTGATGCACATTAATTTTGACGTTAGTCATCTCTCGTGTGTATTCTCTAAGACTCTCTCGGAGTAGAGTCACAACTCGGCTCCGCAGCAGCCACGAGCAACGACTTTGGACCGATGAGCAAACCGTGCCAATAAGGACGCATGCAGCCCTTCGAGTTCACGCTGAGGTTCGGTAATCAAATAACCCTTTCATGTTACTAAATTTAGCGTATCTTCCCAGCAAGTTTACGCCACGCCGTAAGGAACAGCCAAACAGATCCCTACCCGGAGAAATATCGTTCCGACGATTTTCTTTTGCCCCAAATACATTAAATAAACTGAAATGATCGAAATCCATTGTTGAATAAAATTTCGAATAATGGAAAAATCAAATTGGCGCAGAAAAATATTGTTCAATTTTTTCTTTACCCTCAAATTAGTTTCTGGGAGTAAAATTCGATTTGCCAATTGTTTTTCTTTTCCAATTAAGTAATTCACTCGTTTATTTTTGTTTCCTGTATCAATTTCAAGTAAAACCAAACGAACCCAAACAGATCTTTACCGGAAGGAATATCGTTCGAAATATCGTAATAAAATAAAATTATTGAAATTCATTATTGAACAAAAATTCAAATAATGGAAAAATCAAATTCTCTTTGAGCATCAAATTAATTTCTGGGAGTTAAAATCGCTTCGCGCCAATTGTTTTTCCCTTCCAATTATAAACGAATTTACTTGTTTGTTTTTGTTTCCTGTACGAATTAAAAAGGTGAGGCTGTCATTCACCGACATCGATATAAGAGCTCAACGAATGAAACGATGAATCGGGAGGGCCAATTGGACGTGAGACCGAAACGCAAATCGGCCTCTTTTTGAGCCAAGAGCTAAATACAGGGTTTCGATAATAATACGATTTCTGCACTGAGGTAAAAGAGATTGGATAAACGAGTCAATCAAGACGTGTCAGGCAGGCTTTTAGGAGATTGAAACGATGCATTTCTCATGCACCTACTTTTCTGTGCACGTACGAAGAAATGTTTTCGGAAATCAATTATACGAAGAATGAAGAGCAAATTTGCACATAAACATTTTTTTAAACTGTCAGTAAAAAAACGATATAAAATTGTCTCGAGTGTTTTTTTTTGTTTCATTTGGGCACTGCGAATACTTGTGGTCATTATTCTCGATTATTGGCAAAAATTACTCGGAGGGCGGTCTCGGTACACGGAGCTTTCGTGTACCCTTCGCTGTATCAAACATATAATCGGTGCGTAATCTCTCGTCTCACAAGAAATGCGATCCGCGCGCAAAAACGCTTTGAGACGGGGCACCACTTCTCGATCGCCAAACCGATTATTATCTCGAGGCGAGAGTTTCGGCTCAAGGCACATATCGAGTATATACAGGCTGTCCAAAATGTCGCACCCGAAAATTGGCGTCACGAGTAGATCCAAAAGTTCGGAAAAAAAAGAAAAGAAAACTCACATCGTAGCCACGTTGTTCCACATGCATATTTAATAATAATCGATGCTGCCTGTGCATTTTTCTCTCGAAACGTGTCACGTGGCTTCTCCTTCATTTTCTGGCTTTATCCTAATTTTATATTTTCAATTATGTAGAGAATGGTGAGTGGAAAAGTTGCTGTAAACATTCGATTACGAAAAGTCTCTCCAAAATGAAAATTACGATGAGAAAATGGTGATTGGATCGGGAGACATTTTTCAACAGCATCCTGGAGTCACTTTTTGGTTCGTTGTGGACTTTTGAATCAACGAAAATCTGGAGAGAATAATGGCCGAGGATTTCTTCCTTCAGGATTGAGTTATTTATTTATAATTTGAATTTTTGTTGCGAGGTTTTTGGACAGCCTGTATAGATTGCTCGGAAAGTCTTCTCTTTTGTGAAACGTGTGTATCCACGTGCTCGTTAAACCTACATTTCAAGTAATCATCGAGTTTGAGAGATGAGAATGATAAAAAGAAACGAAAACGAGATTATCTCGATATGATCAATTGCAATTGTACATGCCGGAAATTCGATACGATCATTTTGTCGAACGATCGTGTTCAATGAAGCCTCGATTATAAATTCGATCGTTTAATCATGTTATTGACAATGAATAGCGAGTTGTTTCGTGCTTGAATTATTTTCTCGGTTTCTGGTTTATTGCTGGATTATAATTTGCAGGACCCCAAGAAGTTGTTGGTTCTGCGTGCAATCGGCCGAATGCATTTCTCTGCGCACGAGGACTTTCTGCGGGCTGAACTTTTGACGATAAAGTATTTGATATACGATCGTTTTATGCCTCTCTGAAGCTCTATACGTCGGTCTCTTCACTCCTCGATAACGACGCAAAGAGTTTAAGACGTTTTGCACCAAGGCGTTTTCTTGCCGCGCGGACAAAATCGAGAATATCTCGAGTGCACGAGAGCGAGAAAGACACCGCAGAGAAAAGACGATGATCCGAAGAATCTACGACATACGTTCTCGAGCATCTGAACAGAGATACTTTCGACCGGCTCGATCCTCGTTGAAAATGAAAGAGATAAAAGCGAAGAAAGACGCGGGCGTGTTCGAATTCCGTCTGAGCCTTCCAAAGAACATCCTTTTTCTTTCCATCCTTTTAATACCAACATGCATCTTTTTTATACGACGCAACTGTCAAAAACTTTGTAAATAAAAAATACTGCGAGTTCGGTCACGCTCTTTTTCACCATTATCAAATAATTAAGATTTATTGGCTAATTTTTAGTATCAGCTGCTCGTTATTTTGAGTTTTCCTCATATTTTCCTCCTTTATTTTCGATTTTTTGAAGATTTTATGATTTTGATGGGTTTTTCATTCGCTTTTTCTTCTGGAGAAGAATGACTCAATAAAATTTTGGAAAATAAATTCGAATCTCGTGCATTTTTCCATACCGCTGAAAAAGTTTCTGCTCAAAATCTTTTGAGCCGTGATTCCCATGAAATACACGTGATGTGCGAGGAGTGTCTAAATTACGGTGTTTCTGGATCGAGAGGGCGAGAAGAGATCGAGAGGTCAGTGGTGGAAAAAAATTTGTAGTATAAATAACGAAGCAAAGTTTCTTTATCGTTCCGAAGGGAAGAAGTATCAAGGAGAACGGGCTAACGAGGATCAGACCAACGGTGAGAATATCGTCGTACCAGAAGCCAACTAGAATTAGCCACGGTGCAGTGAGCAGAATTTCTGCAGGGCGAATCAACAGCGAACGCGATGGAAGGGGGCGAAATGCCTTAGCAAGACACTCGTTATAATAAGGGACTTCTCCAAGATGCGAAACAGAGAGGAAGAGAGAGAGACGGGGGGGGGGGGGGCTTAAAGCGATAATACCGAGATGAAGTGCCTTGCTAGATAGCCGGACATCGTTATCTAAGTTAATGCGGATATTGCGTGGTCGCTAATTCCCCACAAATGGAAATGACTTGAACATTTTTTTAAAACGAAAAAAAAACAACGTTTTCGGAATATATTTTGTCTGGTCTATCCAACATTTCTCTCGACTCGTATCATTAATTATGAACATTGAAAAAAAATTAGAGAAATGCATATTTTTGTTATTATTTTTGGCACGATTGTTACTTGAATTTTGCAGTTTTAGGTGAATTTTTTTTTTTGTAATTTCCATTAAAATGGGAGACATGCGAGTTAGATGATATTAATCGGAGAAGCAAAGGGTCGGTGTAGGTTGTGGGATTTGTGCTCCGCTTTCGATATCGTGACGAAGCGAAATCCGAGAAGGGCCGAAAGCCGTGTGTATAATATACGTATAGAGGCCTTCGCGTCCTCGGGAAGCGAGAAGCCCGCAATAAAAGCTAGAGGAATGCCGATCGGTTCGATGGGCTTGTGTGGACTGAGAAAACGAAAGAAAAAAGTGAGGAGAGAGGATGAGATTGAACGAAGGAGTCGAGGAACTGTGAGTCGCGAGGGCCTCTCTCGATTTGTGCCTCCCGCCTTCGGGGACTTGTTTTTGGCCCTGCGTGTGTATCGCTCCCGGAGCGATCATTCGATCGTCTTTTAAATATATGTACAGGGTGTACCCAATAAAATATCTCATGCTGCTATCTCCCGAGGTACAAGTTGTGAAATAAAACATTCATTGAGATTGAAAATGCGAATACGAGGCCCGAAAACACGGTTTTTGAGTGGTGTCGCCGCCATTTTCTAATTTTCCGTAATACGCAATCTGAATATGCACTTTGCTACTCGCGATCTCTAGTTTGAGTACCCACAAGCCAGGGGTTGAAACATTTTTTCCCAAACCTCATCCAAGCCCTATAAAATTGATCATTTAAATTCGTAAAGAACTTTGCCATGTCGACACGCGAAGCAATCGCGTTGAATATCAGAAAAAGTGCAGTACTTACGTATTTGCCTGTGACGTCGGCAACCTGGACCACAATCACAAAAACGAGTAGCACCAACGACCTGTAACAAAAAAAAATCAAATTATTTCAATCATTCTAATTAATGAAGTTTCTTTATAAGGCAAAAAATTGCTCTTGGTATTTCCACTATAAAAATCATCAACGGGTTCACATTGACCCAGACTCCGTCGATGATTCGCCATTTTTTGCCACTGAAAATTGGAGCAGAGCAGCAGGTTGTGAAGAAATGTGATATGGAGAACACGTGCGTATAAAGACGTTAAGAAAGGTACGGATCTCCTTAAGGAAGTTGGCAGTAACGGGTGCCTGAAGACCAACAACTTGTCTTTGGGCAAGACAACTTTTCGTTTCACTGTCGAGGACACAATTCCAAATACCGGTTCGCATCTGGGAGCAATTCGACACAAATTCGATTTCAACGAACATTGACCTCCGCTCTAGCGAGTTTGACGGAAAACCCGGAGCCGGCGCAACACCTCGTACAAGAAAAAGTGTTTGTAATGCCAATTACGAATCAAATAAAACGATTCCGCGTGACAAACAAATTTTTTTTGCAGGAATTAAAAGAAAAATCTCAAAAATCGATGGTTGTATAATTGGGTCCATTTAAATAAGAAATCCTGGTTGACGATGAAAGTGCAGCTTATGAATCGTCTACGCATTAAAATTAGTATGTATCATATGGACGATTTCACATTATTGGATATCAAAGTGCATTGTGAAACGTGTGCAGTAGCAAAAGTAAAAGTACATCGTGACGAAGTGGCTTTGCCTAGGAGTGCACAGCTGATCATTTGAGAGAGGAAAGTGAATCTTTAATATGTCTGCAATTTACTGTTGGATGCACGTGGCCTTCTCCGCGGTTTCTTGTACAGAAGATCACGGGAGTTGGAAACGGGTTATGAGCTTGGATTACAGGAATTCAACTACGGGAGCAAACGTAGCATGGCTGCAGGCAGGATTGCATCGTTTCGAGGATGCGCTTGAATCTGTTGCACCAGTGACCGAAAGTGCATGAATGAATTCTTCCGATGCTGATTATTTTTTATACGGAACATTACAAAATACTGTACGCCTGCAATATATTTTTTAACTGGACGAATAATGTGCAGTTTTACATTAAAATTTCAATGCATTTAGATCGTTTGAAACGTTTTATTTTTATACAGTTTTTGCGCATATGCTTGCGACATTTTACGAGCCCATTCCATCACGTTAACCCCATTTTCTTGCACGCAGTTCCAGTTCCTATGAAACTTCCCTCGACGAATGCAGCGACATTTTTCTTATGCACTTTTTCATGGCATTCGCAAGCCCCTTAAAAACTTTCAGCTGGCTCTGGCCAAGCGGTCACCCAACTAAGTATCGCGGCCTGTCCTAAAGAGTCCTGAAGTTCAATCCACAGAAAACGTCGTCGGTTACATCGCGACTTGAATATGGAATGAACGCATAAATAACTGACATTGTTTTTTATTTGTTATAGTTATGAGGGAACTCTAGCTCGCGGTATGATTTCGCGCTGTTTCATTTTCTCTGCAGCCTCTCTTCATTCTGCCCATTCTAGACTGTGTGCTGTTACTCGCTTTTTCATATTCTGGGAGACGACTATAGAAAACAGCTACGAAAGAGGTGCAATAACGAGTAGCAGTAATATGCGTTTCACAAGCTGTCTCGATGCTGTATATATGTAAATGTTAAGGGCTATACCGCGAAGAGACATTTTTCTATATATTTATATACAGTGAATAAAATATGAAAAGCACATGCATGAACTGTAACGAGCACCTCTCGGCAGAAGCGGTAACATCAGCACCTAGACGAGCTGCTGCTTCAGAAACTATTTTTCCACCAGCAACATTTGTGGTGACTGTGCTTTCTGTATATGACGAAACTACAAGGTAAAAAAATATCGCGAGCTAGAGTAGAAATTTATTTCTTGTCCCTTGATCCATTTCTCAAATGCCTTACACATTCCTTACTGCCTGATCCACAGCCTCGAGATTCGAGCCATTTCTTTAAGGACTTTTTTGAATTATAACGTTTTTGCCAGTTTTGTTTTTGAGTTTCGTGCACCCAATTGGTTTCAGATTGTCGTGAGATTTCGCGAAGACTCGGGATGTTGACGAAAACGATCGATCAGTGACAGTTACAATCACAATTTTAAGTAATGTTTTCCGTAATTTTCATGTTTTTGTTTCTGCTCGAGTTGGAGCTTCACAGCTCAACTTTCGCGACGTACTGTATGGACTCCAGACGAGCACGAGACAAGGGGAAACCCGCGAACATTACTGTTGTATCTACACAGACTTCTCGTGTTCTTCGTCTTGTACGCTTTTCGAGAGACACGACGACGACGAATGGTCCAGGCAAAACAATGAGAGATGCTGAGGCGAGATACTGCACACCGCCAAAACCGTACACACCATTCGATCATTGTACCAGCTTTACCATCCTGCTCGCGGTATACATCTCCCTCGTTGAATTCACAGCACCCAAACCTCTGTCGTGTTTCCCTCATAATATGTCGAGGCAAAAGTGGACTGTGTACCGGAACAATATCGTCTGTTTCTCATTCCTCTCATGTGGTCGTGGGCAGACATTTATTTTTATTCATATGGTGATTTTAATGTCGAGCATAATTGTCGAAATTTTTTTTTCTCCGTACTCTCATCCGAAAATTCTAAATGACTCAAAAAATTATAATTCAGAATAATTGACAAGTTTTCCGAATCAATTATCATTTTTGCTAGAATTTCATTTGTTTCTGGTTTCTGTTTTTTGTTTTAATGTTATTTAGTCATTTGACTGCGTTTTTTGGTGGATGGAATTTTGATCCTCGGAGCAGGCCATTGGAGGATTTAAACAAAATATTCTCGGTGAAAATTCGTTGCAATTTACGTGGAGCTTCTTTTAGATTAATATATATGTTCCTGCGTATATTTAAAATACAGAAGATGGAGGTTGATATAGCGGTGTTGCACTTTCCCCAATGAGCTCGTCCATTCTGTTACTCGTGGCAATGTTCCCACCACCCTTTCTCTCTGTACGTCTACTTATAAATTCTTGTTCCGTTGTGGATTTAAAAAAAATACAAAGTCGAGACTATGACGCTCGGATTTGCCTATAAAAAACTTCTATTCTTCTGGCCCATTTTCATTTGTCTTTTCTTTGCCTCTGCCAAATCGTTTTTTTCCCTTTTTCAAGTGTCTGATCAAGCACTATCATTATCGGGGACAAAACACGACAATATACGTTGAAGGAAAAAACAATTTCCTTTCGACCACAAAGAGTCGACACACCGAACGGAAGTTGAGCTTCAAGGAAGTGAAACGACGCTGAATTTTTTTTTATCGAGAAATACAAAAAATGTCGACATTGCTTCGATTTTTTTATCTTGTGTCGAAATTTGTGTCTGCGATTGAAATTTTAAATGACAGTCCATCAATGACGCGGGGCACACGAAAATACTTTTGGAAAAGGATCGAACGGAATATCGATACTTTTAAGGAGCTTAATCGATCGCGATTACGATCGGAAAGGAAGCAAAGGCAGAGCAGAGACAAAATGGCAGAGAGAGGATCGTTCGATACTTATTAATTGGAGACATTACAAGGCGGGGTGGGGTGAACGATTACGCGTCGTTAATTTATAATATCGAGAGTCATGCGAGACGAAGAACGGAATCGCGAAAGAGAAGAGAGGACGCGATGTATAAAAGCGGCAACGGGACCGAGACCTTCTCTTCGTTCTTCCTTTCGTCTCGGTCTCTCCTCGATTCCTTCCTCGAAATCATTATTCGGTCGAGCCTCGCGGCTTCGTCTCTCTTACTATTCCAGACTGGTGGGCGAACAACCCTGAATCTTGTCTATATTCTTTCGACTTCTTCTTCTTATCCTGCTTCCTTTTTTTTCCTTGACCTTCGATTCGACCAGGCGGACCAAACGCTCCCCAATGTCTGATATTTGAGGGAAGAACAAAAAGTACCAACTTCGCTAACTTTCCGTCTCAGAGATCCTCGAAAAATAATAAAAATCTTGATCCCAATTTCTTACAAATAAATGAACAAAATCTGATGCAATGAAACTTCAAGTTTTCGTCCATTATTCATGTTTTTCCAAACTCTACAGCGGTTCAAGAAATTTTGGAAATCACGTCGTTGTAATTGCAAGCGTTTTCCAGAAATTCTCGACTGCAACGTGCCCTTTTTTTTAGGAGCATTTTCCAGCCTGTTAAACGGGCCAGTAACTTTGCAAAATGTGTGGCAAATTTGTTTATATTCGTAACTCTCTGTTCCAGTGGCTTTTCCACGCTGCACGAGGACCATACGAGCCGTGAGATTGCTCGACTTTCCGTTTTACATTCCCATACATTTAACAGTCTCCGAAACTCTTTCATGACTTTGCCTACCGAGTTCATCGGACGAAACGGTGCAAACGAGTTAACCAACTCAATTAACACGTGCACTTGGCACAAAAACATCTGAACGGCGAGAGTAATTTATAGTTTCGATTGCCAACGACATTAAATTACATTCCATAAGTATTTTTAGTTCCCCTTCACATTTTTGTTGATCCCCATAAAGTATGATGGACTCCATATTAATGGCTCTGAAGTTTGCAACGTTGAGATTCAACGAAAAACATTTTTTCTATTGAGTATTTATTGAATTTTGAAAAAACGTGGCAATTTTTCGAGTCGATTGAGTTTTTTGGTCGCAAGAGAGAATCGTTTTAAACCGGATCAAATATTGAATAATAATTATTGGCTCTGCTGAAGAAATAACAGAATTTCGTTGCATTCCAACGATGAAAACTTACGATACTGAAGTTTGCAACGTTGGAATGCATCGAAAAATATTTAATTTTATTGAAGATTCGTGCAATTTTCAATGTCATCCAAATTTTTCGAGCTGATATACTTTTTGAATGGCAAAAATGGATCATTTTATCATCGTAATTACATTCTGTATTTGAATAATTATTTTTGTCAAAGATAAAAATGAATTTCGTTGCATTTCAACGATGCAAACTTCAGAGTCATGGAAACTTCAGGACCATTCGATATTACAAAAAGTTGACAAAATCGAAGGAAGGAAAGTCGCGACGTTTTAGCTACTGGCTAGAGCTACGCTTTTTGTATTCGATGGTCCAATTAAAGGAAATGCGGGGGATGGGAGATACTATTCGTTCGTACATCCGGGAAACGCTGTTTTCTTATCATCGACGGACACAAGTCAGGGCACATGACACGTATCATTCATAACTACAAAGCCCACGCTCAAAGCGTCACTCCATTTAACATTTAGTATCGTACCCAAAAATTCATAACAGCGAAATTTCGATATTTTACCGTGAGAATGTCCGAGGAATTTATCGGCTACTCGTGTTAATTAATTTCATCGAAATTCCATCGGTGGAGGAAAAAGTTTTCGAGCGCGATATTAATTATCTTTTCACTATAAAATATTATAACAGAGAATTCCGCGGTCGAGCCCTTTTCACAATGATAAAAAAATATTTTAAATATGCACGTGAAGCTTCAATTTGGCAACGAATTTACTGGAGACGTAAAAAAGGTAAAAAAAATTCCAAAATTTCAGAAATTAATTATTACGAGAATAATGAATGTTACACAATAATTCGAAATTATTTCGTTCGATTTGATCATAAATGGAAACTTTGATTTTCTGCTACACATTATTTCTCTCGATCAATGAAATTTCTCAGTAAAACGAGAACCAGTTCATTTTTATCGACAAATATCATCAATCCAGCTTGAATTAGTTGAAAAACAAGTCCTTCAAAGAAATAATCAATAACCTTCATGCAATGAGCCTTCTAATTCTTCCTCATACGGAAAAACATCTAAAATTATAAACATTTATATAAAATGGCATGAATGGAATTGATATGGTAAAAGCCCGACCACGATTTTGTCTCACTTGCATTTCGGTCGTATACGAGGACAGTTTTTTTGATAGCCCTCACAGTGTGCCACTAAACTTCCGTTTTTTTTCGTTTATCTTCGTCTTCCGACCATGTAGACTCGACTGTATAATAGTATTACGAAGCTCGGTATCGCGATCGTCGTTATTTGTTAAATAATTGGGTCATGGAACATCCTGCTTTTTACTAGAGATGCGTAGCACGAAATTAATTTTTTTTTCTTCGGCATCTCCATTGAAAACAATGCAATCAAGTGCAACGGAATGAAAAAAAACTCATTATCGATGCTTAACGATAACGATGCTTAATAAAATATCAAAAACCTCGCGGAATGTCGATTTTTTAAAAACTTTATTAAAAAAAAAAGCAGTCGCACTTTTTCACGAATTTTTCATTATTAGAGAAATTTTCAAAGTTTGTATTTGCTTAAAATACAAATATGGCTTAATGAGTCGCGGCCTCGAATGACTCTGAAGTTTGCAACGTTGAGATTCAATGAAAAACATTCTTTCTATTGATTATTTATTGAATTTTGAAAATCGTGGCAATTTTTCGAGTCGATAGAGTTCTTAGGGCGCAAGAGAGAATCGTTTCATTGGGCGGACCAAATATTCAATAATTATTATTGGCTCTGCTGGAGAAACAACAGAATTTCGTTGCATTCCAACGATGGAAACTTCAAGAACACGGCCTCGATGCTATTCCGATTGACGAGCTCCATTTATATAAAAGATTCATTAAAATTCGTCGTTTCCGCGTGGAAAGAGGACAAACACGCTTGAATCTGCGTCGGTCGATAAATATAGACGGAATAGTATTTATGAATACGAATGAATGATGTTCGCTGAGACGATTTGAGTGCAACATATTTTGCAAGAGATTAGGCACGCTCGCTGACGATTCGATCAGTACGCGTTATCGAGTCCTGAGGACAGTCAACGAGATGAGAGACATATGGAATATCAATGAGAACAAGGACAGGGAGAGAGCACATTAGCCAAGCTAACTGGCCGAGACATGCACGCGTCCCCCGGGATTTCCGTTTAGCTTTCAGTCCGTCACCGTACCCACATCTTTCCGCAATTTATTTTCTTCTCTCTCAATCCCAGAGATGCCCCAGACCTTTTCCACATGCTCCCTGCAACTTCTCAGCTGTCAAATCATGCAGAAAACTTGATAGTTTTGGCTCTCGACTAGATTTAAAAAAAAAAATAAAAAAATGTTCAAGACGAATTTTGACATTAAACTCCTAAAAAAATTCGATCAACGCTTCAGGCCAAATTGCTCGGAACTCCGTTCTGCAGTTTCGATTTCTAAATTCCCCAGAATTTCGATTCTATCCACGATATTCTTGTCAATTAATTAATCATTGACATTTTTATCGACAACTTTTTAGTCATAAAAACAATTTTGTCCGTTCACTGGCCAGTCAAGCCCATTTGAAAAATATTAGAAATTTTATTGAAATAAGTTTCAAATGGATATTCAAAGCTGTTTATTCTGAGAGCATAAGATATCGCGTTATTCGTAATGCAAGATTAGACGTTCGATAATCCATCTGAAAAGTTTCAGGTCTAGGAACTGATGCTCGCGAGTCCTTAATTCATCGTCCGTATATGCACGTATATAGATATATATAATTGTGAATGCACGTGACGATCTTGGATCGCGAAGGTATTCACTTCCCGCTTGCCCGGAGATTCTGCCTCTCGTTATACCGCAAGCTAAAGCGACATTAAACACATATATTTTTTTCAGTACTAAAAAAAAGACAATATTCTCGTTGGAAAAGTGAGAAAAATGTACAAACAGAGAGCAAGAGGGCGAGAGAGAGAAAGAGAATGAATAATTGAAAAAAAGGAGCAACAAGAAAGATCGAGTCGTCCAGCAGCAGCAGCAGCAGCTACAGAATGCTTGATCTCTCGAGGATCTCGCTCGACTAATCGTCGAGGATCTACCTTTCGTGAGCTTTTTCGGAGAAGCAACGGTTCCCCTTTATTTGTACGTGACTTTACACACGATTCCATACCCCCAAGTATCCTCACATATACACAAACATCTGTTCGTTTTTATACGGAGACGTGAATGTGTGACTCATAAAAAAGGTCCGCGGAGAGATGAAGAGATAAGATGTAAAAATTTGGAGCGAGAACAACGACTTTGCGGTAATGAACGAGCGGAAGAAATCCGAGAAATGAAAAAAGTTGTACGACGAGCTTTGACACTAGGATTTTCGTCGTCGAAAAAAAATTCGAGAATCAACTTTAACAACTTCATTTTTTTATCAAATTCGATTCTCTTCTCTGGAAGTTTCACTTTTAACTCCGACTCGGAGGGTCGCAGTTAAATTTGCACTTTAATTTGTTTATCGTCTGATAAGCACGCAGGAAAAATCGATTCATCGCGATTATTCAGACTCGGAGAAAGTGTTGGGAAAAAGTTGGATGCCCCATTGACCTGTCAACGTTGAATTCCCCATGTGAAGTGTACACGCACGGGCTATGGGTGGATAATCGTATGGTGATGGGGCAAGTAATGCTTCGCTAACTCCGTTCGGCAATCAACCTTTTTTTTTCTTCTCTTTTTTTTATTCTATGCGTTATTGTGCATATTCTATGTGTGTAGAATAGCGACGGGTTTCGGTGTGGCTGAGACGTTACCTCGTTTTTATATATAGCTCTACAATGAGATTGTTACGGGGCGCAATGACTCGTGGAATTTTGTCGTCACCGGCGCCGACTATTCAATATCCTCTACACTCTTTATAAACCCTCGAGGAATACATCAGTTTATACAGGCGAGTAAACCAACGGCTTGAAAAATATTTCATTTTTCAATGTTGTATACGATTTTTCAACAATTTTTACATTTCGGCACCATTTCCGATGGTGGAATTATGAAAAACGTAGAAACGAAATTCAGGACACGCGAGATTTTGGTGAAAATTGAAAATATTCACATTTCTGAATTTTTTCTTCAACGATTTTTCCAAATCAGGCTTTGGATTGTGCATTTTAGCAAAGCGTACGAAAGAAATTCGAAGCTTCGAAGACTTTTTTCTTTTGAGTTCTGTGAACGGGCATAACAAATTACGACGTGTCTCAAAGGCATAAAAAAAAAGGAATGTTTGCGACTTTTTATGAAAGAGTTTCAAAGTTGTAATTTAGTGTGATGCATAAAAAATAGTGAAAAATCACGTTTCAGGATGCTGCCGAAAAGTGTATTTTGGTTGAGCGCGAGTTTCAACAAAATTTCGTGCTCCAAAAAATCATGGGATTCCTAGGAAAGCTATATAAGACTCTGACCACAGATTCATCTCGTCAGAGTGGGTAGAAAAAAGTGCTTGTTATAATATACACGTGCCGCAGCGAAAGCTGGCTTCCGGTTGCGTTCCCCTGAAAACGCTCCACGCAAACTCGATGGAATTTCGCGAGGTTATCGGATTAGCCATGTAAATAAACGTCTGACGAACGACAGTAGTTTCCTTTGAGCTTTCTCGACTCCATCTTTCACATTTTATTTTCTTTCTCATCGCCGCAACTTCTCTCTGGGAATGACACGTCCAATTTTCAAGAAACCTCTTAGCTTGTTTCCTCATTGAGAAAAAAAACTCAGCACTCGAAAAATACATCCAAAAAACGAACTTCAACGAAAATCATTCCATAAAAATGTATCAAAATATTAAATGATAAAATGAATAAAAAATAATCAAGAAAACTGTCAAAAAAATGGACGTTCTAGCAATTTTTTCTTCCTTACTCACAACCCACGATCGCTAATTCATCATTGTCGGATTGCTGATGCTCGACGATCAAAAAAAAAATTCTTCAAATCTTTTCTTAGCTCCATAATTATTAGAATCATATTTCCAACGATAATTTCGTAAGGATCAACGTAAATCGGCCTGCGTGTGCGTAGATTCGAATCCATGAGAAAAAAATATTACCAGAGACGTGTGTATACTTTGCACTCGAGAAATCTGTTCTCGCGCGCACGTTCCGTTAGACACGCGGTGCAAAATTCAAAAATTTATAGACCGGCTATTGCCAGAGTAGAAATACACGTTGTTCATTGAATACATAACTTGTATATTTGTAGATAATTGTATAAAAATATAAAGAGAGAAAAGGGAGATGAAGGATTCTGAGAGCGGTGGTTGTTGGTCGCGGCACGCAGTCGTTGAAAGCGAGTGTGCGGATCTCTTTACGCAGCATCCCATCAACAACTCGCTATGGGTTGCCGAGTTCAAGTGCATCTCTCTTTCTTTACATATATACAGCGATGTATAAGAGCCATGTATATACATTATTTCTTTCCCCGTTTTTTTTTATCTCATTTTTCACTCTCGAATGATGCGATGACTCTCCGAGAGATTCCCCCGCTGGGATTTTCTACTTCAAAGTGCACGACGGAGTGAAACCAACGTTCAAAACCCACGCATTAACGTCGCGGTTCACACATACCTGTGGGCAATGCTACAGGTGCCTTTCATCTTCGCTACACTCGTATATACAGCGACGGATAAAACAGAGAAATCGCAGGTGCTTTATGTGTGCTAGAAATATTTTCTTCTGACACGCAAAAAGGCGTATGTGCAACATTTCGAGCAGTTTATTCACGCAAGAAAGGGCTTTCCATGCATATTCTGTCTCTGTGCACTCGACGTCTCGACGTAATACTTCATTCTTGTTTCCAACGAGACGCACTCTCCTGACTCGTCGAGTATCTCGATGCGATACATTTTCATTCACTTGATAAAGAAACGAGGGAGAAAATCATCTTAAGGGATTACAATCTCCTGAGGGTGGGAGAAAAATCGTTTGAAAAGGGAATGTCAATTTTGTGAGTCCGTGCGCGGCAATAATTTATCAAAGTTTTCAACTCTTTTGTGTGTGATTCGAAAAAAATTAAGAATTTCGTCAAATTTTTATGATCGAGATTTTTCTGAATATTCCAAGTTCACTTCGATTTGGAGTTTCATTAACGAAAACAAAAAAAACAAAAATGAGTGCGAAAAAAAAATTTGAATTTTTTTCGTTCAGACTTTGATGACATTTTTTTCTTACGAATTGAAATTGTATTTTCGGAAGATACGATTTGTCAAGACTCTACAGAGTCGAGTGTCGAAATTCCGTGCACTTTGGTAGTCGAAAAAATAATAAAAAGGAGGAAAAATGTAAACGTAGGAGAAGCCTCGAAATGAGGAGAACTGACATAAGGAGTGGATCCGAAGATGAGAGAGTTACGAAACGTTTTTGGAGCGTTCGACATGTATATAAGAGAGATAAATACTCACGTATGTATATATTTAAATGTCGTGTAACTTGGTCCATTAGCCTCGCATGATCTGTCTCGTATACATTGGTAAAAAACGAGAGGGCAAAATATGAGAATAAAAAAGGGAAAGACGACACGAGAAAATAAGAGAATGACGAGGACGAAGAGACCAAAAGTTGAGTCATGGTTGAGTGGCAGGCTCGCGGGATGTTGTCACGCAAGGATTATCTTGGTCAGCTGAGCCAGGCGGTCAAACACGAAAGGAGAACGACCGAAAAATCTCGTCCACGTTATGACTCAGGAGACCCGCCCCCGCGCATTTGTACAAAATTCAACTAATTAAAAATATATCGCAAACGATTGTTTCCAAGGTCCAGAATTTTTCATGCTTCACCGTAAAAATAACAATTCAAGCATTTAGGTGTAAAAAAAATGAATAAATACACGTCGCTTCCTTTTGTAATGATAATTTCCAGTTTCGAAAGGTTAAAAAAAAGATTCAGATATATAAATTTGATCATTGAGACGAGAGAAAAAACCAGGAGATCGGAGTGTTCCGAAAAGCTGCACAGGACCAGAAAATTGTAGTCGGGTCGTTTGAAATGTTTTTTTTTTTATTCTGTCTTCTATCCTCTTAACTCGCGGGTGGTAAACGTTGTGTGTGTGTGTTTTTTTTACTTGTTTTCATACACGGAGATTCGGGTCTGAGGATATATAATTCTTTTGCCTGAAAGAGAGAAGAAGATCCGAGTGGTGTGTTCTCGGACGATTGGCCCACCCAAAGGCGGCCAAAGATCCAGCTTCCGTTCTGCTTTTTTCTTCGTCATTCTTTTGGGGAGAATTTTCATTCGATCGAAATGAAGGTAAACAGTGTCACGACGCTTAAGCCATCGTGACTTTATTTTCTCAATCTCCACGCACGCATATCCCTGACATTCTTTGCTATAAATCTGACGGAGATCCGATCAAGGACGCGTGAACCGGACACCTTGGCCTTCCGTAGATTTTCTCCAAATCCCGATATTTTCTTTTCGGGTTACCTTAATAAATAAGAGGAAAAAATATATTTATCTATATGTACGAACGCAATAACGTGAAGCAACATTCAGCGGGGCGTATTCCACACGATATTCCCAACTCCAGGCAACGCCAGATACGCCCTTGTAGTTGTCGCTCACGTACGTACGAGTCGGAGGATTACAGAGAGTCTGTTGAGGATTTGTCTGTCGTCAAGATCACGATTCAAGATTATACGCCGAGGTATACGGGGATGCGATAAATAGTCGCGACGTGCGAGTGAGGATTGACCGCCAGTTAAGAGGCTAAGACAAATCTTGCCGGCTGCCCATGAACGAACGTTTTTTTCTATATACAAATATATAACCCCATGGAAATATAAACGGTGTGCTCGCAGCAGAGTCTTTTTTCATAAGATAAACATCCAAGTTCTCCGTTACAATTCCATTTTTTCCGATGCACTGCTTACGACGTGATAAATAATTAGCGCGGAGGCGAATTCTCATAATGCTTGGAGAAAAAAAATCGCGGGATCGTTTATCGAATCGAGTAAAATAAATTCAACGACTCTGAAGTTTGCAACGTTGAGATTCAACGAAAAACATTTTTTCTATTGATTATTCATTGAATTTTGAAAATCGTGGCAATTTTTTGAGTCGATTGAGTTCTTTGATCGCAAGAGAGAATCGTTTTATTGGCCAGACCAAATATTCAATAATAATTATTGGCTCTGCTGAAGAAATAACAGAATTTCGTTGCACTCCAACGATGCAAACTTCAGGTTCATCGTTAATTGTCCGCGAAGCCGGAAACACATTCACCAGAAGACTCTCTCAATTTTCTCAATTCATTCCAAAGATCGAATTTGCCCAATTTTTATGACGGTCACGTTTCGAGGAACGTTTCGTACTTTTGTTTTATTTTTCCTCATTGAAAACCGATCGCAGGGCTGCCGATGACAGGCAAGTTATTGAGTACGCTCGGGGTCAATGTAGCCAGTGTGTCAGTGCAATGGCAAAATGTAACTGTGTCACCGAAGGATTAACCTCGTGTCACGTGTGTTTATCGGCGAGATAAATGGCCGCGTGGACCAGTCTGTTGATAATTTAACGATTAATCAATTCTGTAGAAATCGGACAAAAATTTTCGACACTGCTCTTTACAAAAATATCGATGATCAGTGTGCAGATGTACAGAACGGGCCATCCGCAATCAGCAGCAATGCATAAGATTGCAGTTTATTCCAGCGAAAGTTCCAATCGCCTCGAACTAACGAACGCGAGAGAGATTAATGAAAAAACGTCCGAGGGATCATGGCAGGCACGATCCAACCATCGACATGTCAGTGTTTATCAAGCGTGATTCAAGCTCGACAGACTTATATACAGCAATAAAATGTAATCAATTTAACGATCGAACGGATATTCTGGACACATTGTTGTTTCGATGAAAAAATGTTTGTCAGTTCGTCAGTTTGATTTTCAGCAGACGCCAGGCTATTGAGTTCGTTCCAAAAAAAAGCTGAATGTGTCGATGAAATTTGATAAGCGCATTTAATAACATTTCATTGCCATGATCCCGAAGTTTCCATCATTGGAATGCAACGAAATTCTGTTATTTCTTCAGCAGAGCCAATAATTATTATTCAATATTTGGTCCGGCCAATAAAACGACCAAAAAATTCAATCGACTCAAAAAGTTGCCACGATTTTCAAAATTCAATAAATAATCAATAGAAAAAATGTTTTTCGTTGAATCTCAACGTTGCAAACTTTAAAGTCATTTCATTGTCTGCAGCGTAATTGGCTGTTAAAATAAAAATGATGATCAAGCCTCAAGAAAATCGTGATTATCCAGAGAAAATTTGGTAGCGAGGAAGCATTTGATAATTGCAATGAAAAACAACATCGAATTTTGATCGTCTCGACGCGCGCGCAATTGATCGGGGAAAAAAAAGCTTCTTGAAGAATAATAAAGTGGTTATCATGAATGTTGTATGTGCTGGGAGTTTCATTGTGGAGAGTCGGAGCGTCAGAATTGCGGGTGGTCAGGATAACTCAATTAAGCCTATTTTACCTCTCGTGTACGTTCGGTATATCTCGTGGTAACGATAGTCTCGCGCACCGGCTATTATTTCGCATGCATATATACTTAGCAATTTTTTCTCGCTCAATTCTCTCGACAATAATAACAATAATAAAATAAATAACAATGCAAATATGTGTGTATGTATATGGGAAGGTGATTATCGCTTATAGGACGTGAAACACACGGCGAGTGCTTCATTATAATATATCCTACGGTGGTTTATGCCGGCAGACACATATATTTATATGTGTATACGTATATTTATTGGGGGATGCTCAACGGCTGATGGTGCATTCGAGGAGCACGAGTCTCCTTCATTTTCCATAGTGCTACGCGGTAAAGATCACGAGATCTCTATATCGAGATACATAAAGACGTTAAGAGAATAAAGAAGAAAATAATGCTGGAGAATGAGGAGAAATGAAAAGAAGAAAAAAGAGTGAAAAAGAGATAGAAAGTGGATGGAAAAAACTATCAACGTGCGGCCTGCAGAAAAGATGGATTGTCTCTTTTCCTCTCGCTCTCTTCCTGCTCCGTTCCTCTCGCATATTGTCTTGAGGATTTCAATCGGCACTATATAACTATATGCAGAGACTTTTGCCTCCCCTACAGCAAACTGCATCTCGTTGTTCTCGTCAGCATCTCTCTCGCATGGACCAAACCGCCCAGCAGCGTCAAAGATGCCCCTCGTGGAAATCTGACCTGCTGCAGCAGCTCATCCTCGTACATTTATGCATACTTAGAAATATTTTATTCCGACGTATTTGTACACACAGACCGCGATTGATCTGTGTATATTATGTTTATATTTTTTATATGTGCTTTTAAGAAGAATCGTATTAACGCAAACTCGTTTCTTCGACCAAGAGAGAGAACGAAACAGCGGCGGGCTTTTTTTCCATTCATTTTTTTAATTGGAACGACGTCGGCACGTTTCTATTGAGGGAGAGGGCTCCTGATTCCTTTTCCTCCCTTCTCTTCTAACTCGCTCCCTCTCTCTCTCTATACGTTGCTCGAATTCCATAGGGCTTTGTCCTGTCAGCGTCCGGCGTCTTCACCCTTTTTTCTTTTATCTGTCTCTCTGTCCCTCTCTCTCTCTCTCGTGTATTCTTTGCCCTCGCCCCCGCATCAGCTTTTATTTCTATCTCTCCGTCCCTCGCTCTCGCCCTCTCTTGCTCATTAATATGGGAATATTGTCTCGTATGAGAAACGTTCAGGGCGATCAGAATTCAACGGTCCTCTTCGGGGACTACTTTTTGGATCTTAGACCAAAGGCTCTTCGACTTTAAACAAGATGAAGAAAAATAAAGTACGAAAATTGGGGAAACTCGACTTTTTTTCACTCGTGAGGAAATTCCCAGGGCAAATGACGTTGGGATTCAACGAAAAGCAAATTTTCGTATCAATTTTGTGTTTGAATCATAAAAAACGATCGTTTTATCGTCCTGATTCAATATCAAATAAAAATCAAGAGTTTTCCTCAAGAAAAAACCGAATTTCGTTGCATTACAACGATGCAACGTCGTCCAGGGAAATGTGAATGAATGAGCAAATTATGCCAAACGATAAGGAATCTTTACGACAACGTATCATTGATTTATTAGCGGAATTTCAAAAATTTCTAGCACCCAACAATTAAGAGTTCCAGCCACGATTAATCGAACGTTTTCTCAATGGATTTCTGTCCGTTACGAGACCGTTCAACGCTCCGAAACGGCGTCGACCAAAGTAATTATCTCTGGGACACGATCCGGCGATCAAGATCGAGAATTCCTCGTCATCGTTCGATACGTTTATACATATATGTATTTAAACGTACATAAATATATGGTATGAAGTACTCATCTGGGCTGAGATGGCTCGGAGACGCCGCGCCGTCTGTCTCGACGAGACTGCAAGGCGCGAAGAGATGAAACATGCATACGTGCGTCTTTAACATATACACATCATATTATTGCACTCTTTACGGGAGCGAGAGAGCAAGCGCGAAACGAAAGCTGTCCGGGCGAGTGAGAGGAAGGAATATGAAAGAGGAAAACCGCGCGGCGGGAGGGAGCGGTTCAAGATGAGGAGGAAAGACACGTGATTCATTGCAACGTTGTTCGTCTTGCGCTTTAGCCCGTCTCCGCAAGGAGACGAGAGAATCACCACCTCGAGATCTTTCTCGCGTGTGTCTCGGGCATGCGAGCATATATATAGAAATATTCTTCACGTATTTTCGCTCATTTACTCTTTTCCGCGCTAACTATCAGGCTTCCTGATTGCTCGCTCAATCTCTTCGCCTCTGCTGCACTTTCCTGTCACGAGCATGGGAACCTGACGTCCGAAATGGTCGTCCGCGTTAAATACTTTGTTTATGAATATTCATTGCGTGTTTCTTCGATCCAAAGCCTGGGTCTTTGCTGTCCCCAGATTGTTTCTCGTTTTTTTCATCTTCCAATCATTAGTGCCGAGCATTTTTCGTGCTCGAAAGGAAACTCACACAAATTTCACCATTCCAGACCACCGGACTCTCCAACAGCCACAAACCTCCTCAAACGTCATGCAATGCCAGTAAATGACTAGGGAGCCAACAGAAGCACTCAAAGCCACCGACCAACCGCCCATGCCCCGGACAGTAGTTGTTTTAGGCACGAATTTATGGGCTCGGGCTCAGCGCAGGCCTCGAATCGACGCTGGGATTTCAGTGAAAACGCTAAAAAAAAAAAAAGTTCTATTCTTCCCAACGCTGTGAACCAGGAACCAAACTTCAAATTCGTGACCCACACACTGAAAATTTCATTTTGTCAAAAAACGTCCATATTTCGTTGAATACACGGTTAACTAAATATTTATGGATAATTTCCAAATTTTTCTTACTCGGACTACATTTTTGGTTTCGAACTAAATTGTCACTAAAATTTACGATTGGAACGACGAAAATTAACTTTTCGAAGAAACTTTCTAGAATATTTTGTGCTCATCACGTTTTGCTTACTGAAGGAGGTTTAATCACGACGATCCAATAATGTTTCCACGTTGGACCATGTTAAAAAAATTAAAAACTACAAAAAGATAAGAATTTAATGAATTTTGGTAAATATATTCTGTAACAATGTAATTACAAGACAATTTTTTAAAGATTTTTCCATCGCGTAATACTCGAGTAATTGAACACCAAAATTCACGTGCACAATCATAGAATTCACATCCATCTCATGCACAAAAAGATTGATTTAATTCCTAATCGATAATCACGTGGTCGCGAAAATTTGGAAGAAAATTGAGTTTGTATCGAAAAATTTGTTGCAATTCTGATTATTTTGATTTTGTGATCCAACTTCCTCAAACATTTCTATCTAATTTCGGTATGGACGATCAAATGGTGTCGCATCGAATATTTATCAATATTATTGTTGATTCTACGTGGAATTTTGTAAACATCGATTAATTTACACAGTCGCGAGCATACATAAAGCATTTCACTTTGAAGGCGAGGGAAGATGCTGCATCAACGAGCCAGATAGTGCACCCAATCGGTATATAACGGTTATATATACATAAGGCGGTGGGCACCTCGACGATTATATTCAACCATCGCTTCTCCATATCTACAACTTCCCAACGCACACACACACACACATCTATACACCTTACGAATAATTGGAGAGGAATCTCTGCATGCAAAGTTACATATATCTATAACTTTCTTTGTACGTGTGTTTGTGTGTATTTCTATCTTCCTGTTTGACGCAGGATTTAACAGTGTTTGCATTGCAACCGTCGACTTCAATTGCTCTGTAAATACAATTGTTCAACTCGTCGACGTACTTGTACCAACAGTTTCTCGTAGCATATGCAATATTTTATTCTCAACAATTTGCCTGGGAAATTGATGGAAATTGTGGGAAAACTTCAAATGTCAAAAAACCATGTGTCCGATTTTTTAAAACTCCCCAATTGTGCGGCGTGAAGAAATTTCAAGAAGAAAATTCTTCAAAATTATTTTCTTCTGATGGAAGTGAAAAAAAAAGTTTCACCAATTTTCTTTAATTATTATGACTCTGAAGTTCGCAAAGTTGAGGTCCAACGAAAAATATTTTTTTCTATTGACTATTTATTGAATTTTGAAAATCGTGGCAATTTTTCGAGTCGATTGAGTATTTTGGTCGCAAGAGAGCATCGTTTTATTGGCCGGGCCAAATATCGAATAATAATTATTGGCTCTGCTGAAGAAATAACAGGATTTTGTTGCATTCCAACGATGGAAACTTCAGGATCATTTAAATTATTCTCCTCGGGCATTTGCATTTGCATTTCGGAATTTCCACCTCATGACGACTCAATCGGACACTCAACCTCGATGGAAAATGATCGATTCCACGAGGAAAGCGTGTAATCGATTGATAAACGTATGCAAAAATGTGAAAAAAAATTCTTCAAAGTGTTGCAATTCATAAATCTTGGCTGGACAACAGATGAATCTCAGTTGCCATGATTTTTCTCTTGGCTTTCCGTTAATGAAGACGCAGGAGGTACAACTTGGACTTAATATTTACTCTCGAGATGCTTCCTTCATCAATGTTCGCGTGTACAATAAATATTTCTATATCTATACAAGGCGATCTTGGAAAAGTATTGCTGGTGGTATTTTAAAATAAATTGCGTTGCTATAGTTGCGGCGGTGATCGTCGCGTTTGCCGAGATGAATCCAAACATGCAGCCTCTATCACGACCCTTGTAGATCCACTCTCGCGCAAGAGGCCAACCATTACCAGGGCACACACACACACGCATATACATCTCGCGCAAATATCTCGACACAGAGTCGAGACGAGTTATTTATCGTAACCACCTGTGTTGCTAACGCGTTTTAATACTCACTTTTGTGTACCGAATTGACGATAACGTGCTGTACTCTCGCATTCAATGCAATAATGAGAGCCAAACGTTGTGTGTAGTTACTTTTCTACAGTACAATGTACACATGGGTGTGTATCTACGAATAATTATATACAGGTATATATTCTCAAGTGTGTACTTTGGCTACGTGTTTGACTTGGTTATTCTGGGGTCAACGTAAAAACTACATAAATAAATGTGAGCAAATATGGACAGATCAGCCATTTCTTTTCTTTAATTATGTTATTTCAGTATTCCAACTTTATAATTTCCAATTTGGAATTATGGGGCAAGAAAATTTGAGATTCCCAAAACGGTACACTGAAAATTCATTTTTGTCAAAAAACGTCGATATTTTGTTGAATACAGCGAACTAAATATTTTGGGATAATTTCAAAAATTTCGTTATTTCGACAATATTTTTCATTTGTAACGGAACTGTCGGCAAAATTTACGATTGAAAGGACAAAAATTCACGTTTCGAAAAGATTTTCTAGAATGTTTTTTGCTGAAATGACAAAGTTTTCGTGATTTTTCGAAAAAAACGTTTAGTTGAACGTATCCAACAAAATATCGATCTTTTTCGACAAAATTTTCTTTTCGGTGTAGATTCCAAAATTTCGGTCACTTATATCGATTTTTCTAATTTAAATATTTTATTACTAAGGAAGAAGATTCTCTGTCAAATTCCTCGGAGTAATTTGATTATTGGAAAATTCATTTTCAACGTGGGGAAAATGAAAAATTAAATCATTTGAAGTTTTGAGAAGTCTGAGGAATTTATGAGAGAAAAGAATTTCTTGGATTTGTTCAACTTGCGGACCAACCTTCGTCGGACGTTATTGTATTCGAAGTTTTTACGATTTCGTGATTATTCGCGAGACTTTACAAACGTGAAGAGTGTGGAAAAAAATTGAGGGCAGGCAAGCTGCTGCGATGCAAGAAATACACAGGAGCTTTTGGGCGAAATTTTTTTTGGACCGCGAGTGAGACCGTGGAGTGAATTATGGTTTTTTTTTGGTAACGTATTTTAACCGTTCACTTTCCTGGCAGATTTATATGTAGATATAAACTCTGTGTGTAGTATAGAAAAAAAATAAAGTCCGTGGACATGTATATACGAGAATACGACTACGCTGGTCGCTAAAGGCGAAGCTTTGAGAAAATAGCGAGCAAACTTTTACCGCCTCAAAGTAAATTGGATTCGTTAAGAAACAGTTTTCTTGAGATTTTTCTCGGCCGCCTCTGGGCCCCTGTGTATAGCCGATCGAGCTCCCACTTGGTTGGATGGTTGAAAGAAAACTCGAGTTAATTGCTCGTCGATGCGGAATCTTATTCCGCGATTAAAATTCGTTACACACATGGCCAAGAAAAATGTCGAGAAAAAAACGACAATTTATCGCGAGTATGAAATATTTTCTCAACTTTTCCGATCAACTCCATGATCGATAAAAAAAAAGAGAGAGAAAAGATTTAAGACGTGGAAGCAAAATGGGATCGAAAGGGAAGTGAAAAAGTTAATCATATAGCGATAGTAAAAATGGTACTTTCTTCTTCTTGTTTGAGAAAGATTTTAGTTGGAGTAAAGTGGAATTAAATGCCAGGTAAAAGGGTTAATGGATAAACTCTGGCAAGTTGGGAGGAATGCCAGCAATTGCCGCGATTATAACGTACAAGGTGGTTGTACTCTATGACTCTATAGTTATATGAATGTGAGGTGGTCTCGTGGGGTGAGTCATCTGGCTTCTACAGCTCTTTTACTTCCGCTATTGCTCTCTCACTCGCTCCAGTTTGATTCTACAATCCCGAGGAGGTACTTCCGCGAGGACTCGGACGGTTCGTGCTGCTCCAGTCAGTGACAAATGGCACGTCATATAAGTCCGCACATAGCGAGAGAGAGAGAGGGAGAGACATGCCCGCTGTACCAAAATCCACAGCTATTTTACTATATACACAAACATATAGAAGCTCCTGCATATACCGGGTGTGTTCGATGAACCCGAGTCGACCTAGAGCGAGCGAATAAATCGCGACTTTTCAAAGCTGCGATGCCAAAAATCTTTGCCTCGGTTAAATAATTGGTATCGGCTAAATCAGCGAGATGGCAACACAAAGAAATGGACTTGGACGACTGTCTTCTGGACTCTGGACCTGGACCAATGGAACGATGCCAGCCACGCCCATTTCTTTCAAAGTCCCACTGAATAATGCAGCAGCTAATTAAGCCGCGCGAGACTAAAGTGCAATTTTTGGAAACGCGCTTTCTTCACAATTTCGTGCTCTATTGCTCTGATTTTTGGGACACAATTTTCCATACAGACTCTGGAGAACCTTCGAAATTTAGGGGTTTTGTTCGTAAACTTGACGCGCTCTTTACTTCCGGTTGAACGCAATCGCAGAGCTGATAAGAAACGAGCAGCGTCCTCCTTAGTTTGCGTTTAACCCAAATATCATTGCCCCGCCAGTGGGTTACGGTTCTCCGTGGACCAGCGGAGTAGGGAAAAGACAAAAGTGCCATTCATGAATGCCAGCCATGCGTGAAATTTTCTTATCAGGTTCCACTTTTTTTTTCAATTCGACTCCCATTCATGGTTTATCAATTTTTTTCAAAATCTACAAAAATTTCATCTTCACGTACAACGTTTTTGAGAAAAAAACGAGTGTCTTTTGGGTTTGAATTATTTTTCGGATAAAACATTGCGCTGGCAACAAAACTGTAATTAACGGGAGGCCATTGAAGCGATATTTTTGATCGGATTACGAAATATGTTCAGCAAATATTCCAGCAGCGTGTCGAGATGATTTATTGTGCATGCAATTTGTCGATGGGAATACCGAGAGCTCACGCGGTTGTCGCGACCGGCGAGACTGAGCGTGTGAACTATTATTATGGCTGCTGACCACGAAACCATAAGCCGTGGATCATAATTGATGGAGCAGGTTAGAGAATAGTCGGGTATATGTTGCTGCTGCGTCGAGAACAGATCAAAGACTTCTGGCATACACGAGCAGGATGCTCTGCTGATGGTTACGCTCGGAACTCACATCAGGAGGATTTAGTTGAGTTACGTGTGATCCCGCTCAGAGAAACGTTCTTACCGATTTTTCTTTGCTATTTACCTTTGAAGAGATTTTAATTAATCGATAATAGTCAATCTGGCGCGTCAACGAGCGCGTCGAGCTTCGCAACCTAAAAGCTCGCGCGGCAGGTTTCCGCAACGCCGCTGCACTTTTTGATAACGACGCTCCGGATGGCCTGATATTAATTAACTGCTTATTGACGGCGCATCAATAGAAAAAATTAAAACAGAGTTTTCGCTTTTTAATCCGAAGCAAATTGTAAATGCAGTTTTTTAGTTTGCCAGCCTCGTGTCTCTGCACAAGTGCATGCAGCAGCCAAACGGCATTATTCTCTCTTTTGCCTTGCACACACCTGAACGAGTGTGTTTCACGAGCTGCTGGTACCGGCACAATGACGCAGGAGCGTCTCAATCGTCATCATTTTCCCTTTAACTCTGTTCTCCCTTTCATGCATTCGTCCTCGGCCGCCGCCCTCGTCCTGCTCGCGATCTTTCTCCTCTATTCAGTCTCGTCAATTAAAACGATCAACAGCAGAGCGCGATTGCTCGCGTACGGTTCAATGACGTTGTTCGAACGGAGATGCATCATCGTCATATATATTTGGTAGGGAACACGCGAAAGCTCGATCACATGCACCATTTCTCAATCGCCGCTTAATGGTCCTTGCTCACTGACGATGATATTACGTGTACAATATCGATCACCAGCTGGTTATGATTTTAGCTGTGACCTCGATACGTAATTAATCCTGGAGTATTAAACATTAGCCAGAAATATTTGTATCGATATTTTCCCCACCACGATTCCCGCGATTCCGCTTCCTCAATTTCTTTCCGGAGTTGTATTAATTTTTTTTAAATGTAAATATTCATAAAGGCTCTTCCGATCGGGGAAAGCCACCGGGTGTGTCGATTTCGATAAATATGTACCACATTTATGGTGGATTTTACGCAGCAGGTGGTGCAAAGCCCCGATACGTGATTCCGGAAGCAGAGTACAGGATTTTTCCTTTATTTTCACAAGCTTATCTACATTATATAAAAAGTACATAAATAAATATTATAAAGATACTCGAGCCCCTTACGTCAGGTAATTTGTTGAGTTAGGACGAAGGGATGGAACAGAGACGATGACGCTGCTGTTCGTAGCCATTTCCTATGTTTTTCTATGTTGTTTCTGAGCTCCCTTATCCTTGGAACGATAAATTTGACGCGAGCCACCTTGCAAACAGTCGCGAGTGGCCTGTGACCGAGCAATTTGTCAATTGACATTATAATGCTTATAAATCAAAGCAACGAGGCTCGGTTATCTTGTTCTGACAAATTCACTCGTCCCAAGCGATCGTTGAAACGTGTAAATAAATAAAAATTTCTTCCAAGAGCCTTTAATTCCCACTGGCCATGAAGCCTGTCGACTCCATTCGTTTTCCTGTTGTTCTCCATCTTTTTCCTCGCCATAAATGTCCTGCACTATTTTCTGTCTTAAACAATTTTCTCTCTCCCTCTATTTCCGGCTTATTTTGTCTCGCTTATTTTCCTCCTCCCTAATTTCCTTTATTTTCTTTATTTCCTCGCCCTTTCATCCTCCGGGGAGAGGGAAAGTGTTGACCCAACTATATTATGAGCCCTGTTGTGTGTCTCATGAATTCATAGCGGCCAGACCTCGGCATCAAGTTTTCTTCATACCACGAGCTTATAACTACCGGACCAGTAGTCACCCACATGCTCCAGCTCATCCCCGAGAGAATATTCCCTTTTGTTATTATTATATAGCTCATCACAACGTTATACAAGCTTCTCGCTTAAATGAGAATCCTTACATAATGAACAGAGCGAGAGGAAACAACAAAACTGTGCTCAACAACTCTAAATTTGCCTACGAAGGCATGGAGACAAAAAATTAAATATTCATCTCACGTGACATCACTATCGCGCGTAAAATCAAGACAAGGACATCATTTTGAAAAAAATAAAAAACATGTATGCAAAAATTAGCCTCGTTTCAACGAATGGAGATGAAAAACACGCTCGAGACAATCATTCGAAGAATTACCATCGTAAAATAATCTCTGACGCTGTTTTTCATCGAAATAATCAACGTGTTACTAAAATTTACTTTCGATCCCATGGCCAATTACGTAAAAACAAGATTTTGTTACTACCGGAATGACGCGAATTTCCTCATATTAAAAATTACTCCGAAAATTTTGTCTCTTAAAATCGAAATTTCTTGTTTTTTTCAATAATCGCTTCAACTTTTTACGAAACGATTTCTCGAGCATACAAGTAGCTTTGCCAAATTGGCCAGAATTTGGCGTTTCGATTTCACTACCGTCAAAAGTCAATGGACGCATTCGTTACAATTTTACAGAGCGATAAATACGATCCTGAAGTTTGCATCGTTGGAATGCAACGAAATTCTGTTATTTCTTCAGCAGAGCCAATAATTATTATTGAATATTTGATTCGGCCAATAAAACGATTCTCTCTTGCGACCAAAAAACTCAATCGACTCTAAAAATTGCCACGATCTTCAAAATTCAATAAATAATCAATAGAAAAAATGTTTTTCGTTGAATCCCAACGTTGCAAACTTCAGAGTCATGCGATAAATATCGATGACACTGAAGTTCGCAACGTTGGGATCCAACGAAAAATACTTTTTCCCTTAATTTTTTGTTAAATTTCAAAAGAAAAGCCAATTTTCGTATCACTTTTGTGTTTGAATCCTGAAAAACGATCGTTTTAAATAAAAATCATGAGTTTTTCCTCAAGAAAAAACCGAATTTCGTTGCATTCCAACGATGGAAACTTCAGGATCATTTAATATCGTCGGTCCACCAGACCAAAAGTGAGGAAATAAGTCACTAAAAGTTATTTAATGCCTTCTGAGAGCTACAGAAGCGACTCGACATGATTTTCCGACGACTAATCACGCGATTGAATTCTCAAATAGTATCGATTATCAAGAGAAAAATCAGCTTGGCAGAAATTTCGTAAATCCGTTGAAAAAAAACTAATTTTGCTGTATTTTCTTTCGTCCTGTAATTTCGTCAGAGCGAATACACGTTCCAGCATCCCTGGATACTTATATTTATATTTATATTTATATATGTACAAAATATATGTGTATCAGGCGAGCAAGGGAGTGAAGAGGTATTGGGATCTGACAAATTTCATGCGACATCTGGTGTGCACCCCCGTAATAGTTCAATATTTGACACTAGATGTCTCTGGACCTCACACGGACATTGAACACAAGCGCATGCCACCTGTACGTGTTACATACACATGTATTACTGCACCCTCGTCGGCGCCATATTGGATCAGGCCACGCCTCCATGTCAGATCCCAATAGAGACGAGAAAGCGCGTCGCTGCGCAGGGGCCGCGGGGGAAATACACATATATAAACTTCCGTGTAACCTTCCAAGAAAAATAATAGACGAAAGAGAATACGGATATGTGCGAATCGGCTGAAATGCAGAGAAAGAGAGAGAGAGAGCGCGATAAGCTCGAGTGATTTTACCGTGTCATCGCTAAAACGTTGAATTCACAGAGAGCTTCGGATACTACCACGTTTACGCGTTCCTCTGCGAGTTATATCAACAAATGAAAAATATATGAGGATCCGGTGAGATCGCGAACATGTGCAAATATGCATGATCCCAGCTGTGCTTGGAAATTAGCGAGATCCTCGCCGCTTCTTTGCAGACGAGCCGATGCACTTATTCATCCGTTTTGAAAACGTTTCGATCACGATCCTGAAATTTCCATCGTTGAAATGCAACAAAATTCTATTATTTCTTCAGCAGAGCCAATAATTATTATTCAATATTTGGTCCGGCCAATAAAACGATTCTCTCTTGCGACCAAAAAACTCAATCGACTCTAAAAATTGCCACGATTTTCAGAATTCAATAAATAATCAATAAAAAAAAAATGTTTTTCGTTGAATTTCAACGTTGCAAACTTCAGAGTCATTTTCGATCGTCACTAGCATTTCATTGGAAATTTAATGCGAAATGGAAAAAAATGGATTTCAACGAATTCTTGATAGAAAAATCATGACGTAGCGAAACAAAAATTTTATCCAACCAAAAATGTATTATTGTTTCAAAAAAGGAATAAAAAACCTCACAAGACGTCATGAAGTCTTTCTTACGAGTGCGGCACATAAGCACGTTTATGTGATTACTGTCAAAGGGCAAAAGCGATTAGATACGTGATAATTAAAGTTTCACCAGTGAGCTCGTTACAGAGAAGAGCTAGCTGGCAGTTTCGTAATCGAAAAAAAAAGTCGATGGACGAAAAAGAGCGAGAGCAGGTTTCGTGTCTGCCGAGACCGCCAGCTGTTTCACCAATTCCAGCGAATTACACGTCATCGTCCACACAGATTATTGTTGGCTATGGAAATTCCCACCAAGTTTAATTTTCTTCAAGAATTTTTCTCGAATCCACGTTTGCAAAGAAATAATAATCACTCCATTCAGAAAAAAAAGTAAATTTTTCCGAATTTCGAGGTAATTTACTTAAAGTTGAACAAAAATTGTAACAATTTGAAAAAAGTGCACAAATGGACACGATTATTTATAAAATTGCCGGCTGTTTTTGTTGGAACGAATAACTTGTGGCAGCGAGTGATCGAAACGAAATTTCATGACTCCTGACCATAAAGATATACGAGTTGGTCACCCTTACGTGAAAAATACTATGCCGCAAGGACGAAATGAGAATTTTGAGCGATTGAAGCCATCAGAAGGTCGAGCCACGATGCTAAAATCTCTGAGGCCATAAAGACCATGTCTACAGGTATAATTATCTGCTCTATACGCCTTCATAATGCTCTCCATAAAATATAGACATACTAAACGTGTATATAGACATTTAATGCGTATCGAATGACCCATGTGGTGGAAGGGGGCACAGCAGGTACGTTGTCGAGGATTGAGGCTAGAGAGTGTACACAATGAGTATAGTCTCGAGATATGCCGAAGAGCGAAGGATTGAGAGGGAGAGAGGAGGAAAAAAAAATCAAGTGGTATTTGTGGAATGCTGGAGGGAAGGCTTCATGGCCCACGAGCGCGATGAGCACGCGCGTTCATACGAGGACCCTTTTAGGCTGATCTTAGGTCAAGAAGCTGACGCTATAATAAAAAAGACTCGAAAGTATCACCAAAAAAATCATTTCTCCTCAATAAATATTTATACCTCAAAAGTCCCGCGTGAACATTTTCAATCTCGTGTGAAAATTTTGCATAAATAACCACGCAAAAAAATGATGACTCTGAAGTTTGCAGCGTTGAGATTCAACGAAAAACATTTTTTTCTATTGATTATTTATTGAATTTTGAAAATCGTGGCAATTTTTTGCCACGTGACCAAATATTGAATAATAATTATTGGCTCTGCTCAAGAAGTAACAGAATTTCGTTGCATTCCAACGATGGAAACTTCAGGATCATAAAAAATGCCTGTGTCAAAAAATAAAACAAGCTGAAGCTCTTGCTAGTCTGCATGAGAATTGTGAATAAAAAATGAATAAAAAGATATTTAGTACGTGTCTACACTCTTCTAACGTTTCGTGGCTTGGAACAAGAGATCAGTAGGTGGTGGAGGCGAGTCGACGTAGAAAGTGGAAGAGGTTCGTGTACGCGACATGTATATACATATAACTATTAGCCATTGGATGGATGGAGAAGGAAGAGATAGAGAAAAGAGTCCGCAGAGTAAAAGAGGATGGACAGGTGTATGAAGGAAAGAGAGAGAGAGAATCGCGGTACGTTCCCGATATATTTATACATGCGTGTACAAAGTGAGAGCGAGAACGAACGAGGGTAGTGAAACGCGATACACGAGAGTTTGAGTGCGAGGGGGAGGATCGTTGAACGTGAAGTAAGCAAGAAAGTTGCCGCGAGGCACGCGGTTGAGAGAAGAAAAAAGAAGAAAAGTATAGACATGGAAGAGATCGCGATGAAGAAGGAGAGAAATTGAGATGGCAGAAGGATTGACAAAGACGAACAAGAATAAACGTATATGTGATAAAAAATGAGTCACGGAGTGAGAGAACGAGAATATGGAGCGGCAATGAGGAAGAAAGAGATGAAAATCTAGAGAGAGAACGAAAGAGGGAAGAAAGCGCGATATGAGTGACGAAAAGTGTGAGAAAGATGAAGGTATATGAAGAAAGGAAAGAGCAACAGAGAGTGCAACGTTTGAGGCGTTCGTGGCATCGGGGTAACATGCGAGCGAACGGGTCTCGTCTCTCGGAGCAGAGTAAAGCTCTTTCTGCACAAAGTTTCTTCCTGCTCTCGCTCTCCTTCTTTCTTTCTCTTTCGTAGTAACAACGAAGGGCGCTCTATCGCGACGTAGTGCAGAGAAGAAGAGACAGGTAGCCGCGTGAGGGAAGAAGCAGAGGAATAAGTGAGATAACACGAAGCAGCGGACTAGAAGAGAGAGCGAGAGGAAACTTGGAGGAGCGATGTAGAGCGAAGAGAGAAACAGCAGAGGACAAAACTCACGAGTCTAGCCACCGCGTTGCGAGGGTATCGCAACAGAGCAGACATCGAGAGTACTTTATGTGTGGGAAAGCGTGCACATATATAGGCAGGGGGTGGCTTAGCTCGGCATGTTGAAAGATCGATGAAACAAGGGAGAGCGGAGAACGAGAGACAGAAGAAGAAAAAAGCACGTCGATTACGATGCAACAGGTCGTGGAATTCGTCCATATATCCACATGCACGGGAGAGCGGTGTATAACTATAGATTTTCAGACCGACTAACCTACTTGAAAGCATCAGCAGAGACCTCCCTGAAAAGTCTATTCATTTTTTACCCCCATAATCATGCTCCCCGAATTAAAATCCCGACAATATTCGTCCATTAAACTGTCAAAACTATGAAAAATTACTCGTCGCCAAATTCTTTCATGCACTCGCGCTCATTCTATTGGTGAGATTTGAAAAAAAAAGAAAAAAACACATTCAACACGATGCCGATAAAGAATGGTCGCTAACACGTCGAAAAAACACCTCGTAAATGAGAAGAAGCGCATAAAAGTATCAGCGTATGTGCATGTATGACCTCTACACACGCATACATGCTGCCAAACAGGTAATATCGTCTCTAGACTTTCATTAAGGGCTTCAAACAGAGCCCACGTTTATTACACCTATATATGCGCGTAATAAACAACATATATGTATGAATAATATGTATATGCGGGTGTGTGTGAGGGAGTATGGTTGATCGAGGCGGAGAGTAGTCCTCGGTGGAGTTATATACACAAAAAGGAGTAAGTACGTGTGCAAGGACGATGAGAAACGAGGATCGTTTGTGCCGGTACGTTGCATCCTGCAAAGGAATTACCCTCGCTCTTTTTTACACCGTGTGTCTTATGGGGACACACCGGCGCAAGAGAGAGAGTAAAAAGAGGGTTGCGTCCGTACGTAGAGAGCTGATCGCAGGCGAGAACCACGTATAAGCAAACACATCTCGTCTTTCTCCTCATCTCTTGCTCTTTCATTTTGCTGTTTATTTTTTGTTGGTACACAGCATCCAGCATTATAATAAACCCACCTCATCGCGATATTTTATCGGCGGCTCACCATCTAACGAGAAACAGCAGCAAAAGCGGAATCAGGCAAGGATCCTGCGGACACGAAATTAATGCAGGATCCTCGTTCTTGCCGCGACGCGACAGTGAAACCGAAAGAAAAAAAAGGATCCAGCGAGGGTGGAGACGAGATGAAAATTCTGAATGTGGGATCGAATTTGTTTAGGCAAATATTTATCGCGGTTAAATAAAATCAAAATCTGAATCTCGGCGTGTGTCGCGGAAATCAAAGAAATTTACTCGGGAATCTCCTCAATTAATTGCGTCATAATAAAAACTATTATTTAAGCGAGGAAATCCAGAAAAAAGGAAAATTGTGAATTTTCATTTCCACAGGAAAGCGAATCCCCGTTCGGAACTCAATGGACGGTTTATTATAAATTGCGAATAAAGTGCCGGAGCATGGACCCCGGTATTTTTTCTCCTCCCAGCTCATTCGAATGTCCAGTCGTTTGGACTACGAGGCAAAAGCCGAGAGCGGGAGGGAGCAAGAAAAGTACGTGCGATGAATTTGCTCGCGCGTCTCGTAATTACCGTAATCAAACAATCCAACGCGGCACTGAATCCGGCGTGATGCGCTCTCACGTTGCCGCTCGTTTATCGCCCATTTCAACCAGAAAGAGTAAGCAATTTTCTGCGCATAGATACATGCACATTATCCGCGATTGTCCGTCGATACGATCGTAAATTTCAAAATCAATATCGCGATTGCATATTCGAAAGAGAAGAGAATTCAATTTTTTTCTCTTTTTTTTCCAAGCTAACGAAGAAATTCGACAGGCCTAAAGTTTTTTTATCAATTGCCAAAAGAAAAAATCGCGCGAGACGATGCAAAGGGATTTCCGACCTCGAAAAAATATTTCCACTACTAGTTTAGGACGCGCGCGTCTCAAATTTTATTGGTGAGCCAAAAATAGATTGATGTCTTCCTAAAATTTTTCTCCATACACATGTCTATATATATGAATCTGTATATATTAAAAATGAGTTACATATGTGGAGCCATGAATGATTTTTCAAAGTCCACATCCGTTCCCTCGCAGCCTGCTGGACTCTTGTTCAAAAGAGTCTCTGGGCTGGTTCTTTCTTCCCTCCGGTGTGTAAAAGCGTGATCTTACGTCACTGTATAAATGCGAGCCTGAGACATTACGCCATAATATTTAGACATACGCGGGTCCGCAACGTGAACAGAAAGTGATTCAAATTTTTTTCATGTCCCAAATTCCACGTAGAATCCAGAATTTCGTCGAGACTCTGATTGAATTTAAATTCGTCAAAAATTCAACGAAAATCAACGATTAATGATAATTTGATCGCAACGTAAATCGCGAGCTAAAAAATTGTCCAAGGGAACCTCAAGATGAGAAACGAACGACAATTCGTTGGTGACCTGGCCAATTGTTCGATCAAAATATATATATACGACGTTTGTCCAGAAGAATTGAAATTTATGGAACACAAAAGTGAAATTTGTACATTTATGCGTCTCGTCCAGCTGCATATATTTTATAGGCATGTATTATTGTTATTATTGATATTATCTTTATTATTATTATGCTGTCACGTGCACGGACGAGAGTGGCGGAACACGAAAGCTCGTAAAATGCAGGCCCAACGAGCACGTTTCGATGGCAAATTCGAAAATACATAATATTTCCTGTACACGGTGTGCCTAAAATGGCATCACGAAAATGGAGCTCTCGATTGAGAAACGAAATTGGATTTTTTGAACGAAACTGAACATGAATTGCCAGGATTTTTGTCTCTGCTGCTACGGAGCTGGTGGCAACAAAGCTGCGGAGGTCCGAAAATGGTTGAGCATGACACTGAAGTTTGCAACGTTGGGATCCAACGAAAAATACTTTTTCCCTTAATTTTTTGTTAAATTTCAAAAGAAAAGCAAATTTTCGTATCATTTTTGTGTTTAAATCCTGAAAAACGATCGTTTTATCGTTCTGATTCAATATCGAATAAAAATCATGAGTTTTCCTCGAGAAAAAACCAAATTTCGTTGCATTCCAACATCGTTCGTTGAGCTCGCTGTTTAAACCATGGGAAATTCTGCTGCAACGTCTCCCTTATCAAAGCGTTCGATTAGCAGCGACTAATGAATTAGTGACTGGCCAGCCGTAAATCGCAAAGAGCTGCAGACGTTTCCTTCCAAAATTTCCTCTGATCTTCTTCGCTGGACATTCGGATCCAGTGAGATTTTGGAAACACCCTGTGTTTGCACATGCACAGGTGATGGCGAATTTAGTCGCAAGTGGGTCAATACTGTGGCTGGATCGGGGTGAATTTCGAGGATTCACGTAAAATCTCGAGATAACCGGAAGTTGAAGTTGAGAGATAGAAAGAGGTTGCGCAGGGCTAACCAAGTATTATGACATGGCCGGGTAAACCGGAAGTTTGGAGAGTTCACAAGTTATTTCAGAGAAAAATCCTTTGGTCCTTGGCGAGCTGCTTCAGCGAAAATCCCGAGTGTGACCACAGACTTTTCATCGTTACGTATATATACATATATATACAGAGTTAGGACGAGGCAAAAACAAGGAAAACATGTGTTATCGACCTGCTTCTTATAGACTCATGTTCGTTGTGGTTTTTCGTCCGGAGGCGAGAAAAGAAAAAAAAATGGAAAATGCTCCCGTATTTCCTTTTTCCTCGGCTCCAAAACTCGCTCCTCGTGTGCATGGCAAGAACACACACGTCCCATTCGGTAAATCCTCGAAACGGAAAAACACACTCGCCCTCTTATAAACTAGCACGAAGGGAGAAAGACTCGCGGAGACAGTATCCTGGATATCTCTCGTAATATGCTATAACTCATGTCAAAAAACCGAACGACATGTTTTCTTCGTATTCACTCAACTATATACAGCTCTTCCAATGTCTCTTAACTTTTATGTCGAAACAACTCTAGGGAATTGGCACTCAAATTGCAACGAACATCTTTTTCCCTATGCACATTTCCAGAATATTGAAAACTCTGCCGCCAGGCTATTAAATACAAAAAATTTCCCCCATAAAAATGTCCATTTTAATTTTCATTGCCCCAAGACCAATTTCTTTAGATCTAAAAACCTAAAAACGAAATAATTCCTCAAGAAAATTGACAAATTTCCTCACACGCAGTTTAATTAAAAAAACATCGAAACATTTCATCGGGCTCAACGAAATATTATGGCTCTGAAGATTGCAACGTTGAGATTCAACGAAAAACATTTTTTCTATTGATTATTTATTGAATTTTGAAAATCGTGGCAATTTTTTAAGTCGATTGAGTTTTTTGGTCGTAAGACAAAATCGTTTGATTGGCCGGACCAAATATTGAATAATAATTATTGGCTCTTCTGAATAAATAACAGAATTGCATTCCAACGATGGAAACTTAAGAATCATCGAAATATTCCTAATTGTAAATAATTATGCTGAGACATGGTTTCGAAAAAATTCAATTATTTTTCGATAATTTTTTTCTAATACCCATTTTGATTGTCCATGCAGATGAAATCTAAACGTTTTTACGGACACGGTAAACGTTGATGGTTGGACATGGAATACCCCATGCATATTTTAGTATGTGAGATAAACATCGGGTGCATATATGGAGCCAGTGCATATAGATACATATATTGAGGTACATGGGGTCAATGTATACTTTGGGGATCAAGGATCTCAGGCAAATGTAAACCTACCTTCGATCCTTGCTCTCCGAACCGAAAGAAAAACACTCTATCCTTCCATACCTCAACTATTACGAACAGGAGTTGGTTTATTTCGGTGTCACGAGCTCCCATATTACGATGGAAAGGCTTATCCGCTGTTGAACGTGTCTTTTTTAACACTTTTTTCTCAATACCGTACAAACTCACTCGCTTCACGTCTTCCAGTCATCTTGTACGGTGCAAGATGTGGAGAATCCTCGAAAAACATAATTTCACTAAGCAATAATAAGCCCCATAAAAAAAATGACCATTTTTCGTCAGCAAAAATGATTTATTTAATGATGATACTGAAGTTTGCAACGTTGTAATGCAACGAAAAATATTTAATTTTATTGATGATTCGTTCAATTTTCAATTTCAACCAAATTTTTCGAACCGATATGCTTTTCGGTTGGCGAAATTCGATTATTTTATCATCATAATTACGTTCTGCATGTAAATATTTATTTTTGCCAAAAATTCTAAAGAATTTCGTTGCATTCCAACGATGCAAACTTCAGGATCATATTTAATGAAACTGAAGTTCGCAACATTGGGATCCAACGAAAAATCCTTTTTCCCTTAATTTTTTGTTAATTTTCAAAACAAAAGCCAATTTTCGTATCAATTTTGTGTTTTTCATCCGGAAAAATGCTCGTTTTATCGTCCTGATTCAATATCAAATAAAAATCATGAGTTTTCCTCAAGAAAAAACCGAATTTCGTTGCGTTCCAACGATGCGTACTTCAACATCGTTCAATTTAGTGAAAAAAAAAGTCAAAGCGACCAGCCAGAGACTTTTGCTGCTCTGCACCTTTCGATCATGATTTTTGGAGCATTTTTTGGATGTAGGAACATTTCAAAAAGCAAGAAACCGTTGGTAAACAAATTCTTGAGTGGCTCAGAGTGTGAAAGAAGAACGAAAATGTTGAGGAGGAAAAGACGTTGACGGTAGAAGAATTTAACTGTATCTTTTCAGAGGGGGTTTGATGTCTCCTGAGGAGGAAAAGTTTCAGCGGTAAACGATAAAATCCGAGCGTCGCGACGTCTGGATCCTCGTACCTCAAAGTACACATATAAACTATATATGTAAGGAAGAGCAGAGGCGAGAAAGCTTATACGTAGATACTTTCATTTGGAGACACCGTATAAATATACTCGTATATATATTTATACGTATGCTCCAGGAATAGTGACGAAACGAGACAAGCAGATGTTGAAACTTTTTTTTTTCATCCTTCACCGCACCGAACAGTCGTGCAGGATTCTCTAGCGCTTGTATTATTGTATGGCTAAGAAGAAAGCACGAAATCCAAGCAACTTTTCTGACAACAGAAACATCGCGTGCACACATACGGTGCCCGAATAATGACTCGCGGGAGTTGCGACGAGCGTGGAGAACGTGTGTCATTCCGAAGAGAAAAGTCTTGACTGTTTTTTCTCTTGGACGGACTATTGACGAGTTATCAACGAATTAGGAGCAGCCAATAAAGTGCGAAGCGGAGAAAGACGCTTTGGCCCCGCGGTCCTCATCAGCGACGCACCTAATTGGCTGATCTTGATTGTAAAATGTCTCAACGCGAATGTCTGGCAGAGAAAAATTGCAAAAAAAGATTTTTCTTCGCAATATCGCAATCTACGAAGTCAAGAAACGAGCCAACGTTCAAGACACCCCGTGTAACGGATATAACGGATTACTTCTAGGATACAGATGAAAAACATTTGTGTCACAGCTCCGAAACGGGGACTGTATGAACCCTCTAGCGTACACAGAAATAACAGTTGCTCTCCGGAAGCAAAAATAACTTTCAGTTGCGCAGCGACCTATACCTATATGTATTTATTGCTAAACCATTTTGTACTTACACATCTCGATATCCACTGGATCTTCAATCCTCAGCTTTGGACAATATTCCAGTTGGACTGTTCGGACAATATTCCAGCTGGAATATTGTCTGAAGCTCGTGACTCTTCCTTCGAGACTGTGTGTACATTCGTTCAGCAATATATACATCGACCATATGTACCCAGCAGCTCTCAAGATATGTATATACACTTGGTTATTACGCTCCAAGACATTCCATGGCAACTAAAAAAATTTGGGGGAGTGAAATATTTTCAAGATGACCTAATTCTTAAGCGATCCTTGAAAACGTAACATTTACATAATATCCACGTCGCGTTAGCTGTACGTGCGAATATCGCACATGTTGAGCTTTAAATGATCCTGAAGTTTCCATCGTTGGAATGCATCGATTATAATTTTATTAATCAATTGAGCGAAATTAATTTGGCGACCGACTCGGTTCGTTCGTTTTTTCACTCCACTTGAATAGAATTCTATGTATTTTTTAAATATTTATTCGTTGCAAAGTGTGGAAAGTAATTAAAGAAATTACAAAAAAAATGGTGGTTGTTGTTTTTTTGCTCAAATAATTTGACGGGGGGAATACCTGAAAAATTATGCTCCTGAAGTTTCCATCGTTGGAATGCAACGAAATTCTTTTATTTCTTCAGCAGAGCCAACAATTATTATTCAATATTTGGTCCAGCCAATAAAACGATTCTCTCTTGCGACCAAAAAACTCAATCGACTCGAAAAACTGCCACGATTTTCGAAATTCAATAAATAATCAATAGAAAAAATGTTTTTCGTTAAATCTCAACGTTGCAAACTTTAAATCGTCAAAAAAAAATCAGAGTTAAATCGTGAGCTTCGCCGGGGCAACTTAAAAATCGAGGGAAACGCTTAATTAAAAGCATTTCAAGAAAATAACGATGTTGTAATAATTGCGAAGGAAAATCGAACGAAAAAATGGTCTAAATGGGTTGAGGAGGAGTTCGAGACGAACCGAAGAGAGCTGAGATGTCATTTAGAAAGAAAAAGACGATTTTAAGAGGGAAAGTGCAGGACAATAACTCAACAATGTGTTAATTGAGTATGTCGTTTCGGAAGTTGATGAAAATTGTCTACATATTACGAAAATAGCAAATTTTAGTTAATCAAACGAGTTTGGTTAATGCGAGAAAGTCAACGTGTCCTTAAAGACCGTACAACCGATGAACGAAAACGAATAACAGAGCTGTTTGTACATTCTCTTTAGCGATTATACACTTCGAGACTTCTGCAGCCACGTTGAACAATGCTCGCCTGCCATTGTATACATGTATATTTGCTGGAGAAATTAGCATGAAGCATTGTTCAGTTCCCCTGGACACTACGTCGGTAAAGAAAAGATTCACGACACTGCTACTGATTATTTAACTTTCTCGCTTTTTTCACACGCGGCCCTTCCTGGTCCTGCGTAAAAAACGAAAAAAAATTGCGAAAAGTACTCGCATTTTCTTTCCATCGTTCGAAAAACGAAAAAAAGCCTGAATTCTAATCAAAATTAAAAAAAAAATGCATTTCTGATTGATCGACATAAAGAACGTCGGATTTTGGAGAATCTTGAGATAAGAAATTCGATCGATTATTGACTTGTCATGCATCTGCATGCCGGCGATTGCTCAAGGGGCGAAAAGTCTTAGTTCGAGTGTAGAATCGAGAAAAAAAAACGGAAGTTGTTAAAATTTGAGACTTTCGGTGAACTTGAAAGCGTGTTGAAAAATCTTATGGGTTTTCCCTCCTAAACATTTTCACACACGCTTTGTACGTTCCGTTGTCATGTGCTAACTGATCGTCTCGGGGATTTGACGATTATGGTTTCACGCATGCACAGGGACTCCATAGAGGCGTGGAAAGAGTCCGGGAGGTCCGGACGACTCGTAGAGACTCTTTTCTTCTCACGTTCAGTTGCCTCTCGAGCTTGTGATTCCACATGACCACTGTGACTCGAGTGACAACTGTAGCCAGAAGGAAAAACAACGACTAACGCATAACCTATTGCTTTTGCCAACAAAGGAACATGAATCGTTCAATTTAGCACGTTCAAATATTTTTCCAAATTCTTTTTTTTTATCTGTCAATCTGCGAGTCGAGTAATGAAACTTTTCGACGTCTGAAACGAATTTATTAAAAACAAATAAGTATTTAAAGGCAAAACGATTTTACGTCGACCCCAAAAATGATCGAACCCTTGAAATATTTTAATGAGGATCCAATTAAGACTTTTTTTGGCATAATTTTGATTAAATTATTTTTCGTAGAAAATAAAACAGAAAATAAAATTTAATTAGAAACGTAAAATTTAGATTATTCAAAATTTTTATAAAAATTCGATGCCACGGCAATAAATCATTAGATTTTAAATTGTAATTCGTCACATGTGCAAGTGCTGTAACGTGTTATATAAAAATTATGTGTGTGCTATAGAGACGATATATTTTTCCCTTGTCTTTTGTGGCCAACTGTACAGTGTGTCATCGACGAGCATCAGTAACACGTGTCGTACAAGCCTCGAGTGTCGAGTTTTACGGTGAAAAACCCCCACAGCACACGAGCTAGCACACGAACCGATCTCACCCGCGCATTATTCTTCACCCAAGAAAAGAAGAGAGAAACATACCGGACGAGAGCCGGCAAGAAGAATCTACTAAACACGTGCGTTTCGGGGGTAACGCCCGCTCGAAATAGAGAAAATATTAGTCGAAAGGAATTTTAATCCTAGCTACAAATTTCATTCTCTTTCCTACTTTTTCCGAACTGATTTTGTCACCAGAGGCATCGGAGGCCAAAAATTTGGACTAGCCATTTTCAATATTATTGGCTTGCAAGCTCGAAAAATTTCGGCTCTCAATTTTTGCGAGTCGTTTCGACGTTATAATTCACGTGAAAACCAATCAATGACGCAGCAGAATTCAGTAATAAAAAAAAAAACGATAAATAATCAATGGAGTTGATCAAAATTTATAGTGAAAAATGATACAAATCACTTGATTACGAAGTCATCCATTGGCAGATAAATGCACTGAAAATTCAATTTTGTCAAAAAAACGTCGATGTTTTGTTGAATACAGCGAACTAAATATTTTGGGACGATTTCAAAATTTTCGTTATTTCGACAATATTTTTCATTGTAACGGAACTGTCAGCAAAATTTACGATTGGAATGACAAAAATTTACTTTCCGGCAAGATTTTCCAGAATGTTTTTTGCTGGAATGACAAAATTTTCGTGATTTTTCGAAAAAACGTTTAGTTTAACGTATCCAACAAAATATCGATCGTTTTCAACAAATTTTTCTTTTCAGTGTGTTGACTCGTTCGAGTGAGAGACGCGCGAGCTGATAACTTGAGGGCTATGCTGGTCACGCAATCTCTTTGGATTCTCGTTGTGTTAAGTGTACGCGCGATATTATAGCTGAGTATTTTCTCGTCACCCGGACGGATTTAAGTACTCATTCAAAAATGAAATGTTAAGAAAAGCCACGCCGGATCAGTGAGCTCGTATAAGAAAGATTAAAGGCAGCATCCAATATATATATAATTAGCTTATGTCTACGTATATATATATAGAAAATAAGTACGAGTGGAACGAATGTGCGGGACAAATTCTCACGCGAGTTTTCACATACGTACATAGCCTCCCAAGTAGAAACTAATGTTTAAAAAAATTAATTAAAATCCTTGAACGTTCAAAAAATTGCTTTCCTTCCGGCCTAAATTGACTTTTCAAATCTTTCGAGCTTCGTTCGCAAACGACATTTATTTATTTTAACGAGAGTTGGAACGTTTTTTTTTCTCTTAATTAAATGAAGGACAAGTTTTTTTTTTGCGTGCAGTAAAAATTGAAAAATTCTAGGATTTAGAAAATTGTTGATTTTTTAAATTGTAATTATAACTGACCACGTGATTTTGGTAATAAACGACATTTCCTCAGTTGTTTTCCTCATTTCATAGTCGACGGATCTCGCGACGTGTTCACGATTAGTTTGTCATTGACTGAATTCGATTCACTTACGAATTACTATTGTTATTATTATTATTATTATGATAAATAAACGTTATTGTAGTTGATTATTTTTATAAACGCACTTATGGATAAATATTAAAGTTCATGGGAGCATGAATTTGAGCTTAACGAGCCTCACAGCGTGTATAATTTCAAATGGAAAGAAAAAAAAGTTCAAAATCACGTTCTCGCACCACTACCTTCGCGTACCAGGGTCGGTCACTGACTGCCGATGCTGTGAGGGACCACTTTCTGCTGCCAGCGATATATATGGCTTCACGAATATGCCGGGTTTCGCGCCTATCCATGACTTTATCAATATATTTACTGCCGAAATTGCGCGGGAGAGCATTTTACCATAAATCGTACTTTCGAAATGAAGCGACTGACTTTAATCGATTTTACCGATTGTGCTTTATTGCGTTTGTCAAGGAAACATGCAGAAATCTCTGCAATTTTTGTCCTCTCGTATTTATTTACCAATCAACGACGATTTTTCTTCGAAATACATTACAAAAAAATTTCTTGAAATATGAGAAATTTCGAAAATTACGTATTTAATTTACTTTCATTTTTTTCGATTAAATCAACGTCACACTGAAAAAAGAATTTTGCTGAAAAAGATCCATATTTTGTTGGATACGTTCAACTAAACATTTTTTCGAAAAATCACGAAAATTTTGTCATTACAGCAAAAAAACATTCTGAAAAATCTTTTCGGAAAGTAAATTTTTGTCATTCCAATCGTAAATTTTGCTCAAAGTTCCGTTACACATGAAAAATATTGTCGAAATAACGAAAATTTTGAAATTATCCCAAAATATTTAGTTCGCTGTATTCAACAAAATGTCATCGACGTTTTTTGACAAGATTGAATTTTCAGTGCACGGATTCAATAATTGCGATTGATTATTTCGAGAAAAAAAATGGTTTTCGTTGGACTTTGTTCGGTCTGGTTCAACACTCGCTTAATGAGACTTTCCACGCCTCTCGCTACCATATTATCGGAGCCAACTATTAGAAAAACGACAAGGGTACGTTTTTGATAGTTTTTTTTTCGAGTTCTACCGAAGGACCCGATCGTACCCCGAGCGTTTGGAACGCTCGAGCGGGAAAAAAATAAAAATAAGAGGGAGGATCTTGGCCGCGAGGCCGCGCATAACCTGACCGGCGTCTCTGATGTATTACATTCAAACGGCTTAGAACGAAATCCGCTAATTGCTCTCGTGCTCCGTGAGTGAAGCGCGCGCGCACGAGTTTGCCCGTGAGACTCTATTCTCCAAACTTTGCTAACCACAAAACTCGCAGGTAGATGTCTTGGTCCTCAGATCAAATTAAGATACTGCGCTCTGACCAAATTTACCAAATAAATTTTGCTGAATTAATACTTCTCTCTCTGTTTGTCCGACCATTTCGCACAAGTGTCAATGGGCAAATAAAAATGATGCTGAAGTTTGCAACGTTGAAATGCAACGAAAAATATTTGAATTTATTGATAATTCGTTCGATTTTCAATGTCGTCCAAAATTTTCAAGCCAATATGCTTTTCGAGTGGCAAAAATCGATCATCTTATCATCGTAATTACATTCTGCGCTTGAATAATTATTTTTACTAACGATAAAAAAGAATTTCGTTGCATTCCAACGTTGCAAACTTCAGAGTCATAAATAAAAAATCACGCCTTTCATCAATTTATGTTCAATTATTACGATTCAATATTGTCTCTGCAATTATGTGAGTAAACGAATGATCCATTTTTTTTTCATTCTTCATTTTTGAATTATGCATTTCGATTATAATTTTATTAATCAATTGAGCGAAATTAATTTGGCGACCGACTCCGTTCGTTCGTTTTTTCACTCCACTTGAATAGAATTTTATGTATTTTTAAAATATCTATTCGTTGCAAAGTGTGGAAAGTAATTAAAGAAATTACAAACAACTGGTGTTTGTCGTTTTTTTGCTCAAATAATTTGACGGAGGGAATACCTAAAAAATTATGCTCCTGAAGTTTCCATCGTTGAAATGCAACAAAATTCTGTTATTTCTTCAGCAGAGTCAATAATTATTATTCAATATTTGCTCCGACCAATAAAACGATTTCCTCTTGCGACCAAGAAACTCAATCGACTCGAAAAATTGCCACGATTTTCAAAATTCAAAAAACAATCCATGGAAAAAATGTTTTTCGTTGAATCTCAACATTGCAAACTTCAGAGTCATTGAAAAATTATGAAATTGAGGATTTGAAAAGGGGACCAAAAATATTACCGATCCTTTTCCGAACATTTGCTTTTAGAAATGTAATTTTCGATAATTAGACCGACAAATTTTTGGTATTTGACACTCAACATTTGGGTGCAGCTGTTGATATTAATTGTTGAAAAATTGCATGACGAGTTAAATGGAATATGACTAAAAAAAGTATTAAAAAAACTGACCATTTGAGTCGCTGGTACATGTTGAGGCGATCTCTGTCCTCGTCCCGGCGTAGCCGGCCGCGCGGGCACGACGAAGTTTCAAAGTTTACCACAAATTCCCGGCCGATAAAAAAAAACAATTGAAATAAAACTTTGTAAACGAAAAAACGAACGATTAGATCGGAATTTCAAGATCGACGAGAGTTCGATTTCGCCGATTTTCGCGATGAAAAATCGGGTGGAGAAAAAAAAAGTTTGAAATCGTGTAAAAAAAAAAAGCGCCGAAATTTCCAACGATCAAAACTTCTTATTAAGCGAAAAACGATTAATTTCGATCAACTATCCAAGCGAGTGAGCAAGAGAGAAAAAAAGGATTAGAAATGTTGGGTTGCACCGACGACGAGAACTCGCGAGTAACTGAGCGAAGGATATGCTCTCGGGTCGTCGTGAGCGAAGCGACCCCCGATGGATACTGCGGCGAGGTGGCGACTCTCTCGTCGTTCGGTCCAGAGGGACCAGACGCGGAGGAGCAAAAGGGAGAGAGAAAGAGAAAAAGAGAGAGGGATCGAGAGAGAGAGAGAAAAAAAAGATCCACCACCGCGCCCGCGATATAAGCTTAAGGGCCGCGCCGTTACGGCTCCTCTGCATGCCTTCGCCTCTCGTCCTCTCATTTCTCTTATAAACATTCGTCTCTCGCATCCCGAACAACTAACGCATCCAGCAGCCCTCACGACCGAAAGGCTAGAAAGGATGAGACAAAAAGGCACAAAGAACCAAACAATCAAAGGGATTCAAAAAAATGAAGAAAAAATAAACCAAAACAAAACATTGCAAAGAAAAAAAATCAGATGAACAAAAAATATGGAGACGGAGAGATGAATGAAAAAAAAATCAGAAGGAAAAAAGAGGAAAAGAGCGAAAAGGAATCGGAAGAAAAAGGAAAAACGACCAAATATATACTGAGCTGAAAAGATGCGGAGACAAAAAGATTGAGAGGGAGTAAAGGAAAAATAAAAAAAATTAAAAAACGAGTAAAAAGAAACGTCGGACACACACAAATAAGCGGACGAAGAGATATGTGAATACGTACAGTGTGAGCAGAAAAGGGATAAGGACGAAGAGAAATAGCTGCGGAAGAGCGTGATGTACCATTCGGGGAAACCAGGAGGAGATTTCTCACTCATTCATACTGACTCCCCACGCAAAGCCGCGCAACTCTCTGCCTGCGAGGCCTAACTGTATGAAAAAGTACGTGAAACTCTTTGCAAATTTGTCTCATTCTCTCTGTCTCTGTTTGTGAAAAAAAGTGAAAGCGACGAATCTTGAATGAAACTTTAGAGACTCCTTAATTATGAAAAAATGCACTGAAAATAAAATTTTGTTGAAAAAGATTGATATTTTGTTGGATACGTTCAACTAAACCTTTTTTTCGAAAAATCACGAAAATTTTGACATTTCAGCAAAAAACATTCTGCAAAATCTTTTCGGAAAGTAAATTTTTGTCATTCCAATCGTAAATTTTGCTGAAAGTTTCGTTACAAATGAAAAATATTGTCGAAATAACGAAAATTTTGAAATTATCCCAAAATATTGAGTTCGCTGTATTCAACAAAATATCGACGTTTTTTGACAAAATTGAATTTTCAGTGTGTCACAAGCATACGGTAAAAAAAAACATCAAAATTGCACTAATTTGTCGCGGCAATACGCGATAACGAATTCGTCAACCACAAAATTTGATAAACACATCGAAAAGTTCAGTCATTCAAATATTTTTTCCATTCACACGAGCAGCCCGCGTCGCGTCGCTCGCGATCTCTGATTTTTAGTTCCGGTAGCGGATGTGAATAGTGTGGCACGTGCTTGTATTTCTCGATCACGAGCACGAGGAGAAGAAAACAGAGACAGGACGATGGGAGCGAAGGGAAAGGGGGCGGAGAAGAGAAAACAAAAAGGTCAGACTACGAGCGGGAGAGACAGTTTGCATGGTATTTAGAACTTCCGATGAAACGATCGGTGGGCAACGAGCCAGGATGCGAGATATCCGATGATAATTCGAAAAAAAAAGAATCCTTCGTTCCAACTTGAAAATACATGTATAAAAATGTACAAGGAAAAAAATCTACCACTACGATTCTCGTGAAATGACATAGTCTCGTGGCACCATACGGAGAAATCGTTTGTCTAATATCTTGGCACTTCTTCCGGAAGAAATTAATCGCAGTTTACGAGCATCGCCTCCTCTCTCCTCTTCCATCAAAAAACCAGTGGAACATCGTCCTACTCTTTCAGGAAATGACCGCACACGTTATCTCGATATGACGGACAAAAAAAACGTATAAGAATTGTTTGTATTTTTATACATTTGCAATGATATAAAAATACAAGCTGCAGGATACGTCGGGACAAATATAGCTTCGACGCGCTCACGGAAATACTACAACGTGTTCCCAGCACACAATGTGTATCCGTATGCACATGTACACGCTCCGCAATTGATTAGACCCGAAAATAAATGATTTTTTTCTCATTTTACATCCTCGAGCTAATCATGTGTAAATTCAACGAGCCTTTCGTTATTCTTTTTTTGCTTCGTTAAGTTAATTGGGTCGTTCGATAATGTCGTTCGTCATTTCGTTCGCAGCTTCTGCGACGTCGTCACGTCATAAATTCGATAGCCCTCGTCCCGAATTTCACTCATGAGACCAAAAAAATACGCGAGAATAAAAAAAAATATTGAAAAAAAAGACAAAAAGTAGAACCACGACGAGGACGCGGTTCTCTTGCGCCAACCGGATGTCAGATTTGACTCCATGTCCCGCGGGCGATCAAGGCAAGCGACCAGACAAATGAGATATGTCCGAGCTTCGCGCAGAGACCGATGAACGAGCAGCCAACCAGAATTACGTGCTCCGAGCTTAACCCTCTCAATGTGCTTTTCTCTCGGCGATTTTCCTCCCCGACAAACGCGACCCCCTCAGAAAATATTCTCTGCTGCATCATTTCTTTTATGGCAATATAAATAAACTTGAAAAACAGAGAAAATGTCTTTTATCTACGATGTCGATGAAGAAAAGGAAGCTGGAGTTGATGACAAAATTCCCAACCTAGAACATGACATTTCTCGTGCCAAAATGTTCTTGCAACGATCCAGTCCTGAAAGTGGCGACAGCCTGTGAGTTTTGCTTACACTGAAAATTCAATTTTGTCAAAAAAAAACGTCGATATTTCATTGAATACAGCCAACTAAATATTTTGGGACAATTTCAAAATTTTCGTTATTTCGACAATATTTTTCATTTGTAACGGAACTGTCAGCAAAATTTACGATTGGAATGACTAAAATTTACTTTCCGAAAACATTTTCCAGAATGTTTTTTGCTGATATGACAAAATTTTCGTGATTTTTCGAAAAAAACGTTTAGTCGAACGTATCCAACAAAATATCGATCTTTTTCAACAAGATTTTCTTTTCAGTGTACACGGAGAGAGTATTACATGAAAATTTGCTATGTTATTATAGTTCCCGGCTACCAAGTCATCCCTCTGAGAAATTTTACCAAAAACATAGCAATTTTTCATTATTTTCCTATCGAAATCGCGGAAATTGACATTTTTCGCCCATTTTCAGTTCAAAATTTCCCATGTTTTTGGTAAAATTATTCAAAGGGACGGCTTGGTACCCGGCAACTATAATATCATAGTAAATTTTGATGTAAAATTCTCTCCGTGTACGTAAATAACGATATTTCTTCCATTTTTCGTATTTCTTCTTGCATTTTTGCTGCAAACCGACCAAAAAGAACTCGCCCTGTGAAGAGCCTTTGCACGATTGTCAAAAAAAAGTCCAACAAACTCGGCCACCATCGGAAATAAAAAAAAAAAAAACTGGCTGCTTACCAATTTTATCACAAATTGACGAAATTTCATAATTAAAACGTTGTTGAAATATTCTTAGCAACTGTTTCATTTTTAATTTGATTTTTTTCGTCAATTTTCATCAGATACAACCACTTGGCAGAGCTGCTGGAAAAAATTTTGGCCGAACGTCCTAAAAATGCTATCGACATATTCGAAGACTACAGCAAAAAGCTCAAAGATGAAAGATACAAGAGCAAAACTAATTACCTCCGAGAACATTATGTACCTCCGATACCGTGTGACGAGGCAAAAACGTTCATCAGACTTTATCAGGTTATCACGTCCTAGAGATGTCACCCGTCATATACGCGATTATCGAGTTAGAGAAAAAAAAATTCAATTTCAGAGCCCCCAACGATCGCTCGTGTTGGCTCAACGAATTAATCTTCAGTCCAAACGGAAAAAATCACTCGATTTTTATACCGAATTGAGAGAAATATAATATTTTTATTATTGCGCGCAATAAGATCGAATTGTTTGACGATTTTTCTGTCCAATTACGATCTCATTCGAGGGTTCACGTCAACAGAATTTTATCGTTTATTAAGCAGCCGAATTTGAGAACAAATTTCTTCTCTCACGAGTCCTGTAAAAACTTTACGACACTTCGTCCCAATATTACGAGAAAATGTTTTTGAAAAATGAGACTTTCAAGCTTCCCTCTGTATATCTAAGCCACATTGACCACAATCAATGATTTATCATTTTCACTTTCAAGAATGTACAAAACGAACGAGAGGCTGAAGATGGAATCGAGGACGATGAAAAGGACAACGAATTTACACGGACACCCCCTGATTTATTCGATCTCTTTTACAATCTCGAACGAATCGACGTCGGTCTGCCACGTTCGGAAGTTGTTGCTCTCAATTTATCAATTCGTAAACTCATTACCGACAAGCCGATTCAAAATGTCAGGTGAAAAATTATCTTTTTCATTTTATAATCATTTCATAATCGTAATTGTGACAAAATATATTTTCTTCTTTTTAATCGTTGGATTTTCATGATCCTGAAGTTTGCATCGTTTTTTCTTGAGGAAAACTCGTGATTTTTTTTCGATATCGAATCAGGACGACGAGACGATCGTTTTTCAGGATTCAAACACAAAATTGATACGAAAATTGGCTTTTCTTTTGAAATTGAACAAAAAATTGAGGAAAAAAGTATTTTTCGTTGGATGCCAACGTTGCGAACTTCAGTGTCATGGATTTTCTCTTCACTTTTTGCCATTGACAATTTTTTGGTATTTCTGGAAATTCTTTGATTCAATGATTGTTAAAATTTTTGATGTCTCATTGATTCGAAAGTTGAAAATTGAGTTTGAAAAAGCGAGATGAATATGTTTGGCTTGGAAAAATGTGGAAATCTCTATGAAAAACGTGTTTTTTTTAATGTTTTCAAGATTTTGGGGCAAGATAATCGGTAAAGGAAAAAACTATTATGTGGTCGAGAGTGAACTTTTGGAGGAAGAATTGCTGGCTCGACGAGGGGCCGCGGTAAGATTTTCGGGCTTCACTTCTGCATGCGCTTAATTAATTTATTCCTCAACTTTTCGGCAATTATTCACGCTAAAGTTAAAACTCGTTTGGGCTTTTAAAGGAGACCGAAGTTGGCGAACGAGAAGAAAAAGGGAGGGAGGATTTGGCCCAGGGGAACGAAACGTCGGATGGAAATGAGCAAACAGCGGAGGAGGAAAAAATGACGATGGAATCATCGAATAGATTGCAACTTGTGTTTCCAGCGATGCCGAAAAATTATTGGAAAGATCCACCGGTCGTACCGATCGAGGAAATCGGCACTGGTCTCAATGGACACGTTTATTTCGTTTGCAATTCACCCGGAATTGACGATTGGGTGGAACTGCCTTTGGTAACGCCCCAACAAATCGTAGCCGCTCAACAAATCGTTCGAGTTTTTACTGGAGAACTTGAAACTCCGGTGAGTCTTTCGATCCCACGAAAAAAAAGCACAAAAAATCTTTATCCAAGTTTTTCATTTCCTCAGAATCAATCGACAGGACAAAATTAACTCAATTAACCAGAAACTCTCAGTAATAAATGATTCTGAAGTTCGCAACGTTGAGATCCAACACTAAAAATTCAATTTTGTCAAAAAAACGTCGATATTTTGTTGAATACAGCGAACTAAATATTTTGGGATAATTTCAAAATTTTCGTTATTTCGACAAGATTTTTCATGTGTAACGAAACTTTCAGCAAATTTTACGATTGGAATGACAAAAATTTACTTTCCGAAAAGATTTTCCAGAATGTTTTCTGCTGAAATGACAAACTTTTCGTGATTTTTCGAAAAAAAACGTTTAGTTTAACGTATCCAACAAAATATCGATCTTTTTCAACAAAATTTTCTTTTCAGTGAACGAAAAATCAATTTTCTATTTATTTTCAGTCAAATTTTTAAAATTATGACCATTTTCGTACCGATTTTGTGTCTCGATCCTATAAAAAGATCGATCTATCGTCCTGACCGAATATCGAATCAGAATCTCAATTGAAAAAAGTAAAAAAAAACTGAATTTCGTTGCATTCCAACGATGAAAACTTCAACATCGTCAGTAATAATGAGCATTTGTTGATTAACAATTGTTCATTGCGAGAAAAACGCATTGAATCCATCATTTTTTCATTGCGCTCTTTCCATATGCCTCGTGAGCGTAATAAATTGATAAACGTGACTTGAACGATGAGTAACGCTTTCCCCTATTGGTAAATATATCTACATATATGTAATAATCGCTACGGCTGCAGATATACACTTTTCCGCCGTTTCCTGGTACGGAAAAAAATTATCTACGAGCTCAGATAGCACGAATAAGCGCAGCAACCCTCGTATCACCGATCGGTTTCTTCACTTTTGGTGACGCCATCGACCAGGAAGACGAAGAAGAAGAAGAACGTGACACGGAAATCGCCGAGGAAGAAGATGCCACGGGTAGAATTTCGTCATTATATAACAACAGCAAATAATTATCAAGATTTAAGAATTTTTGTCGTCTAAAAGTTAATTAAATCGAGCCCGTGATCATTAGCATTTTTCGATAATTATTAATCGTTCCTTGACATTTACACATTGAAATGCTTTTGCTTGATCGATTGTTGTTTATTCCGTTGGCAAGGCAATCGCCATGATTAACGACAATTTTTGTTTAAATTTCATTTCTGGAGCTATTAGAAATTTTCTTTACATTCATATTTTCGTTTCTAATAAACATCGCGATCTCAATGAGTGCGAATGATAATTTAGAAAAATAGTGACTTTGGTTCACATCGAATTCGTGATGATTAGGACTTTAAACTAATTAATAATCGTTTCTCGCGTCGTTTACAAATTGAGATTTTTGATGATCCTGAAGTTTCCATCATTGGAGTGCAACGAAATTCTGTTATTTTTTCAGCAGAGCCAATAATTATTATTCAATATTTGGTCCGGCCAATAAAACGATTCTCTCTTGCGACCAAAAAACTCAATCGATTCAAAAAATTGCCACGGTTTTTAAAATCCAATAAATAATCAATAGAAAAAATGTTTTTCGTTGAATCTCAACGTTGCAAACTTCAGAGCCATGATATGTGTTTGGAACATTGTTGGAAAGTTTCGGACGCGATTGATTTTGTGCAAATACCGATAACGCCGTTATTATGCATCAAAATCGTCAGAATGAGTTGACTCTGAAGTTTGCAACGTTGAGATTCAACGAAAAACATTTTTCCTATTGATTATTTATTGAATTTTGAAAATCGTGGCAAATTTTTGAGTCAATTGAGTTTTTTGGTCGCAAGAGAGAATCGTTTTATTGGCCGGAAAAAATATTCAATAATTATTATTGGCTCTGATGAAGAAATAACAGAATTTCGTTGCATTTCAACGATGGAAACTTCAGGATCATAGAATCAGTTGGCAAAAATAAATTCAATGATTGAGCCACTTGGCCCACTTGGCCTAAAGGAATAACAGTTGAATTTAATATAAGGTTCGGGAATGATATTGGAAAATCGGCATTACGAGGCACCGCCGTTGAAGGATCTGATAGATCCGTCGTTATCGAACTGGTGTCATCACAGTCCTTACATTCTGAAGCAAGGTCGAACAGTATGGTGGGATCCTGGGAAAGGAGATTCCGGAGGAAACGAGGTGAGCAAAATTTGGTTCGTGTAACGGGAAGCGCGATTAATTAAAAATCTAGCTTATCGGATAATCGGGCGAGATAACGGATCATATTGCAAGGAGGGTGCAACTTTTGTGATCAGGATGAAACCGACGTGAACGAAGAAGATGAAGTCGAGGAGGAGGAGGAAGACGAGCAAGACGAAGAAAAGGAGGAGGGTAGTCGTGTTGGTGGATTCCAAAAAGAAGTTGGACCACCTTTGCTAACTCCGTTGTCAGAAGATGCGAGGCTTGGCTCGATGGTGCCTTGGACAGCACGAGCCTCATCGACAATTAAATCCGATCGTACAGCTATCGCGATAGTTCGCTCAAACATCTGGCCAGGAAGCTTCGCTTTTGCCACGGGCAAGTGCGTGCCGCTTATATATCACTCCAACCTCAGCTGATTTATCTCCTAAGCCTTAAGGGGGTATTGTCGTTCAGAATTCTGTTTTATTTAAACTTTTTCACGACATAATTAATTTCGTGCCTACTCACTAACGGAAAAAATGATAAATAACTTCGGAACTGTTGTTTTTTTTTTTTCTAGATATGTATTTTCTATGATCCTGAAGTTTCCATCGTTGGAATGCAACGAAATTGTTTTTTCTACAGTAGAGCCAATATTTATTATGGAATATTTGGTCCGGCCAATAAAACGATTCTCTCTTGCGATCAAAGAACTCAATCGGCTCAAAAAATTGCCACGATTTTCAAAATTCAATAAATAATCAATAGAAAAAATGTTTTTCGTTGAATCTCAACGTTGCAAACCCCAGAGTCATGTATTTTCTATCTAAATAATGAATGAGCCGCGATTGAGTCGAAATTAGATTAGCCAAGTTATAAAAAATGCCACGTGTTCCCGAAAAGAAAAAACAATAATAACGTGTACGAAATATCGGCAAAAAAACCTGAAACGGCTATAGAGATGAGAAATTGCTAAAATTGCCTGGGGAATTGGCATTCTGTACACCGTGAGTCCAAAAGTTCTTGTTCAAGATTTCCGGCTCTGGTTGATCGCGATGTGACCAAAAAAAAGTCTGTGGCTACGTTTTTTTCTATGCAGTGGACCGATCAGCGAGATCTAATTAGTTAATCAACGGTACAGCAGAAAACGAACAGGCCAGAGACTTTTGTCTGCAGAAATTCGCAAAGTTGCTTGGCTGTGAATCTTGGCGAAGACTTTCTGGACAGCTTGTACATTGTTTGCATACAAATACGCGTGGCTGTAGATGCAAATTAGAAAGTGAAGCTATCGTGTATCAATTACTAAGTGTATCGTGGCTCATGGCTCATATATTCGCACCAGGAAATTCGCCAACGTCTACATCGGCATGGGTCAGAAGTTCAACCCTTATAATTATAGTCCACCTGACATGCCGATCGTTCAGGAACAGTACAACATCGGTCCGGAAGTAATGGAGATTCAGGACCCGAGTTTCGAGGCGGAGGAGGCTTATCGCATCGCCCACTTGCCCTCTGACAAACCTGGACCGCTCGAGCTCGGTGCGATACGATGACCTCAATTTTTATTGATAAATCATTTTGTTTCAATTAACTCATTTTTTTCCCTTCCCAAAACTAAAAATAACTCATAATGATAACTCCACTTCGAAATTTCCTCCGCATTTTTTAATTCACAGGACCAAAGCTCCCGCACGAAGCCGATAAAACGTTTTTTCAGAAATTGAAAAAAAAAATCTTTATCCACTTTCCAACTTCGACCATTTACCGATGATTAAAAAATCCTCATAGAAAAAAAAAGAAAGAGAACCATCAATTTAGCGAAAATTTGAAAATTAGAGTTCCGATTCTGAATGACAAAAAAGTTGCAGATTTTTTCATGAATCGATTAAAAAAATAACACAGAATTCTCGCATCCGTGTCTTTCTGGTTTTCTTTTAAGAAAAGTCCAAAATTGTATTTCGTCCCAAGGGCAAAATCGTGGAACAGTTAGTTAATGATAATAATAACAAAAATAGATAATGAGAATCATTATTTTTTTGTAGGAATAACATTCGAAATCTTTCATGACTCTGAAGTTTGCAACGTTGAGATTCAACGAAAAACATTTTTTCTATTGATTATTTATTGAATTTTGAAAATCGTGGCAATTTTTTGAATCGATCGAGTTTTTTGGTCGCAAGAGAGAATAGTTTTATTGGCCGGACCAAATATTCAATAATAATTATTGGCTCTGCTGAAGAAATAACAGAATTTCGTTGCATTCCAACGATGCAAACTTCAGGATCATAATCTTTCAAAATTTTAATATTGTTTGCATCAACGTTTTTTGATTTTAGGCGACGAAGAGGAAGACGATGAAGAGGATGAAGAGGACGATGAAGACGAAGATTAGTAAAACCGTCAATTAGGAAATACGTGAACGTTAGGATGTATAATTGTTTAAATAAATATTCCTTGTGATTTTTCTTTGTCGGATTATTTGCGCGGGAAGAACGCAGCGAGCGAATCGTGATCGATGTATTTCCGTTTTCGATTGTTGAAAAGAACGGAATTCTGAGGTATATATTGTATCGAAACTGTCGATAAAACGAACAACTTCATGTTCGCTTATTTGTTAGTGTTCGCCACTGACAGCGATATGAAATTTGCCCCCCCGACTTTGACTTTTGCCATTTCAAACGCAACGCCGGCTACGCTTTGTCCAATTCGACCGGACCGTGTAGCCACAGCCTTTTTTAAATTTGTAATAATTCTTTGTCGATGGTTTGTGATCATACCCAAAACCCAAATAAATTGATGCGTTTGTACTCACTTTTGGATGCTCGTTCCAAAGATTCAGCATGCGGACTAGCGTCATACGTTGCCGAAAACCTCTCGAGACTGCATTCCCGAACCGACCGCCACCACATAACAATCACTCAATCACTTTTCACTTCGTTTTATTTTAGATCTTCGCTGAGATTTGGCTTGAACATTAAAACCGGCGATGCAAAGTTCGATTCAACATTTATACACGAAACGCTCATCAATTCGTTTCACGCACTTGTTTTGTATCGTCATCGGCAGACAACTACGCGAACACCCGCACAATAAACGTTATTTTGAAAACGGAAAATTATCTATTTGATTCTCAAGATCGTTTTTCTATATGATTTTGTTGCAAACGGAATAAAAAATGTATCTTCGTTCAAGAAATAATAATAATAATATTAATATTATTATAACAAATTGAAAATCTTAGCGTAAATATTGAAAATCTTATTTTGATTCGATTAAAGAATGAATTGAACACCCGGAAAGAAGATTATTTGGTTCGCCGTTTTATTCACTGAAGATCGAGTAGAATTCTTCTCGTGTGAAGCATTTCGTTCACAGTCAGCGGCTGCGCGTCGACGAACGATAAAGTGACGCTTCGGGCTAGCCAACCGACGCACACGTGGGGCTCTCCATGCGGGCTGGCGCCTGGCGCCCAACTGAATATTGATAAGCTCCGTCCGCTCGCCCCTCTCTGCCGCGGCGACTAGCCCGCCCCACCACACCGTGCTACTCCCAAGCGGCGCACTAGTCCAACCGTCGCCCCTTCCCCCCTCGCATTACACACGGCAAGCGATCGCGTCGAATACTCGGAATACTAGGTAGTGACCAAAATGTAAACAAACCGAACGAAACGCGTAGAACGCGAACAAAGCAAACCACCAAATATGAATCTATTCCAAAATATTCAATAAATATGCAATGAAATATATTTCAAATAAATGCCAGCAAAAATCGATTAATAAAATAATTTAATTTCGTTTTTAATTCCATTTGCCTCAGTTTTATTTGGCCATCAAAATTCTCTCAATTTTTTCGCAAGTACGTAGATCTGACGTTACTATTTTTTTTAGTTCACGTGATTGACACCGCGCGGGTCACTGACCCGAAAAAATATTCGATGGATTCATATTTTTCGATAAACAATAAAATATGTGTATCGAATACGGAATATTTCGACATCCCACCTCTGTTTTTCTCCTACGCGAGCACACGATGTACGTTTCTGAGCTCGTTCCGTGAGGGTCGATTCCGAATCGATTCTCACTCGAAAAAAATCCAATTACTCAAAACCTTCAAAAGTGCCGGCTAACTTTACGTTTTTTTGTTGTTTCGTTTTTCTGATAATGAATATTGTCCAACAAAAGTTCCAATTGATCAAACAATTACAAACTATCAACAAACAATCATTACAAATTGAAACAAATGGCAAAAAAAAAGTCATAATCGAGGCCCCAATTTTATATATATAACCGCTACAGACAATGTTGCTGGGGAGCGACGGGAGTGACTCGGACGGTACATGGCTATAACATGGCTTTGGAAAATATGGATTGATGATCGGATTTGTAAAGACGCCCCCACCACTGATTTTCCCGTGCTGTGTATCCACTCCTTTTCTCTAGTTTCCCTCACTGGAATCCCTGGAATCATACAGCTCTCGCCCCTATACTCTCATAAATTTGCAAGCGCTCATTCATATACCATAATAAAAACTACAAGCATTATTGACGCCAACATCGATACATTGACACATATCACTCTGCTCTACGTCCAAAAGCCTCTGAAGCGCCTACAAAAAAAAACAACAGCTGTTTCTACACTAAATACAAAGTCTCCATAATAGTATATGTACTAAAGAGAATAAATAATCGATTTTCGTTACAACGTCTCGTTAACGAAGTATATATAAGTCGGTCGCGTATAAGTACAGTGACTCGACACAATCAGTCTCGTATCTCATAATTACAGGTCTCCAGCGACTGCCGACTGTCGACGAGAGTAGATAAGCTTTATCAACTATTCCGAGCCAGTGGATAAATTTATTGTAATTTTAGAAACTCGAAGTGCGACGATCTTGTAGTGCGAACATCTCAAAATTTCAGTTTCACTCGAAAATTCGACTGATTTCGTTGCCATGAAAAAAATCGTCATTTTCGGTAGTACCGGCATGACCGGCTTGTGTGCTCTTGAACATGCAGTAAAAGAAGGTACAATTGTTTTTTCTCAACAGAATCAACCCGGTGAAAAATAAATATCGAAAATTATTCCTCGAGTCATAATTTTTCATTCACATTTTTTCTTATTACTGACACTAAGTAGAAACGTTCCGTGGGCGAAATGTCAATCATCCATCGTAAAAATCTTAATGACGTGCTTTCGAAATCAATAATTACTTCGATCAGGCAAAATTATGCTAAATTTCCAAAAAAAACCAACGAGAAATCTCGTAAATCTTGTAAATTACAAAGCAAAGAGCTCGACATTTTTACAGAATTGTGTGTAGCAAATATTTTGAGGTTACGAAATTAAAAAATCATTTCAGAACGCGATTTTTTTCCCATTGTACTCCGTCCATACAAAATGACAGTGAAAACTGATGCAAATTTTTCAACAAGATACAGAAAACAAAAATCGTAAAAAAGCTTCAAATTAATTGCGCGCAGGTTTCGAGGTGAGAGTTTTTGTGCGAGATGAGGCAAAGATTCCGGAACATCTTCGGGGCAAAGTTGAGGCTGTAGTAGGCGATGTAACGAATAGCGAACAAGTATCCAACGCCGTTGCTGGTCAAGAAGGCGTTGTTGTGGTACTTGGAACGAGAAATGACCTAAGTGAGCAAATCCTCATTATCTTCGTTTTCCTGAAGCATTTTCATGGAAAAAATTGTGCCATTTTCATTTTTTATTCCACAGAACCAACGACCGTCATGTCCGATGGAATTAAACACATAATCCAAGCGATGAAGACTCACGGAGTTAGACCCCTCTCCGTCTGCTTGTCCGGTAAATTAATCATTTGAAAATTCTGCGAGAATCTTTCTGCTTGATAACGAGTCGCTGAGCGAGACTTTTTTCCTGAAATCTCAACCATCAAAATATGTTGGAACGTAGAACATTCGCAATCAAGACAAAAATTTGGAGCCAAATGGCAAAAGTTTCTAATTTTAAGCATTGATCATTTTTCTGAATGTAAATTTCATCGATTTTCCCGAATTTGATGGAATTATGAATACTAGAATTTTCTAAACGATGTTGGCAGAAAAAATTTGGAACCAAATAGCAAAAGTTTCTGGTTTCGGAAATTGCTCATTTTCCTGAATGTAAACTTTTTCGATTTTTCCAAATTTTGATCGAATTATGAATACTAGAATTTTCTAAACGTTGTTGAAAAAAAGAACAAAGATTTGGAACCAAATAGCAAAAGTTTGTGATTTCGAAAATTGCTCATTTTCCTAATTCTAAATTTTATCGTTTTTTCCAAATTTTGATGGAATCATGAATACTAGAAGTTTCTAAACGTCGAACGAAAGAAAAAATTCGGAACCAAATGGCAAAAGTTTCTGATTTCAAGCATCGCCCATTTTTGTAAATGTAAATTTTATCGATTTTTCCAAATTTTGATAAAATTATGAATACTAGAATTTTTTAAACGTTGAGCGAAAGAAAAAATTCGGAACCAAATGGCAAAAGTTTCTGATTTCAAGCATCGCTAGTTTTCGTAGATGTAAATTATTCCGATTTTTCCAACCTTGGATGGACTCATGAATTCTACAGTTTGCTAAACGTTGTTGATCGAAAAAACGAATTCGATACAAACTCAATACCCTGATGAACAGCGAAGAACTGATTCGAATAAATTTCGTCCGTTAGCTTTTCTCTTCTACAAACCAGACGATGTTCCGGCCGTTTTTAAAGACGTGAATGCGGATCATCAAAGAATGTACGATGCCGTGAAAACGTGCGAGCTCGATTGGATTGCAGTTTTTCCACCGCATATCGTAGGCAAGTAGTTTTTGTTTATTCAAAATGCCCCATCGCGACAGCAAAACCCAAAAAAAAGGAATAACTGTAAATTGAATTTTCATAAATTCGTGGAAAATTTCCAGAAAATTCACGAAGCGTCGTCGTTAATTTCCGATAAAATAGTTGACGAAGAAATTTTCCAGTCAAAAATAATCGAATCATAATAAAAATTGAAAGGATCGCGTGAACAAACATCGAAATCTATAGAAAAATTCATTATCTTGACAGCATCGTGATATATTTGACAATTTGAATTGAACTATTTGACAGAGCCAAGTATTTATGGAAACCAAACAATAGCTCGATCCGCACGCGTGTTTTCTGCCTCGTGAAATTTCTCTTTCCCACTTGAATAATCGATAGATCTAATAAATTAGAAACTACGAAATGATACGTGACTTTTCGATCCGCAGATTCACCGAGTGTCGGTTACCACGTGGAGCACGACAAGTCTCCGGGTCGAATAATCACCAAGCACGATTTGGGAGCATTTTTAGTCGATGCTCTGCAGAAACCTGAACACTATAAAAAAGTTTGCGGCATAACGTCGAAGCAGTAAAATGTGTTAACGACAAGCTGTGCCAACTGGCATGGCGCGCAGTACAATTAGCCGTTGCTACAGAAACGTAGCCAGCTTCTTTTTATTCAAAATGATCTGGGAAAATTCACGGCCTTGACGTTGCTGCAGGAATTTAAAAGAATTCATCAAATTGTCGTACTGCTTGGATCCTATTCGGATTCTTGATCTTCATTCTTCCGCGAGATTCTCCAAGAGTTTCAGTCATTTTTCGTAAGGGGCGGCCAAACTCATTTTTGCATGAGATTACTGTGTAAAAAGAAATGGAAAAATCCAATTAATCGATCGAGCTGAAGATTGCAGCGAGGAAATGGAGCGAAATATGTTTTTTCTTCTCTGGATGGCAAAAATTGATGGGAGCTTCAGCTGCAATAACTAAATTATCGCATTTTGTCATCTAAAATCTGAATCCACGAGAAAAATGATTTACAAAATGAAAAAATATTTTTAGTTGCGTTTTGGCGATGCAAACTTCAGTGTCGTATTCATGATCAGTCAATCGCGCAACAATTCATGTAGATAAACAAATATTTTATACATGTCAATTATTATTATTGTTTGTTCCAATTGTACTGTGATTTTGAGCTATAAATGTTTAACCATATAAGTTTTGTTCGAGTTTATTGTGGAAGTGATCGGTGCCTTGGCGACTGGCATCGGAGGCGGCGGTGGCCCAAACACTTGTTTTTTCTCGCTAGTCTCGCTTCTCGGACGCTGACTCGTTGGAGCAGTTGGCAAAATAATGTAATTCCATATATTCACTGGTGGACAAACGACGTAACCGTTTTTTTCGTAAAAACCCTCTTGGCCTCGAGTCGACAAATACATTTTTTCAATACATCGCTCCGCCGCGTATTCTTCTGCTCCTCGAAGCAACAACGAACCCAAGCCCTTTGATCTCCACTCATTATCGATCACCACTGCAAAAAAAAATTCATTTTTCAATCGTATTTTCATTTTTTCATAAATTATCATTATTGGGCTCATCATTTTGTCAATTTTATTTGTTAATCATTCGTTCTGCATTTTTAACGATAATTTTCAATGCTGAAAAATCGCTCCGGCATCAAAATGACAAAATTTTTCAGTCTTTGGCCGGAAATTATGTGGCAATTCCCTGGATTTTTCTCTGGTTTTCGAAAAATTGAAAAAAGATGACTCTCAGACAGAATATTGAGTCGGAAAAATTGACGAAAATGATTCTTACCAGAGCTGAGGAAACAACTGCGACTCTCGCTGGGTACCAGCGACAATTTACAATGGCCAATAAGTTTCTCTCCCTTGAGTAAAACCAAGCAAGTCGGAAAAACATCGCAGGACTCACGGAACGTCGTTAAACTGTAAAATCAATAATATTTTTATCATCGCACGGAACCGAAATGAGTTTGATCAGAAACATTCAAGAACACGATAAAATCTTGTCTTTTAAATTGAAAAAAAAAACGATTTTTCCACAAATTTGAAACGAATTTGCTTTCGAATATGAAAACAAAATTTTCACGCATTAAAAAATGTGGATTTTGCTGTAACAAGAGGAAAATCGGTTTTTTGACAATTTTTTGATTCATAAGCAAAGACGAATGTAAAACTTTTAATGACTCTGAAGTTCGCAACGTTGAGATTCAACGAAAAACATTTTTTCTATTGATTATTTATTGAATTTTGAAAATTGTGGCAACTTTCTGAGTCGATTGAGTTTTTTTGTCGCAAAAGAGAATCGTTTTATTGGCCGGACCAAATATTCAATAATTATTATTGACTCTGTTGAAGAAATAACAGAATTTCGCTGCATTCCAACGATGGAAACTTCAGAATCATAAACTTTTAACGAAATTCTAGAATCATTGAAAAACGGAGTTTTTTGTTTGGGAAACACGAACCGCCTGGTCTCACTCGCCGGCCATTCCGCATTGAGAATTCTGTAGCATTCATCAAACAGATCCGGTCTCTCGTGTATGGGAATTACACTGTACAACGGCGAAGGAGAATCCTTCATTATTTCCCTAAGAAAAATCGTGAAATTGGGTGAAAAGTTTCTTTCAGCTTATGTGAGGAAGTTAAATTAAGACTCACAGCGCATGGGTCAAAGCACGGGTTATTATTCCAAAAGTCATAACTTGTTAATGATGTTGCAACATTTTAGAACTCGTGTTACAATTATCGAAAAAAGGTCCATGCTGGTTTCCGAAACAATTAGCAACAAGAACAAAATTTGTTGTTACAAATGAATTTTTTCTCATGTACGCACACGATGCTCCGTAAAATCATCCTGGCTGAATGATTCCTGAGCAAAAACAATCAATACACCATTTTCGTACAGGTTATAATAAAATCGTCTTCACACAATCACTAAATATTTGTCGAAATCTTTTCAAAACGTACTATTTTCTGGTCGTGAAAGATTTTTAAAAACACTGGAACAACAAGGAGTCGCAAAGAGCATGCTGTCAATGACGATATATTAGGAAACGAGACGTCCTTGACACATAGATCCGTGTATAAATAGCGGTCAGCGGAGCTGTCAACACGAACACCGGAAGTCGGAGATTTCAGTCATAAATAAACATTTTTCTAATCCTTTTCATCACTAATTTTCATTGCAACATAAGAAATGGATTTTTCTAGTTATTTGAACACTCCAATAACAATAAATAACAGTAATTTGTCCATTAAGATTCGCGTAATCTATGAAATTGTGAGGAAGCATTGACATAGCGAGGTCAGATGGCGCTGCTGTTCTTCCAGCCGAATCGCGACCTAACCTGACGTGACAAAACAGAAGTTTGTTGTGCCATCCTTTCATCCATCAGCATCAGAATCAGACTGATCATCGCGAGAGTCTACAACAAAAACTTAAACTCTATGCATTGGACAAAATGCCACTTGGGGAGGTAAATTCTCGTTCGGGTGAATAAAAGCCTTCAAAAAATAAAAGAATAATGCCTGATCACTTTAACGCAGCGTGATAACAATTATACACCATGGTTACTCACGCAGCGCATCCTCGTACTTTTTGTTATTCCAATAATATGACGATGTCTCCTCAAAATTCCTCAAACTTCCTTCATCTACAATTTCACGATTTTTGGGGGAATAAAAAGTGTGGGTTTCATTTCGCTTGCCATTAATGAGGACACGGGGATTAATGCGCGGATTTTACATGTTCAAGGGCACGCAAGCCGGTCGTGCCGGTAAGTTCGACTACAACGATTCTTCACTTGGCTATACGAAATTTATTGAGTTTTATTGTCGATTCTGAAACTTTTCTACTTATTTTTTCTGTGCTGCTATAAGATCGATGCAAGTTGTTATGTTTACGAAACGACAAATTATTTCGGAAACTTTCCATTTTCTTATCTCTTATTCTCTATTCATTATAATTTAGTCATTTTTTTAATCTCATCAACATTTGGAACCGAGGCTCAATAAAATTACGTATTTCCGTGTTTGCTGAAACTGGAGCAATTTTTTGGTATGTTTTCCTCAGCTCCAGCCGATAATATCAATTTTGAGGATTGATTCTGGCAATATGCCGTCACGAACGACGTATATCAATGTAAACAGACAAGAGGAACCGAGCAGCTGTTGCTCGCAGCAGGCAGTTCGAGATCCCAAATAATAAAAACAAAACAAAAATCCGGGCCATTTACACTAAAATATTCCAATTCACTGAACAAAACTTTTGTGGATTTTCATAAACGTCCGTATAGTCGCCCAGTAATTACGTTCAGTCCAGCGAAGATTTGATTTTCCGATTGACTCGTTATGCTGCTGGCTATAAAATTTAAATCGTTGCCCTGATTATCACGAAGTTGCATGTCGTTATTTCAATTAAATTTTCAATGTATTAACTACTTTGACCTTGAAAATTTAGTTTTTCAGTGTATATATCATGTAGTTTGACGATTGATCGATTAAATAGAATGTGAATACAAACTCAATCAATTTCAGTGTTCATCGCCACAGGCGACGTTCAAACATTACAGTTTTTTCCAATATTTAGTGACGCGTAGCTCCAAAAATTTCGAATTTTCCGTCTTACTACGTCGACGAAATTGAAAAAACTTATTAATATAACAAATCAATAAAATTATAAATATTGCATTAATTAATTTTAATTAACTTAATAAAATATTCATGTTAATGAATATTTTTAAATTCGTCGACGTAGCAAGGCGGACAATGGAAATTTTCGAAGCTAAATCACTGCAGAATATCGGGAAAAACTGTTTCGCCTCTTTTCCTCAAAAACTCCCGAACCTTTTATAATGAATCTAGAAAAACGCTTAGAGCCGCTCTGCCTGGCCAGATATCGCAGTAAATACGTAGCAATTGATAAAATATAAGGAAAACATTAGTTCCTTATTGCGAACGAGGAACGTGAGCGTCGTCACGGATATACAGTGATGCGACACAATCCGTGCCATTAGACTAATCCGTAAGTACAGGTGTCCCCGATTAACTGTCGAAATAAATTCTATATAAGGTTTTCCCACTATCCTGAGTATCGGAATACATTCGTGACTGTGAGACCGTAACGACGTGCATCGAACTTAGTGAAAATTTGGAGTTTTGTTTAAGTTTCAAAAAATATCGTCGCTATGAATAAAATCGTTATTTTCGGTAGTACCGGCATGACCGGCTCGGCTGCCCTCGAACATGCCGTGAAAGAAGGTACACGATTAAAAAATTAATTAGCCCAAAATAAATAAGTGAATTGCATCGAATAGAAAAAAAATTCCGGGCTGCTCCTCGAAAAATCGAAAATACTGAAAAAATTTTCATCCATTCTCTGCCCAGGTTACGACGTCAGAGTTTTGGTACGAAATCCCTCGAAAATTCCGGAGCATCTACGAAACAAGATCGAGATTGTCGTAGGCGATGTTTACAACGACGAGCAAGTCTCTCAGGCAGTCGCTGGCCGAGATGCTGTTGTCGTTGTACTCGGAACACCAACTTTGGGTCAGTTAAAATCTCCATGGATTTCCTTTCCTGAACAACGTTCATAGGGATCGGAAAATCAATTTTTTGTTATTTCTTCTTTTTTCAGATCCAACGACTCTCATGTCCGATGGAACTAAACAAGTGATCAAGGCCATGAAGGCTCATGGGGTGAAACTCATTTCGGCCTGCATGTCCGGTGAGTTGTTAACTTAAAAAATGGTTAATTATAACTTTCTGCTCTATAATGAGTCGCCAAGCTAGTTCTTTCCTGAAATTTGGAGTGTTGAATTCTGTGGCACCATGAAATATTCACAGTCGAGAATAATTTTCGAGCCAAATTGCAAAAGTTTTTCATTTCGAGCATCGTTCATTTTCGTGAATGTAAATTTTATCGATTTTTTCCAAATTTCGTTAAAATTATAAATTCTAGATTTTTTTTAAACGTTGTAGAGCGCGAAAAACAATTCGGAGCCAAATTGCAAAAGTTTCTGATTTCGAAAATCGCTAATTTTTGTAAATGTAAATTTTATCGATTTTCCCGAATTTCAATAGAATTATAAACGCTAGAATTTTCCAAACGCTGTTGATCGAGAAAGAATTCAGAACCAAATGCCAAAAGTTTTTGATTTCGAGCTTCGATAATCTTTTTATAAGTAAATTTTATCGATTTTTCCAGATTTGAATGGAATTATGAATTCTAAATTTTTTTAAACGTTGTAGAGCGAGAGAATAAATTCGGAAAAAAACGGCAAAAGCTTCTGATTTCAAGCATCACTAATTAATTTCTAAAACTTAAAAACGAAATATTCCAAATGATCGAATTTTCTAAAAGTCGATTCTTCGATAGAGAACGAATTTTGATACGACATATAAATTTTGCTCAGGTTACATTTTCTACAAGCCAGAGGATGTGCCACCGATGTTCAGACACGTGACTGAGGATCACCACAGGATGCTGAATGCCTTGAGAGAGAGCGGACTCGACTGGATTGCCGTTTTGCCACCGCATATCGAAAGTGAGTATTTTTTGTAAATATAAAAAAAAATCATCTCAACTTCGCCCACGCGAGGCTATACGTGCAAAAAAAACCTTTAAATCGTGAAATCGATTTTTCCTGATTCCCACACGAGTTCCTGAAACTTCCAGAGCCTCATTGATCATCGAGCAAAAATGATTTTCCCCCTGAAATCGCACGATTCCCTGAAACTTTGACGTGAAATTAATTTTGCTTGTCAAAATGAATTTACTCTTCGAATCCGTAAAAAAATTCAGGACGAAATTGACACATTAAAAATGTCAGAGACACAATAAGAATTCAGAGCCCTTGAGACGATGAATTTCGAATTCTGTTTCAACGTTTATTATCTCGAGGCAATCGTGACGTAGTACGGAATTGAACGGCCTAGAATTTTTCAAACACCTGTGTTTGATTTGCCTCATTAATGATGCTGAAGTTGGCAACGTTGGAATGCATCGAAAAATATTGAATTTTATTGAAGATTCGTTCAATTTTCAATGTCATCCAAATTTTTCTAGCCGATATGCTTTTCGAATGGCAAAAATTGATCATTTTATCATCGTAATTACATTCTGCATTTGAATAATTATTTTTGTCAAAGGTAAAAATGAATTTCGTTGCATTCCAACGATGCAAACTTCAGAGTCATGCCTCATTAAATGTTTTCTGTATCCCATTAAAAGCAAATTGACTGAATAGAAAATTAAAAAATTCCACGTTCCTTTTTGTTTTGCAGGTTGGAAAAGTATAGGCTTCAAAGTCGAGCATGGCAAGAAGCCGCCGGGTCGGATAATCTCAAAGTACGATTTGGCAAATTTCCTCATCGATTGTCTGCGCCAACCGGAACACATTGGCCAACTTTGCGGCATAACTTCCCAGTTCCAGGAATAAGATTTTCAAGATTCATTGAAAAAAATTCCATGCCACGATAATTACTGTGTTTTTATTTATAGTTTAATTATTAATTATTAATTTTTTATATTATTGTTCTGTTATTTTGGTCAATAAATATTTTACCACGTACGTTTTGATGTTGCCTCGCCACCAATCGAGGCATCGAGCAAGCATGCAAGCTCGAATGACGTTAGTTCCATTTTGTCTCAGTCAGTGTGGAATTTCGTCGTATTTTTCTAATTGATACAGATTTTCATGTATTTTGGAATTTTGCTCTCAAGAGATGAAGAAAAATCAGGCATTCTCTATGGTTTGGAAACAAAAACTGAGGTAGAAACTCCTTCGAACGATATTATATTGGAAAGTAGAAAAATAAATTGACAACGAAGGAGTAAAATCACGTGTTATGATTATGGGAGCCTTGGCTCCTCTTGAATCATGTGTTCCATAACCTTGATGCACCAAAAAGGACAATAACAATCAAGAGGCCTGTTTTATGGAGGATAATGAAATCGTTTCCTTACAAAACGACAGCGGAATGTTTATTTTTAATAGTTTTGCCACTCTGTATTTTGGAATCTTGACAAAATCTCTGGAAAAACAACGACTTAGAAAGAACATTACGGCGGAGCTGGCAAAACGAGAATACCGGAAGTCAAGGATTTCATATTCGAATGACAATTTTTTAAATACTTTATATAAGCAGTTTTCATTGTATCATAACTAACGAAATTATCGGTACTCAAAACTGCTTGAAAAACCGTAAAGACTGTTGATGAATTTGTGGAATGTAAACATAAACAAGCGTAGAAAATTGTCTCAACGTCAGATGGCGTCGATGTTTCTCCAGCTGTATCGCGACCTAATCTAACGTGACGGAAGCTCAGTTTGTGGTGTAGTGCCGCTTGTTTCAGTCGCGTTGGTCGCGTTTTTGTTATTATTTGTTGGCACAGTGATTATCGTGAAAGGAAAGACGTTTATTGTTCATCGATTGATAAACAAATATGCTACCCGGCAGAACTCCAGTTCCAGGTAAACCGAATAATTCCCACGTGCTTAAAAAGTATATTTTGCATAACAATCAATCGGCGAAGTTCACCGAACCGCTTCGTCGCATTTTTCACTCGTAAAAATATTCTGAAAATGTGAATAAATCCAACAGTGCATAAGTTTTTTATTGTGGATCCGAAAATTCAATTTCCTTCGAATTTTCTTACGAGAATCGATGAAGTTATGAAGTAGAATATTTCAATTATGAGGTTAGCTGCACTATAACGAACGATTCAATGATCGAATTATTATTTCGTCAGATAATCCCCTGGGATTGTCTTGGCACGACAGTGCATGGATTCCCATTCTCAACCCCAGCAACATAATGGAATATTTTTCGGAAAGGAGCAATCCTTTCTTCGACCGTACCTGCAACAATGAAACTGTCAAAATGCAGCGTCTAAATCCCGAACAACTCACGTAAGGAAAATGTCACTGGATTAATCCAAAATTCCCGAAAAGCATGAACGTTTTCAACGCAATTCTCTTTTATCTTTTCAACAGAAATATGACTGGTCTGGAATACATTCTTCTACACGTGCAAGAACCCATTCTCTACGTCATAAGGAAACAACATCGATACTCGCCGACTCAAGCCACTCCATTGGCCGATTACTACATAATCGCAGGCGTCGTTTACCAGGCTCCAGATTTGGCTTCGGTCGTCAATTCTCGACTGGTAAATCTTGCAAACATAATCACCGAGTCATTTAAAATGTGTTTTTCACATTTTCTGCCAGTTTTCATCAATTTTTTGTCTCCGCAAAACGTTTTTATTGTCCCGGAGTTGTAAAAATAGAAATTCCATCATTTTTGAGCAAAATTATTTGACGATTTGCGTTTCTTTTCCAGTTGTCGACCGTTCATCACGTGCAATCGGCTTTCGAAGAGGCCAGCGGTTGCTCGAGATACCATCCGAGTCGTGGCTACACGTGGGATTTCAAAAATGGAAAATCTTTTGCAACGAAAAAGGAATTACCGTCGCGCGAGGAACCGAGCTCCCTGTTTCAACGGCAACGAGTCGATATGCTTTTGGCTGAGATAACTCGAAAGTTTCCTCTCCCTGTGCCCAAGCCGGTTCAACCCGCGGCCGAACCTCGTGAGTCGTTTTTTTCTTTGTCTTTCAAATTTGACTCTCGCCTTCCAGACTCCAACTGTTCGCTAATTACGATCTTATTTTTCAGCTGTCGAAGTCAAGCAGGAAATCAAGACAGAGAAAAAAGACATGAAACCGCCTCCTGAACGAAAACCCAGAGTCAATTAAAAATTACGATTTATCGATATTTAAATGTAATTTATGAGAATAAGCGATTTTGCACCTAAAACTTTGTATTTTTTGGGTTCAAGTCGATAGAAAATTGAGGGCGTACCTTTTTTTTATTAAAAAATCATTATGCAAGCAAATTGTTTGTTAAAAATTTAGTTCGTACAGAAAATTCAAACGATCCAGCATTCATCGATTTTGTTTTTTTTTTTCTATTTTTCACGCACACTGGAAGAAAATTCTGTAGAAACAAAAACGACGAAGAAAATACAAATTTCCGATTGTGGATAATTTCACTTTGTACCGCCGTTTCAGCGCTCAGTGATTTTCTAATTTGACACGAAAATAGCATAAAAAAAGAGAGGTTCGATCGAGTTTGAAAAAAAATGATTTTTTGTGACGGGGAAACGTGCGGAAACTTGGATTGCCGTGATGCTCGATCTATGGCGAGCGTCCTCATTCCATCCACCGAAGATTTCGTCACCGACATTCGTCATTTCAAGTGCAAAGTTATTCAGTTGGTGCGCAGACAAATGCAAAAGGTCTGAATTCCGATTGAGCAGGGAAAACTGGTCGATACGATCGCGAGGTTTCAAAATTTCAGAAATAAATCGATTTGCAGGAAATTCCAAGATGGTCGGATCGCATGATAAGTCCAGAAGCTCGGAGAGTTTCCGGCGGTCACGGGAGAAATTTTTCACAGCAAAAATTGGCTGCGATTCCGGCTCAAAATGTAGCAGCATTCGCAGCTCAAGAAACTGAGCTTGACAACGTGCAACGGATTCCCGAGCGCGAGAGAAAACCAAACGTTGAATATTCTTCAACGTCCCTGGACAACGAGCCGACGTTTTCCCATCGTGCATCCGATCGCCCCGATCAAACTTACGATTGGCATAACGACGCGATCCAAACTGATGCCACTGACGATTGGAATCTCGAGAGAAATCAAAGCGATCGTGGCATCGCTGAAACTAACCAAAACGATCGAACCAACGATTGGCATTCCGAGACGAATTGGAATAATCGAAATCCTTCAATCCATCAGAACGATCGCACCCACGATCGGAATCCTCAAGCCGATCAAGTTCCCGATCGCAAACCTGAGGCTAATCAAAATGCTCAAAATGCCGGGAACCCTGAAGCTGCTCAGAATGATCGCATCCAACATTTGAATGACCCCCAAAATGGAAACGCCCCACAAACTGGAGCTGGAATGTTCTCGCTTTTGCATTGGATGAAACAAATGTTGACCATCAATTTTCCAATTTATTGGATTGTTATCGTCGTCGGAATTCTCGGAGCGGCGAGTCTCGTTTGCGGAGTTTTGATCGGCGCTGTTTTATGCGCAAATGGAAATCGAAGCTTTCCCTTTTTTCTCCGAGTGAGATCTCGTGCTGGTCATGTCGCTTATTGAAATTCGATCGACTGTTGATTTTGTCATGATTTTGTGATGGAAGTGGGAAAAAGGAGAAGCAGGAGAAATTATTTGGTTAGTTTTGATAAAATCGTTTCAAGACTTGACACAAAATATATTAAACTTGGAATAATACACCGTGCGTGGCGTTTCGTTCGAGTATCAGAGTTGCATCGTTGCGAGAAAAGATCGCAATTTAAATTCGTTACGAAATTTGGAAAATCGAATAATTGCGATCTCCCGGCATTTATCTTTAGTTTCGTTTTCGTCACTGCGTTATTTTCACTCATTTGACATCCCTGGGCGACGAGGACCTTTCGCATACATGATTTTCGTTAGTTTTCTCGACTTAAATCTTCTTATACCGCGGATTCAGTCGAATACGTTTCTACGTTTCAGGCGTCCGGCTTTGTTCGTCCGTCTGTGGCTTTGAGCCGATTTTTCGCACGTGCCTCACACACGTACTTTCTCACTCTCATCTCTCTTTCTCTTTTCCACACACTTTTCGGTTTCTCAGCTATTCTGATATGTCACTTTTCCTCAGATTCGTTGATATTTTCTTCGCTTCTGCGTCTCACTTGCCTCCTTAAACGCAACTCTCCGGACCTGGTATCGAGTTGGCTATTATTATTTCTTTCATCAAGTTTCGATCGGCCTTGAAACTTATTGGCTCCCACGATTTTGCTGAGAATGGATTTAACTGGGGACAGAAAATCCTCAAGTCAAGTTCGACCCTTATTCAACCTTTTTCCTCCAAATTAATTTGAAAAAAAATTTTTAATTGTAAAAATAACGATTTTTCTGTTCTCTCATTGTCATGGAGATTTCTCAAGAAACAATCCGCACGTCTTGAGCGATTTTCAAGCACAGCGTTTCATTTTTGCCAGTAAAAAATTCTCGAAAATCTCAAAAAAATGTGAAAATTTAGAAAATCGTCTTCTCGGATGGGAAATTTTTTAAAGATTTTTCAAGAAACAATTCGCACGTCTTGAGCAATTTTCATGCCGGCGTTTCATTTTTTCCATCAAGAGGTTCTGGACCAAATCGCCAAGCAGATTTTTCCCAAGTTAAGAAACTTTGAACCAAAAAATGAGGAACAAACTTACGCTACATCTGTTAGTCTGAAGGCCTTGTTTGTGAATGTCATAAGGAGCAAAGAGGGTGTCCGGTCTGACAGGTAAAAAGAGCTGGGGTTCCCTCTTGATTTTCTCTTGGTCTGGAAGAGTCGAAAATAGTCAAATACGAATGATTAAGAAAATTTATGAATTTTACTCGAAGGGAAAACTTTTTCTGGTCGCACTGACCTTGGGGCGATTGTATGATGTCGGGTTGATTATTCAGCGCATAATCGGCCACTTGCTTGAGTGTGTACTCTACGAAATATGTATGGTCGCCATGGGTGACATCGAGCATTGAATTATTTCTCGAATCTGGTGGACTTATGATCGGCTGCTTCATGTACGGTTCAACGTGAACAGGTGACGTTGTTCCACGTCGTCTGTACATCATTAGCATCACCGAGAGCACTGTTATGCCCAGAGCAATCAAACAACCGATCAGCAACAATACCAACGGTATCATGCTCACTCCAGTCTCTGCAAAAACGATCAATCCGAACGAATCAGAAAAAAAAAGATTTTTTTTGTAAAATCGAGCTCATTGATAAGGAATTTGCGAACTTTTCGGTTTTCGATGTTATGGGTTTTGTAGGTTTATACATTTTTGATAGAAAATTGATTATTTAAATCTGATAAGGGACGATAAAAAGGCACGAACTTTGAGAACATTTTTTAGACGAAAAGGAAAACTCCAGTCTCTGAAAAAGCGATCAATTCAAATGAATTAGAAAAAAAGGGATGTTTTGAAAAGTAAATCTCATTAATAAGGGATTTGAAAACTTTTTTGAATTCCGATATTGTGGATTATAAACAGCAACGGTTTGGTCATCATGGGGATTTGTAGGTTTATAAGTTTTTGATGGAAAATTGATTTTTTTTAAATGTAATAATCAACCATTACGATCTGCATGATTTTCGACTTGAAAAGTGAAACTCACCAGCCGGTTTGCCCGAGTCCCTGAGAATGATATCCTCGAGTAGGGCTACTTCGCTCTTTCCTTTGGCATTGACCGCATAAGCCGTCAGATAAAAATGGGTCGCTGGCAAAAGTTCACTAACGGGAATCCGGAAAAGGGGCAACTCGTTGCTGATGCTCGAAACGTTGACGCGCAAACTGTTGGTTCTAACGTCGTAAGCCTCCAGACGGAAATCCTGCTTGAGCCCGCCGTCGTATCCAGCAACGCATTCCACCTCGAGGATCTCTGAACTTTGATTCAGCGAGGCTTTTATCGTGCAATTGCTCAAGGGACTCGGCTTTACTGTTTCGATAATAAAATCATCATTTCATGTTAATTATTTCCAGACTTACAAACCCATCGAATTCTTCAAACAATCCCACGACTGACTACGAAAAAGTGGGGCAAAAAATAGTGTGCACAATCATGATAATTCTTCGCCTGTAAATCTTGTTTTTTTTTTAATTCATTTTCAACAAAATCGTTACGATCACAACTTCGAGCGAAGTGAAAATGAATTTTTTTCAAATTACGACAGAACTTTGTAAAAAATGCATCAAATTATCAAAATTTTTAGTCAACTCGATTTGAATTTGCAACATTGACTTTTTTTCGTTTTCTCAAGTTTGTACGAATTCGTGGACCGTGAAAATTTGTAAAAAATGAATAACCTGCAGGAATGACTCTGTAAATGCACGGGGCTTCTTGTTTTCCAATCAGATTTCGTCCCCAACAAGTCAAAGTGCCATAATCGCGTTCGTTGACGGGGGTGTGAATGATTTCGCTGGTCGTGCCGTTGTTGTCGTCGGACTTGACGGGCGTGATCTCAAAATTTTCGCCACTGTAGTTGAAGTCCCAAAAAAAATCGACTTCGCTCGGATCTGCTTCGACCTCGCATCGCACCTTGACGGATTCGTCGAGCGACGCGCCAATCGTCATTATTTCCTTCGCCTTACAAACTGGCGAGACTGCAATTGTATATAAATATGGCGATTTTAATCGTCGTTTCCGACAGTGTCTTATTCGCTAATAAAAATTGCACTTACACTGAACACGCAGATTCTCTATCGAGCTCGTCGTCTCCCCTCGATCGTTGCTCGCCAAACACGTATAATTTCCACCATTGTCGCGTTTTATCTTTTGGAGCACTAAACTCTGAGTGCTCATTATTACACCTGCCGTTCTATTGTGCGTCAATACGTGTCCCTTGAGAAAAGAATTGAAAAAATTGTAAATTAATGAAAAGTTGGTCCGACTGTTAATTAATTTTTCAACAATTTGCATAAAAATCGAGTCAAATCAATCGAATACAGAAAAAAAATTGTAAATTAATTCCTAAAAATTGGTCCGAGAACTAATTTGTTATTTTTTTCAGTCTGGATAAAAATGGGGGCAAATTTATTGAATACAAACAAGGAAAATTGTAAAGAAGTTCGTAAAAATTGGTCCGACGATTGAGTAACTTTTGGATAGTTTGGATAATAAATCGAGGCGAATTTATGCAATACAAATGCGGAAAAAACGAATCATTACGATAATTTGAAGATTCTAATGAAGCAGAAATTCGAATCGATGTTTTTTTCTGATTTTGTATTAAATTATGAAAACGTACGTTGTGTCTCCATGTGATTTTGTGATGTGCGGGATTTGCAAGGACTTTGCACTCGAAATACACGTCGTCTCCTTCCTTAATATTTTCTGGATTTAACGTGCTTCCCAGATGCAGTTGGACTTTAGGCGGAACTGGAAAAATTCGTCCGTGTTAATGAAACGAAGAGATCGAGATCAATGACGAGATTTTTCGAATTGAAAAAAGTGATCGCCAAAACGTCAGAGATGGCGAGAGTAAAATGTGATTTTTTTACTTACACACGACATTGAGGTGATAGAGATCTTCTTGAAATGCTTTAGGAATCGCTGTATTTTCTCCTCGACATTTGAGATTCTTTCCGTTGTCCTCATTGGTGGGTGAAAATTTCAAAGTGCTTAAAACAACGCTCGAATTTCCACCGTCCCTTGAGTTACCTTTGCTAAAAAGTGTGTCACCCTCGAGCCAAGATACTTGAGCACGAGGATGCGAGCCGATTACTTCGCAGCTTAGTTCGTACGTTTTTCCTGCCTCGAGTATCGCTGGTTTGTGTAAAATCCTTACACTCGCCGGTTCAACTGGAAAAAAGTAGAAAAATCTTCAGTGTACAAAATATTTTGACAAACCCACGCAATTTTTAATTATTATTAGACCGCATCGATTTGTGGGCTGGATAGAAATTTTTTTCTTGCACTCACGATGCACGTCGAGCACGACGGATTTTTCTAAAGGTGGCACGAGGTCCGTGTTGGCTGCTTGACATTTGTATGTTGTGTTGAGGTGCTCTCGCTTCAGATGCGACACACTCAATGTGCTCACAACAACATTCGATTCAATGTACTCGACACCTCTCACCTTTTCGTCATTAACGTACCACGTGATCGTCGGTGGTGGTTTGCCTGCAAAACATTCGAAAAACGACTCGAACTCAAAATAGCAAAATCATTGAAAATTATAAATAATTTTATCCCGGAATCGATCGATCGAGGCAGCAAAAAATTTTCTTTTCATCGCCCACGCTTTGCCTGCAGCACATTTGCAAAAAGGCTTGAGCTCAAAATAGCAAAATAATTTGCAATTATAAATAATTTTGTCCGGATATCGGTCGATCGAGGCAACGAACAATTTTTTTCATTGCCCACACTCTGCCTTTGCTTTTTTCTTCAAAATTAAACAATCCCTGGCATTTAAGACGGTTTTTAAAAATATATTTATGCAATAAAAATTCACTGACCACCTCTGACTTCGCACGACAGCCTGAAATCGGCTCCAACGAGATATGGTCCGACAACTCTGTCAACTTTATGGCCGGAACTGTCCAGTACGAGTATTTGGTGTGGTGGATCTGTCGGACAGAAAAAACGAAAATCCTCGATACCGAAACCACATGACGTAACCAAAAGCCATTCGCATATTATGTATGTATGAAAATGTAGCTCAAAAGTCGTTTTCATAGAATAATCAATGTTGCGAAATAATTACGATTAATTGCGTTCAACACGTTCAAAAACAATGAGGACCAGTCGAGTTCATTTTTGAATAATCTTATTCTCAATAATTCGAGCTCCAAGGACCCAATTATCCCAAAATACATTCAGGAATTAAACATCTTCATACCAAAACGTCTTTTGGCTGAGAATTTGGTAGTTTTATCCGTTTAACATGTTCAAAAAGTATGAGACCGAGTCAATTTCATTTTTGAATCATCTTATTCTCAATAATTCCAGCTTTCAAGACCCAATTATCCCAAAATACATTCAGGAATTAAACATCTTCATACCAAAACGTCTTTTGGCACAAAATTTGATATTTTTATACGTTGAAACATGTTCAAAAAGTATGAGGCCGAGTCAAGTTCATTTTTGACTAATCGTATCCTCAATAATTCGAGCTCCAAGGACCCAATTATCCCAAAATACATTCAGGAATTAAACATCTTCATACCAAAACGTCTTTTGGCATAGAATTCGGTATTTTTATGCGTTTAACATGTTCAAAAAGTATGAGGCCGAGTCAAGTTCATTTTTGAATCATCTTATTCTCAATAATTCCAGCTTTCAAGACCCAATTATCCCAAAATACATTCAGAAATTAAACATCTTCATACCAAAGCCCCTTTTGGCATAGAAATTCGCTTTTGTACTTATTCCTTTTCATAAATATGGTCAAACAACAATGAACACTGAATAAAAATCATTAAACCGATTAATCAACAGCGAAAAGTTTTCGGCAATTTGAAATTTCGTGAAAAAAAATGATGGAGTTGGAAAAAAAATCGGTATCCCATGATTTTGTTAAATTTCGTAGTTACCATGAGAGGGAATGGAACTTACGAATGACAGTGAGATTGACTTGGAAGTTCCGGGTGGGTGAATTTCGAAAATCTACACGACACCTGTATACACCCTCGTCACTGAGTTGAACACCCTCGAGGTAAAGAGCCGCCCGCTTAGCTGACGTCTTAAAGTGGGCTCGAGGGGCGACCGAGTCGTCCGACCAGTTGAGGGCTTGTTGGAACGGTCTACCACGTACATCGAAGCTGCAACGTGAAGATAAGCACTCCGTCACGTTATATCATAAACCTTCTCCTCGTTTCATCACGCATTTACCTAAATATCATATCTCTATATATATATATACTCTATAAATATATATTAAGTAAAACGTGTACATGCATCATTTCTGTCGTATATACAAAGTAAACCCTTCGCCTCGTTATTCATTTTCACGCGACAGCCTGAAATGTAATTTAAACTTCCGGCCAAGAGTCTCAAACAAACGAGACGTTCCCGTTACAATCAAAAAGTCCAAGGCTTTGGATTTATCATTAAAAAACAGCAATAAATATCAATTTTGTATACTTTAACGCTTTTCGTTATTGACTGAGTGAGTGAGAACGACGATTCGACTTTATTTTTTGGAAACTATTATTTTCTTGTCATGTACTCCGCGGAGATACGAATGGGAGGACTTGACCCCTTTCCCAGTAGAGTGTCTTTCGATCGATCTTAGAAAAAGCTCTCGTTCGCGAATTTAGACAAGTCTCGCTTATGGATTTTCAATCGACGCTTTTAGTTATCGATTCGTCTGTGTTTTCTCGTCTCCGTTTCTCGATTCCGAGAGATTAATTTAATCAGGAAAAGAATTGTCGAATTTGGGGTTTTTTGTTCTTTTTTTTTTTATGGAAAAAAAACGTTTATTTCTAAAAAAAAAAACTCTGGCAAACGGTTTTGAGATGAATTTTGATCACACAGCCTGTCTTTTTACCTGAGGAAAATGTTGATCACGCGATAGATCGTGAGAACATTGACTGGCGAATGGAAACTCAAAGTTTGGCACACATTTGCCGAATGATGACTTTGAAGTTTGCAACGTTGAGATTCAACGAAAAATGTTTTATTGATTATTTATTGAATTTTGGAAATCATGCCAATTTTTCGTGTCGATTGAGTTTTTTGGTTGCAAGAGACAATTATTTTATTAGTCGGACCAAATTTTCAATAATAATAATGAGCTCTGCTCAAGAAATAACAGAATTTCGTTGCATTCCAACGATGCAAACTTCAGGATCATGCCAAATGTACTATTTAAATGATCTGAAAAAATGGGAATCGTACCTGTAAATCGGCTTGATCAAGTGATCGCGGAACCATAAAACCATATAAAGGGTTTCACCCCTCGTGGACGGTTCTATATCACATGGCAAAGACGCCGATTGTCCGAGGACTGCATTCACTTCGGTAGTCGAAACTGTCGAAATGAAAGATTTCATCAAACCTTCATTAATTATCAAATAATTTCTTGTTATTATCGACATTTTTGGTGCATTTTTAATTACAGGCAAGTTAATACGACCCGAGGGGATAATTTTAGAGTTTTAAAGACTTTTTAAAAATTCATAAAAAATACTTCATCAATGACGCTGATTAAATCACGAAGAGGATAAACTGGGTCAACCTGTTTTCGGTACTCTAATCCTCCGATGCATAAAATATCATGAAATCAAATTCTCATTTAATCGTCGAGGAAATTAAAATAGAATTTTCATCGTCGCTGCAAATTTGTTGTCAAAAAATACTAAATATCGACGGGGTCGGAAATATTTATTTCATCCTCGTCATTATTCAGTTTTTAAATCCTAAGAAACATTTGCAATTTCACCGACTATTTTGAAGCCCAACCTCATGACTTTTCGTCACATTATTCAAAAAATTAGTGATAAATAAATGCAAATATTTCTCTAAACTACAACCTTGACGTTTTTCTTTTATGTTAATCGCAACAAAAATTGATCTGCAGGCATGAAACGTTATGAACTTTTTTTTTCAAAGAGACAACAATGCCCCGATCAATCTTCGATAAAACAAAATTAAAATAAAAAACACTGAATCGCTTCGGTCGTTTTCCTTAATTTTTTTAGATCGCAACAAAAATTCATCTGCAGGCATGAAAAATTATGAAATTTCTTTTAGAGAGAGACAATAATGTTCTGATTACTCTTCAAAAAAATGAAAAAAAAAAAAATTTACTTAATTTTCCAACATTTTTCCGACAAAAACTGAATTGATTTGTTTTCGAAAATCTTCAAATAAATTAGTCGTCGGTGTAGTGAAGTAATAGCGATTTTTGAGAGTTCCGCATGCGTTGTGATGCTGATAAAAATGTGTAACGTAATTTTGACGTACTTGGATCGTCGTCCCGGTCCCAATTCTCATTAGCATTGGCGTAACTTATGATCGCGACACCAACGACGAGATAAAATCCAACGAGAACGGGTCTCGCCGTAATTCCGTTATATATTTCGATCGCCATACCACCAAGTTTATTCTAATTGTTAAGTTTTCACGTAGACGCTAACGTTGAAAAATTTGGCGATTTATTTTCGGAGGAGTAAATTCACACACGTATTTACGTATGAATTTTGAATTAGTCGTGGGATTGAGTGTCACACGATTTTTCGTTGAAATAGCCCGAAATCTTGGCGTAAAAACCGTCTTTCTTGTTCGTTAGTCCTTTTCGGGCAATGCGAAATCGTCTGCACCAGCACCATTTGCAACACTTTCATGAGCGTTTTCACAAATTTTCAAAATTATTATCATCGCTCCGGAGGGCTTTTCTATCGGGAATTTTGACAAATTTCGTCACTGCGAACGTGAAATTATTATTAGCGCCGCACCGTTCGCATTTTTTTTCTCTCATAAATATGACGAAAAAAAATCGTTCCAGTTGAAAAAGAACAAAAAAATATAAAAAATTGCGGTTTTATTTTTTATCTATCGCGAGAAACAGAAGAAAAAAAATTGCTCGAGCGTGTATGGCTCGAAGACACGATTGCTTCGAGTACGTACGAGGAAACCGAGTTTATAATCAACCCTCGAGGAACGCGCGGACTGAAATTTCGTACGCGATTACGACTCTTCGTGAAGCATCGACATGCCATCGCGTACTATCGTAGCGAGGAATTTCCTAATACAGGGTGGTAACAAATGCACTTTCTCGCACGTAACCGAATTTAATGCCATTTTCAATATTATTTTACAACGCTGCACGACGATCGAGGGCGCAGTACACATTTTTATTGCCATGACGTTCTCGATGGCAGAGAAAATGAAACTTTTTGAAAATTAAAGCGAAAATTTCAAAAAAACCGAAGAAAGACACGATTTCTATTGGATAGTTGATGTTTTTGGTTAATCAGGAATTTCTACCTCTTCGCGAAAACTCGAATCATCAATTATTGTCATTGCCGGATAAAAAGCAAATCGCGATTGGCAACGCGTGAAGTACGAAGAAAAAATTTCGATTTTTTAGACACGTTTGAAGAAAAAAAAAGTTTAAGATGGATTTTCAAAGTTTATGGGTGCATGGAAAAATGTGGAGTTATTTTCTTAGTCGTTGTTGTCTGTCACGAGAACGATTATAGTATACACTCGTCGTCAGAGCCACCGAGCTTGCTCCCTCTCTCTCGCTCGCTTATTCCTCTCGGCGGCGTCAGTGGCAAACGCGCGGCGATCGATTTGTCCGCTTCCCTCGACCCCGTGCAGGCATCTCGATTCACGTATTGGTAATAAAGGGATGTGTAAAAAAAGATGTTAACTAAAGTAAATTGTTGGTGCGGTTGTGGGAGCTCGAGCGAGCCGAAGATAAAATGAGGAAGAAAGGGAAGAGAGAGAGAGAGAGAGAATGAGAGAGAGCGAGGGAAGGAACGAGAGGGCAGGGAGCACGCAAAAAATTCCAGTACTCGTAAAGTAGATACGCGGACAGAGTATTGCACGGACGAAGCTCGTCGTGCTCTCCTTTTTCCTATAAACTTCCCCTGGCTCGGAGCCCCCTCCCTCTCGGGGCCTCTGACACACGCGAAAACGCGAATCGACCCGCAAAACTCTTGTTTTCTCTTCTTCCTTCGAGCTTTCGTCACGTTCGAGAGATCGCAAAAAAAGAGCACGTTGATAATCAAAAAATTCCTAGAAGCTCCTGATTTCCTTTATTTCTTACGAAAAAACAAGGTCGAATGAACAAAATGAAATTTTCGACTGAAACGAAAATGTCCTCTGAAAGCTTTTGGCAAATGGATGAAAACTCAAACAAAATCCGGAGCTTTTAACACTCGCTACCATTTTTTTAATGTCACACGTTTCTCGTCGTCTCACGTCTGGCGGTCACTTTTTCGTCGAGCACAATACACACGATTGTTGTTTACAGCGAATCAGGACAGTGCAAACTTGAAACCGACAACGATAAACGAGCACGGACACATATCCGAGATCACTGTGTGTCACTTTATTTCGTATATTTCAGCAGTCATTTATTCATTAGTTACGTTTAACAAGACGAAGAGTGTTTTGTTGTTGGGAATCCGTTGATGAGCTTGAAAATAAAAATAAAAAATGCTGGAATGTGTAATGAAGATTGTGATGATGAATGCGGCGGTGGTTGGTCGTTGCACGGGGACAAGAAGGCCGTTTATAAGCGAGTCTCGAGGAGAGAAACAGTCGAGACGTACGATATGGATGTGTGTGTGTGTGTATGCGTGTGTGTCTGTGCATGTGAATACGGGGGTGGGAGAGGAGGAAAAATTCTTCGGGATCTTGGAGCTCTCTCTATCCCTCTCGATAGCATTGTCCCACCCCCAACCGACCCTCCTCCCCCTCCCCCACTCCTTTTCGTTCGACCCACCTTCGTTTTGTGATACGCGAACGTTATTCTCGCGAGTTGAAACGTTTCGGGCGTTTCCGTGCGGTGCGATCGTTAGGCGACCGAATGAATTCATCCCCTCCGACTACATTCAACCCTCCTATCCTCAAAGAGAATCCTCTGTGACGCAAGAGCGCATACTCTGACACAAAACGTACTATTCATCCCCTGCTGCTCTGTGCATGCACGACTTTTTTCTATCCTACTCGCAGAGATCGCACCGAGAGATGGAAGAACGTGTACCACTACGAGAATCCGTTCGACAACCCCTCTTTCCATGCCGCCACTACAAGTCATTTCAAAAACACTCTCCAAAGCTCGAAAAACATGCCATTCGACTGTAAAATCGTCGTTTTAAAAGTTCATGGCCATTTTACGCGAAGACGCACTGTCAAACCGAAATGTTGAGTGATTGAACATATTTTTTCGAAAAACGGCATTGTTTATGGAAATTTTCACGGTTATTAACCTCAAAAGTATCAGGAATTGAGGAAAATGTGAATTTTTGAAGCCAAACAATGACTTTGTGCGATTTGAAATTTTTGAACATTTTTTTGACCAGTTTTGATGCATATTTTTCGTATTTTTGTGGTGCAGGCATTTTGGGCAATTTTTGAAAAGTAGCTCCAATTTTTTTCGAGCTGCTGATAACTAAAACGAATGCACCCTGAGTCAAATTGACCCGGACAAATTTTGACGCATGCTGTACGTACCTTTTATTACCATTTATATTCCTAATTTCATGCGCTATACCGACCCACTCGCCTGTTCCTTATTCCATCGAGCGATTTGTCGGTGAGATCGATCAGGCTCAATAGGAACAGAATATATTCCGATGCGATCGCTCGTCGATATTTCTCTGTGTTTCGGGAGTGAGAACTCTGCCGACTGCCATTCGTTTTGACCTCATGCAATCGCGTACTGGGTTATAGCTACTTTTTCCCTTATCGACGATCACCCGGTAAGCCCTCAATGGTCCCAAGACGATACTACCGTAATTTCGAGATGGAATTCCGATATGGATCTCGAATTGGCCGATCGCGATGATCGCCTGTCTAATACAGAGAGAGAGCACCTATCGTGAAAATGTATCTTTTACGTTCTTTACAAGTCTTCCGGGTCCCGCAAACCCATTTTTTGAGAATCGCCAATCATACGCTTTGGCTGGACATAAGGAATCGATCGTATCTACAAAAATAATTGCTTAATCAAATTCCCCCACGATCGTGTCCAAAACATAGACTTCGTAATAAACTTTGCCAATGAAACTATTCCTCCAAGTTTCGTACGAAAATGTCATCAAGAACTTCAGTTTTCTAACCTGCAAATACATTTTTAAAAAAACATCGAAAACGACTACAAGGAAAACATTTTTAATATCTTGTTAATTAATTATATTTGAAATAAGGATGTTTACAGCATACATTTGCGGTGTAACTATACAGTATCGAGGAATTTGTTAATCGTTTAGCAAATTCTCGCTGGGTACATTGTCAAAACCATTCGAAACCACGTTGAGGCCAACGTTTTTTTTCCCTTCGCTCCTCGTTTGGATTTTCCTTAACCCTTTAAGCTTATCGATAATTGCGAGTTTTATATGATTCTTCAAATCTTTATCTGTTTAAACTCGCTTCATTTTTCTTTTTCTATTCGCATATGTAAAAGTCGTGCACACGAGACAGAGACGATGGACTCGTTTGTGCCATTTATTCAGAGTGCTTTTCCATATTATTTGTATACAGTTTATGCATCGAAATTTTTTCGTATATTTATGAGAGAAGTATGTAGTAATATACAGGGAAATCATGATTACAAATTTTCGGGTGTCCTGAGCTTGAATGTGTATAAAAAGGATCGTGAATTAAGGTTAAGTGCCTGCTCCACTCTAGTCAAATCGGCGTTAAATTTTGCAAAGAGTTGTTTGCGAAGTTCTTCGTACAAAAATTCAATGAATCGCGATTTGGACAGCGGGTGTCATAACCTAAAAAAAATTTCGTATTGCGAGCGATTTGGAGAGCCTGCAGCTCATCGAAATGCGAAAAACATCGACATTTCGAAAAGTTAATCACTATTTTTTGTTCCTCGAGAGATTCTCGATAAAATGCCACCGATTCCTCCCTCGTTCATTTCGAAATAAGAGCAAATAACTGTTCGCGAGACTTTTTTTTCGCTGCTCGAACTGTCGTCTGCAACGTTCGAACGGAGAAGTTGAAACGACAAGGTCAAACTTCGCAAACAATAACAGTGAAGAGGGAACCCTCATCGCGCGTGTGACAATCGTGAAGCAGCCATTTTCTCTCAAATCGCGACGTCGTTTCGGTTCGAAAATAATATAATAATCGTTTTCAAATTAAGCCATTCTGATATTTGTAGAATAATCCGCGGTATACAACGTACTTTTTTATGATACGTGTAAATATATAAATATTGTCATTGAGTGTTGAATGGAATCGTCGTTTTCTATCTCCTTGTCACTCGCGCGTGCTAAAATACTCGAACAAAAGCACGACGTCAAGCACACGGTTCCGCTGCATTTTGTATTCATTCGTTTTTTGGTTATTTTTTAATCTTGCTTTATATTTTCGTTCATTAAATTCTATTTATCTTTAATATCATACACTTTTTTCCGGCGATATATCGCCAAGAAAACATTTGTCTTCCCTGCGATCGAAATGACTCTCGAACCGCACTGATCACGCATTACCTAATTAGGGGTCGCGGGAGATACTTAGATGATTAAATTAATAATTATTCGATATTAATTATCGGCGTAGTGATCGCGCACGATTCGAACTCGTTCCAGTGTCCTTATACGTTCGTGTTTATGCGGATGTGAGTGTGTGTGTGTGTGTTTTTGGGAATGGGAAGAAAAAAGTGAATAACCATCAACTCTCGCATCGTGAATAATGTTTAATAATAATATTTCATCGTATTTCTATGAGTTCACTGATTTTCAGACCAAATAAGGAATATTTTTTCATTGCAAGTTGCCCCGATGAGTCGCTACATTTTTGTTTCCAATTATTCTCACAGCAGCATCGCTTTTTCCTAGAGTCTCCATTCGACGATCGCAAATACATTGAAATTCATGAAAAATATTGCAATGGAGAATAAAATAATATTTGTTTTATTCAATTTATCGCAATTCATTTGTCGGAATAAAATCGAGTTAGAAAAATATCTAAAGGCCAATTATTTTTATTAAATGATGAAGATAATTGTTGAAAAAATCTCACATTATTTCGATCTCGTAAAAAAGAAAGGAAAGGTTTTCATTTTTCTATTGATTTTTGGCCTACTATTTCCCATACATGTACGACTTTGTCCTAAACTAATTGGACTATGGCACTTGGTGCAACGCTATAAAGTTGGAATCGATGCCTCTTTCTTTTTTATAATATCTCTTTTTCGTCAAAATCCTCCGCGCGTGTACGATACCGACGACGTATCGCGACCGTTGACTTTTCGAGACATAGTGTTCAACTCATCGTCATGTTTTTTCATATTTATTATTTTTAGAAAGCTAAGAGTCTTAGATTTTTACGACACACAAATATTATTTAATATTAGTGCGTTCATTTTTATGGTACAGGCAAACAAGGCGATACGGGCAATTCCTCATTCACTTTTTGTCGTTCTTCCTTCGCGTCGTAACCTCAAAACCGCAACGTCGTATATTCAACACCGCCTTGGGTCGCGCTATAGCACAATGTCAAAAAACCGCGAATCCTTCTTCGATCTTTTGAATTAATAATGAATGAAAAAAAAACACATTTTTGGGTTTTTAGGCATGAATAATGACTCGACGTCGGGGTTTTGGGGTTAACATTTCGACCCATTTCTTTCGATTATTTGATCATTATATTAAAAAACTTTGATGACCTCTCGAGTTTGTGGAGTTTTGAGTATTTTTATAGGCTTCAACATTATTATTCGTATTATTTAAATATTACATCAATTTTACATGGAAAGTGAACATCTTCGAAACGAAGATCAACATTTTAATCGAGCTGCTTCGTAAAAAATCGAAGGGAAAGTTCGACTCGAAAATTATCGTGGAAAATCATTTCGAACGAATTATTTGAGTGAAACAAAGTTGTTTATGTTGTTTGTTCATTTTTACGAGGTAAACGATCGAAAAAAAAAACAAGCACAGCGTAATTTGATTATTTGTTTCCCATTTCTCAGCAGGAAGAAATTTTTACATGCATTATTTTACTCTGATTGATCGAAAAAGGTTCATCTCCGTTTCGAGACTCGTCGGAAGACTTGTGATCGGCAATACAGCTTTTACAATTCGATAAACTTCGTCGCGATCGTATTCCACTTAGTATTGAATCGAGCTCGGTAATCTCGAGTCAGAATCCTTTTAATAGTTGATTTGAAATTTTGTTGTTGCTTCAATTAATACCTACCGATTGTTTGGATTTTTGCTACGACATAGGTTTGCCTGAATCGCCTTGAGTAAGACACTCTCCGTGTCGAATCGTAATTCCGAGAAATTCACTATTCCGTAAAACCTTATATTTGACGATTTTGCCACATATTTTGAGTGCTCATTTTAATTTCGTAAATAATGAGAGACGTAGGCTAAAAAAAAAAAATCGCATCCTCCAAGAAAGTTCGGAGCGGAAAACGTAAACGAGGAATTCGTGGAGATAATTCAAATTCCGCGTGTCTCCCAACCGAGTTTATTTTCATTCTTGGATGCACGCAAGCGCGATCAGCGCGGTGTTTGGTAGTGGATTCACATTTTCACACAATCGGCGCATCTAAATTATCATATTGTTTATTTTTTCACTTTTCATTATTATTGATAATATTATTATTATTTTTACATCGCACTATATTCAGTCACGAGAGACATAGTTTGTTTTTTTTTTTTTTTATATCAACGTATAATTCACTGGCTCCATCGAGCGATACTTCGATACGAAACCAAACAATCGTTTCGTGTTCCTCAGCTTGTTTTTTGCGATCGACGAGACTTAACAACAACAACAAAAAAAACGAGTCATCCTCTAAAAGTGTTCCGTGTGGATTCACGGAGCTAGAAGTACAAAAAAAATCGTAGTTATAAATCGATCGCGCGCCTTGTGTGGCTCCGTAGCTTTTCCATCGTTATTTATACATAAAAATCATGTGTAATAAGTGCGTGATAAGAGTCGTGTGAAAAACGTAGTTGCACGAATTTTCCTCAATTTTTATTCCTATCATTATTATTATTGTTATTAATAATGTATCGTTATTATCATTATTATTATTATTATATTATTATTAATATTACGACTAAAAATACGATTATTACCGGACAAAACAAACATAGATACAGCAGTAATATTCAGGAGAGATAAAGTGTGTGTGTCTGTGTGTTTTCGGGCATCGCGGTACTATTTTGACCTTCGCGTGACATTGTCAACAATACAAAGAGACGAGAGTTGTTGTCACCAAACAATACGTTTCCTCATCGAAGCGCCTACACAATTATTTTTATTTCTTTTCGGAAGGGTGAACAACCTTTACGGAGCAGAGAGGGAAAAAAATATATTTTCCCGGAAAAATCGAGAGAATATTTGACTCTCTCGAAAAAGAAGGAATATCGTGAGGAAAATATGACAGAATAATTTTCGTCTTTGACGAACGCGAAGCGATTATGTGATGATAAAAAAAAATGAAAGCAGAGGGGGGGGGGAGGGGTAGAAAAATAAAAATTGTAATTGGTAATCATATATATTTTCTATCATTGGGTTAGTACCGCGTCATATATATGCATACATACATACATGTCCATAAATTCGTACGTACATATGTATATAAATATATGTATATATATTTAACGCGTTTGGGTGTGAATGTGTTTATATATTTATATACTCGCGTGTGTCGTTTGTTATAAAGTATATATGTATAGATTATATATACATATACATATATATGTATTAATGAGCATACTTATTATATATATATGCATATGTATATGTCGATTTTTAAATCCATATTCATAATTAAATGTAGTCGGCTAATAAATATTTACAAAATACGTAGTGGCGTTATTTATCCTTTTAGAATGTGTTTTTGTTTCGTCTTCGTGTACGTGTCGACGTGTGTGTGTGTGTGTGTGTGTTCTCGTGATAAGAGAGACGATGCCTAAGTCTATTATCATATTATCTAGTATTTATGATTATCGCAAGGAAAAAGAAAATCGCAACCTATGGCAACTGTATCGTTTTATAATGGCAAGTATATTTTTGTTTTGTTTCTTTAGGTTTTTTTCTTTCAACATTTTTTCCTTTGCTTTTTGTCGAAACTTGCTGATTTCGAGTTCGGATGCATTTTCAATGTGGAATGAAGACGTGATCGATTATCGTATGGGTATAGGGCTTTCTAGCTCTCAAGTAGTCGATAAATTAATCAAGGAAAACTCGCTCGAATTACTCGGTTTTTTTTATCTTCTCGCGGATATTGCTGGCAAAACTTTACTGGAGTATGTTTCGGTCGGAGTTTTCTTTCCAGTGCCGCTCGACCACGTACAAGCAGGAGCGAGTACGTCGTCGCACTAACACCTCGCGAAAATTAATGGTTATCGCTTCTTCTCAATGCTGCTAACTCGACGCTTTCAACACTCGGAGGAAATGAAAAATCTTATCGTATAGCTAAACCGGGATTCGATTCGATTTTGGAATCTTACGAACGATAGAACTAGTCGTAACTAAACGCGAAGGGGACAAAAATAACGTAACAGACTCGCGATCTTATCGAGGTAATCAGAGTTATCACTTGGACGTGAAATAACGAAAAATATTAAATTCTCTATGATACATTTCCGGTTGGCGCCCGAGCGTTTTTTTTTTCGTCAAAAATCAACTTCGTCCGAGTCTCTGGATTGCGATCCGGCAGCTATTTTTACTTTGAGTCAATTTTTTGTTCCAAACTTCAAGATTTCGAAAGTTGAGCGGAAAACTTTTTCGTCGCGATGAAATTTGTTCCGTCGTCAGTTCCGGTGGAAAATCAAGGACTAAACGATCTCCAAGTCGAGTTTCCGAACTTTCCGCGAGCCGCCAAAACAATTGTTCGGTTTTTTGGTTTGTTTTTCTGGAAATTGAGTGGGGCTCGTGGTGCAAGAAAGAAAATGGGAGTGGCAGAGGAGAGAGAGAGAGAGAAAAATTGAAGCCAATGGCCGAAATGAGATGTTAGATAAAAACCGTGGCGAGTTCGTCATTAAAGAAGTCAATTTTCATACTCCGTTGACGCTTCTTTACCAAGAAAATATACAAAAAAGTCACTACATACATTAATCGTTAAGACGCAGAATGTCAATTTCCGTTTCTTTTCGCTTTCGCAGTTTCCTTTGTTAAACAATAGTAATTGAATGCTTTGACCTACTTATGATTACAATTTTTTTTTTATAAACGTGGCTGTGTCGATAGTTACGATATATACGAAAAATGGGAGCAAGATTTTCTCGAAACAGTCACGACGCTCATTCGTTCATACAAAATTAATACAATTACGCAAAAATTACAATCGGACATTAATACAGCCTAAACTAATGATAGTAAAAAAAACGAACTTATCGTAAAAACTAGGGTAATTCTCTTCCGCTCGAAAAATTTCGTATCGAAATTGAAAAAGAGCTTTTTCCTCGTTTGTTGTCGCTCCTTAACGGAGAGCGTTAAATTATAAGTGTTTTTTTTGTTATCTCTGTGTTTATCACTGGTGTACAATCTCTTACATTCCTGTAACGTGTAATTCAATAAACTTATGTTTAAATATTCATTTAAATCGTCGTATTATGCACTTTGCCCTTGGGCAGTGTAGGACCATCGTATTTTACAACCCGACAACATTTTCCTCAATTCTTCGGTTCAATGTTCGCACGGAATTTCCTTTTCTACTCGAAAAAATCTGGAAAACACACACCAAAAAAAGTGTTTCTTTTTTCTCCTCAGTTTTAATGAAAGTGGGTTTTTGATTATTTTTAAGGAGTTGATCGAGGCGACACTTTCTTGTTATTGGTGCGTGCAGTTGTGAATTATCGTCTACCAGTCACTACTTTTTTACACTCTTTTTCACGCACACACACGCATACACAAAGTCAAGTTCAATCATCCTATCTATTTTTGTCTCGCATCTCTCTCTCTCTCTCTGCTCCGCCGAGTTTCACAAAAATCTGGGCACGAAAGTTCCAAGACTCGAAATTTCAAGTTTTCGTTCTATTTCTTCAAAATCTTACACGCACGTAACATTTGTGTAAAAAACAAAGATCGTATGTTTCTCAAAGTCGTTTGCGATCGCGCAATTTTCATTATTCCGTTTGCCTCTCTCTCCCTCTTTTCTCTCTGATAAAAAGTCATTGGGCAATAAGAGCTGGAAATCCATCAATACGAATCAACGATAATCGATCATTATTCGTGCGTTATTTCGTCTCGGGTATTTCGTGTATGGAAAATGTTTTTCTAAAGTCGCGACAGAGTCTCGATGCCAAGCTCTGAAGCGTTCGAAACGGCCGAGGCAGAACGGACCGAGCATCAGTATTCGAGAATCGTCTCTTTTCGGTCAGGCCCGGAGTCCAAGGTTTCTACGCTCGAAATCTTGCCGAGGTCGTGTGCGAGAGTAATTCTCGAAAACCCAGAAAAGAAGCTACAGAATTGGTGGACGATCTGATTGCAAACCAAAAATATCAGTGGAGCACTTCCGGTCAAATTGGAACGAGTTGATTTCCCTAAACATTTGTCTGCCATAATGAAGCAATGATCCGTCATTACTCTCGTGGAAGTTATCGATTACTTTGTTTTGAAAAAAAATAAAATAATAATTTACAGTCTCTCGAGGTGCGCGTATCGATTTTTCACTCAATATTAGAAGAAAAAAACTCAAAGTCCCGTGCCAAAGCAGCGTAACTACATCAACTTTACATTTTAAAATCAATTTTTTTCCCTCGCAAATAGAAACAAGATTTCCAGAAAAGCGAGCGTAAACAAAGTACGAAACAAAAAAAATACTCCAAATAACAATTACATCGGTTCAATTAGTTTAATCGCCAATTATTGTACACGAGACTTTCTGCGAAAAATTATCATCACTAAATTATCGAGTGAACAATTGATAGTCGGCAATAAAAAAATAAAAATTCACGTTTACGAAATGACAATCGTGATATAAACTTTACACATGATAAAAAAAAAAAATTACTCCACAAAACCGGGAACTGTTAATAATAATGATAATAATAATATAGAAATAATAATGATAGTAATAGCGATAATAATAAAAAGCTAAGTTCAACTTGTTACGATATTCTCTCTCTCTCGAAGAAGAAATCATGTATATATAAACAAATACATATATATGTATATACGAGAAAATCATTAAAGACCCCGAGTCTCTAGATTTTCTGATTCTGAGTTAACATGAGGGACGTTCAATTTGGCTGCCTTCGATTTAAAACGAGATTCGTAATGAAATGCTACAGAGAGAAATCTCATTATGGAGAGGTCAAGTTAATTGGCAATAACCATCTCTACGCAATGGTAACAACGATAATGACGATGACGATGAAGATGACCGATAATAATGACAATTATATAATATAATAATAATAATAATAATAATAATATAATAATGAAGACAATGTAAACATAAAAATGGTCATTAATCGCGATAATGACAATAATGACAATATAATAATAATAATAATAATAAAATCAGCAACAGATTACCATGGGAAAACGTGTTTGTGTATTTATGCGTGTAAGGGGGCTGGGTGTTTGAAAATGTCTGTGTGTGGTTAACGAATCACGACACTCACGACTCCGCGTCGTTTGCATTGCAGAATTGATGATATCGTATTATTTAAATCCGTTATTGTTTTCGTTATTCATTTTTTTTTCGGGTTTATACGATTGTTTGTTTTTTTTTGTTGGCAATTTTTGCATTCTCGTATCTCCTTTTTCTTCTAAGTTTGTTCCTAGTTGACCATGAGTGTATGGGATTCCATTGGAGCGGCACTATCGTACAGAGTATCGGTGTCCTGAGTCGGCTCACCCTGAAGTTGGCATTGATTGCTCAACGTTCCAGCACCACAGTCACAGAAGAATCTATGCAATTTTTATTATGTTAATTCTTTCGTTCTCGATCATTGAGTCAGAATTATTGCTTTCGATTACTCGGAAATACATTCTAAACGGCATGGAGCCTTGATTCGCGGCATTACAACTTTATTTTTTCCGTGAAGATTTAGCGCGCGAGCATTTAATTAGAAAACGTTCCGAGGGAATTGGGGAAAAGCAAAAATAGAAAAAAAAATCATGGAAATCGGTAATTTTCGTGATTAGACAAATGAGAAAATGTTTTTAACGGCAGCCGAAAAATCGGTCGTCATTTTATAAGCATTGAGCATGACAAAAGAAAAATAAAGTTTATTGGATTCGTACCTGTCGTGTCTTATGAATTCCACGTCGTGTCCGGCGTGACAAGTCTTTATGCAGTTAACACATATAGCATTTCTATCGGTTGTGTTGCAAGTTTGACATCGGTAAAAATCGTGCATTGGGAAGGACGTGTACGAGGAAATTTTGTACAAACACTGTCCATTTCCTACAGCTTTCTCGATCGCGTCTTGATTGTTGAATATTTTATTGCCTGCAACAAATATAACGGAATTCATTTTAAAAACGTACCAAAAAATGGTGCGACTTCTCGAAAATAAACAAAAAAACAGTAAAAAAAAAATTAAAATTCTCGTTAGGAATGAAAATAAATCGATTGATCTATCAACTTGGGAAATGATTTCATTTTCACCTCTAGTGGTTGGTTGGACGCCGCTGGCTAGACACAATCCGCCGAAACGATTGTTAAATATTTGATTAAATTCCAACGTTGCCGTCGCATTATTGGTTATTTCGACACCAGCAGCAAGTCCGTCGAAAATACGATTTCGCCTCAATACCGGGTGCGATTGCGTCGATATCAACACTCCAGCCTGAGCATTTCGGAATATATCGTTTTCTTCTAAAACTCCTGAAACCCGAACGAACATTCAATATTAATTTCCCATTAACAAAAAGAGGAAAAATATATTTTCCGTTATTTTTTTTTTTACTTACGCCGTGCGTGGAGAAATAAAAATAAATATTTGTTCACATAATCATTCAAATAAAAATCAAACTCGTATCCCATGACCGAGCCATTTGCAGAAACCATTTCCTGTGTGAAATAACTCGGCAACTAATCGGTAATTTTGTTCCAAAACTCAAACAAACTCAAAAAAGAAAAATAACCAAAGTCTCTGAAGATTTCGTAACATTCTTTCTAGTTCTTTTGCTTTTTTGATGGTACGAAAGAAACAAAATGTTTACAAATTGCGAAAAAATGAAACTGGCACAGTTTCAAAAGTTTATCTCATACCGAAAACATTTTTTAACTCTAGAGCTCGATCGAACATTTTTATGAATGGAAATTCTGATGCTTACCTTTTCCACCATTGAATATACATATTCCTCCGTCTCGTCCATCAAATATTTTATTTCTTTTCAAGGTAGGATTGGAGTCTGTCTTGATCCAAACGCCAGCCATGGCGTTGTCAAAAATTTCGTTTTGTTCGAGCAGTCCAAGGCCGCTGTTGTAAACGAGAACGCCGCCGTTTTGTCCGCCCCAAATTTTGTTGCCACGAATAACCGGATTGCTGCCGGTTCTGTCAAAATCGAATTTTCGTGTTAATTGAATGGAGGAATAATGGGAATGGGAAAAATAAATATTGCGCCGTGGAAAAGTGTTGGAAAAAAGGTTGAATTTTGTTGGAAATCGAGTTGAGACTCACCTGATTTGTACCCCCGAGTAGAGATGATTGAAAATGTCATTATCTTCTAGTTTTCCATGTCCGTTGTCGTAAAAATAGACACCGACTTGTTTGCCACTGTGAATACGATTTCTCCTGAGAACGGGTGTCGATCCGGTCGTGATCCATACGCCGGCCAACGTGTTGGCGTAAACTTCGTTCTCCTCGATCAAGCCTTGGCCTTTTTCATGAACGTATATGCCACCGTGTTGTCCATGGTGTATTTTATTGTGTCTAACGATGGGATCGGAATTGGTTCGTATTTGTATACCGGCGAGTGCGTTTCCATAAATATTGTTGTGCTCTATCAGTCCTCTGCCCTCGCCAAATATATAAACACCACCCTGATGTCCGTTGTAAATTTCGTTACGACGAATCGTCGGATTCGAATTAGACGTTATCCAAACTCCGGCAAAATTGTTGGAGTGAATTTTGTTGTCTATAAACTGTCCGAGCCCGTTTTCATGAACGTAAATTCCGCCCGTTTGTCCGTGGTGGATTTCGCAATGCACCACCGTCGGATTAGCTCCCGCTTTAACCTCGAAACCCGCAATACGATTGTTGTGAATGTCATTCGCCTCAAAGTATCCGAGACCGTTGTCAAACGTAAATATTCCCACGTCACGACCGTGATGTATGTGATTCCGTCGCATTATCGGGTTCGCGTAATTCTTCACCCATATACCCGCCAATGCGTTTCGCGATATCTCGTTGTCCTCGTACGTACCTTGCGCGTAATCGGTTACGTACAATCCCACGTTCTCGCAATCCGAGATGTCACAGTTCTTTACCACGGGGTTCGCTCCACCTCCGGATACGCACACGGCCGCACCCACTGCAACAAGTTATCCTCACTTAAGTATCTCTCTCTTTCTATTATCACTAAATTAATATTCTTTTGAATCTAATGACGACTTTATTTTTCTATTAAAATCCATCACCCATCATTGCGGAGCGTAGATTTTTCAAAAAGTCTTTACCTCATTTTCGTTACTCCAAATCGAAAATGTTCGATAAAATGACAAACTTTCTGGGACAATAAAAGCGAAAAATTCATTTTTAACCGGAAACGGGGTGGAAAAAAGAGGAAAAAGATTTTTCGCCAGATAAAATGGTTTTTTTCAAGCTTTTTGTGGAGATCCATTATCACTGAGTTAATATTCTTTCAAATCTAATGACGACGTTATTTTTCGGTCAAAATCCATCACCCATCATTGAGGAGCGTAGATTTTTCAAAAAAATGTCTTTACCTCGTTTTCGTTACTCCGAATCGAAAATGTTCCATAAAATGACAAACTTTTTGCGACAATAACAGCGAAAAATTCATTTTTAACCGGAAACAAAGTGGAAAAAAGAGAAAAAGACTTTTCACCAGATAAATTGGTTTTTTTTTTGTGGAGATCTGTTATGACTACATTAATATTCTTTCAAATCTAATGCCGATGTTATTTTCGATTAAAATTCATAATTCATCATTGCGGAGCAGCGATTTTTCAAAACAATTCCTATACCTCACATTCGTTGGTCTGAATCGAAAAGCTTTGATAAAATGACAAACTTTCTGGGACAATACCAGCGAAAAATTCATTTTTAACCAGAAACAACGTGGAAAAAAGACTTTTCGCCAGATGAAATGGTTTTTTTAAAAGGATTTTGTGAAGATTTTTTGTTTGAGAAAGAACTTACCAACGCTGGAACTTCTTATAATGCAATGGTCGATGGTCGGGCTGCAATTTTCGCCGACCTCGAGACAGTAGTGTTTGTGATGTGGAACGGTACTAGTGACGTCGGGGGTGAATTTGAGGGTGAGATGTCCGGCATAGGCTCGTTTAGCGCCTTCGACGAACATGACGGTGGATTCGCTTTCTCGTTCGAGTATAACTGATTCGGCGACGTTACCAGGCGCGGCGCCGATGAGCGCAACGTCGCTGTCAATAACGAGGAATTCGCCGCGATAAGTGCCCGCGTGAAGAAATACCAAATGCTGAGGCTGTACTTCCGTGGATTGATTATTATTTGCGCAACAATTGCCCTGACTACTGGGCGTAGTTGTGGTCGAGTTGGTGCTCGTCGATGTCGCCCCGCTACTTCTGTATTCCTCGATGTAATCCAACGCGGTTTGTACCGTATTGAAATATGGCAAATTTCTTCCTTTGAATTTAAGATCCTGAAATCCTGGTCTAACGTGGACACCGCGATACAATTGCCGAAAACTTTCCTTCCAAGGATTCGGGTAATCCGACTCGTCCGGCGATACAAACTCAAATTTACATGCTGATGGATTAAACAGTGGCAAATCGTATTCGTATACTTGCTGATAAAGCGATTTCCACAATTCCGTGTCGTTCGCGATCGCCTGAAAACGCTTGCACACTTGCGACAGCCGACAGAGATCCAATTCCATCAAATAGTTGAATATCGTGAGCAATACTTCGTCCGGTAATTCGTACTGGAGATAATGCGCCGCCGTGTTTGTGTTTGTACCTGCGTTCCAATTTTCATCCAGTTACAATAATTTCCTTTACCTCTTTTTATAACTAACACGTCGGCAATCATGGCGAATGCTAATTGTAGCGAAACGCGGTTCGAAAGCGAAAGTGTTTTTTTTCGTATTGTACAAAATCGTTCCCAATCGATTTTTTTTCTTTCTATTAACGCGATCGACGAATTTCAATTTTTACAACTTTTAGATGATTTTTTAATTAGATGAAATTCCGAGAGAATGAAAATTACGAATGGAAATGAATGGGGAAAATGGAGCGAGGAATATTATATTTACCATCCGTGGACATGGAACATGTCCTTCTCGGTCGTTTCCTGGCAGGGAGTGAGGATGTGCCAAGCGATGCGGCGATGCTGCTACCACCGGGAGGCGGTAGTGCTGAACTGGTTCCCGGTGCTGGATCAGGATGTGGCGGACTTTTTCGTCTGAGATCGTAGGGCGACGAGTGCGAGGGCGACGGAGACGGCGACGGTGCGGCAACCCCAGACACGCTCGGGGATGATCCTCTTCCTCCACTACCACCTCCGCCTCCTCCTCCTCCACCTCCTCCCCCACCCCCGACTCCTGCACCCGGAGGAATCTGATTTGAAGCTGGACAGGGCAGATCGCATGGCTCTGCTGAAATTTTCCAATCGGTCATTATTCATTTTTTTCACACTTTCAATAACACTAAATTCCACATTTTTTGCCTCTCTTAGTTTCCCCAATGCCATTCCGCAATTTTACTTCCTTATTCAAGTTAAATTAATCGAAATTCAAATTAATTTTTTTCCTCAATCCTCGCACGATAGATCGTAATATTTTCGGATTCTCTGCTACTCATTTTTCAAGTTTTCTGCCCCAATGACAATTATGGCTTCATGGTCAGGTGACAAACTATTTTATTTTCTTCCTCTATATAATTTGATGCTTCTGCGTCGCGTACAAACATTTTATAAGCCAACCGAATAGTTTTTACTAATTCGTTGTCAAAACTGACACCAACAAAATAATCAAATCAGCGTAGACAATCGTTGCAAATGAATTTTGAGTTTTGCTATGGAAAAGTCAATGAATTTAAATTTGTGCCAAATATGCACATGTTCACTTTATTTTAAAGTGAAATCTCAACGTGCCGAATTGACCGTCCAAAGTTTAGAGGCAAAAGCATGAGTAAGTCGAATGCAACTAACAGCGAATTGTATTTTGACGTTTTTTGAATCGTTCAATTTCCACAGATGCAAGTTTTACGTTTCTTTGGTTGACGATCTTGGGAATGAAATCTTCGGCATTCGGGCCTTCAAGAATTGGAAAAATGAGGGTTTTCCGGGGCCTGACCCATTTTGTGAGTTTACGAGCAACTGCATCTCAATGGGAAGCGGAAATTTTTGTGTTGGAACAGAGAAAAAGGATTGGAGAGAGTTTTAAAAAAACTAATCAATGTTTTCGGGACAATTTGAAAAGGATTCTGGAATTCTGCATGGAATTATTGATCATTAAGTCGAGCGCATGAAGTTGTCGGCAAACGACTTTGGGAAGCGGAGAAACGTTTTTGCATGAAAAAATTGGGCAGCTGCCAAATCCTAACCTCAAATTTCGCCCTCGATACGTTTTCATTTTCTCAGCAAATGATACGACAATTGCTCCGCGACCCTCAAACACGTAACGGAGAATTTCGGAAAATAAAATCTGGATTTCCAACGGGAATTAGACAATTGATAAACCGAAAAATGTCGATTTTATAGTTTACTGAGGTCCAGGAACGACCTGTCAACCTTACGAAAACGAATTAGAGTAAATTTCTTGTCTAAAACATGCTCGGGCCCCAAAATTACCACATCCGGATTCTCGATCTGTCGAATACATCGCCAGAATCGAAGAAAGAGAGAGGAGGAAAGATGACAGTTGGAAAGAATGAGAATATCTATAAATCCGTATGTGGAATGAATTCTAGACACGAAAATGCAGCATTTTTTTCCCATGCGTCACGTGATTACGAAAATACGAGTGGGAGATAGATTTGAGTGTAAAGATCGGGGAGATGTCAAACGTCGATAACGGAAAAAAGTGTTGTTGAAGAAAAAACTAGAAATTAGTGATATTGGTTGGTAAATTCATGGGATTTTGGTAACGATGAATGAGTTCACCGAAATAGCGAGGTAGGGATCGAGTTTGGTGGAGTGAAGGGGAGTAGGGAGGGAGGAAGAGGAGAAAAAGGGAAGAAAGAGAGAAGCAGCAGAGTGGCAGCAGCAGCAACATATATATGCACATCATAAATACAGTGTGGAGTATATATCTATACTGGTATAGATTCCCCCCACCAATTAAAGGCAAAAATTGATCCGGTACGAAATAAAGTCGAAAAAAAGGTAAAAAACGTGGAAAAATTGATAAAAAAAAAATACAAAAAATTGAATCTTTTCCTGCGTACGAAAGGGGGCGCGTTTAGTGGGACGGATGAGAATCCATGAATACGTGGGCAGGAAGAGAAAGAACGAAACGAACGTACGTGAAGCGAGAGAGAGAGAGAGAGAGACAGGGAAAGAGAGCGAGAGAGAAAGAATGAGCGAGAATGGAACGGACGTATCGGGTATTTCGTACGTATGTGTGCGTGTGCGTTAGAGTTCGAAGGGACAGAGAGAGAGCGAGCGAGCGAGAGAGAAAGAAAGAGAGAGGGAACGATGTGCCACGGGAATAAAGGGACAAAGGGTAACGGGAATTCAGGGGATAGGAGAGGGTAAAATAAAACGAGGACAAAATGTAAAAACGAGGGTTGAAAAAATTCATTAGCTAATTAAAAAATCAACTTGACCGATCGATGTAGCGCGAGTAATACATATACACGAAAACGTATCCTCGATAAAATTTAACGAGACGTTCGAGTATTGTCAGACGAGAAATTCTTTCGTTTCGAGCACGACTAGGCTATAAGTGACGATAATTCACGAGTTCATGTCGTAATTAAGTTCAAGGAGTGCCGAACTAATCGAGAAATCCAATTCCGTGTGAAAATTGTCGAAATATGTATTTATGATTGAGCGGATACGTATAGGAACGTAGGAAAGTATATGTAGACGTGAAAAAAGGAAGCAAAGCAGGTGAGAAGTGAGCCGAGCTCCGGGGAACGATCCGGACAAAATTGTTCGTTTTTATCCCATTTTTTCGTTGTTGTTTTTTTTATATTTTTGGTACGTTGATTCTGCTTACCCGAGGTAGTTCTCGATGGCAGGGGAATCCTGTTGGCACCTTTTCTCCTCGATCTCCTTACGTAACTTCGGGACGATGTGAACGAGGCACTCGGCATTTTCACGGCGTAAAACTCTTAATAACGCCCGTTAAAAAAAACTATAAATATATATAATATAAAGTTATTCTATATATATATATATATTTTGTGTTATATATATATATATATTAACAACAAACTAAAACACTAAACAATGGCGACACATCCACCGAGCCCAGCGGCCATCTTCTCGTTGACGGTAGTACGAGAACTGCCAGACACACACTTTTGCCCCGGTTGTATGTAATTCGAAGGGAGAAAAGAGAGAGAAGAAAATTGCCCGTTCGACTCGAGCGCCAATTGCATGAATTTCACGCGTTTTCCCACTTCCCCTCTCTCTCTTTCGCTCGAACAGCTAAACCCCCACTCTCGCGCACGCCACGTCTGTCGGTCGCAACGCTCACTGTTTTATCACTTTTTAGCCCGTTTTTTTTTTTTGGGGATTTCTATAATAGCAAACTCTTGCTATTTTTCGATATTTTTTTGTCGATTTTGTTTTCGTCAGAGGGAAAAACGTCGCCGACAATTGACATCAATATCGTGCGTCGGTATTTTCGGCATTTCCCCTCTTCTCGGTTTTCGTCCTGTTCTCCCCCCTTCTTCTCCTTCTCCGCGCACCGCAGACTCCCCACCACTACAGTCAATGCCTCGAAAATCCTCCAGGGTTGGTACAATCGCGTATTTTACAATAAAAAGAGAGAGAGAAAGAGAGAAGGAGACGGAGAGATTTTTATACCCCGAAATTTATTCCGGCAAGCCCGTTTATCGTTGAAAAACTTGGCAACATAACTCGCCCTGGAGCGCCCCCGAACGAGAAAATTATTAAGAGACGGGACGATAAAAAAGGACAATACAGTGCGTGTGAAATTTGGAGGTGTTGGATTAATGGAGCGATGGAGACTGCCGTTACGAGAGACGATTCCCTTTGCTTATCAGCAATTCTCACGTGTCTCGTACTCTCGGTCGTTTACGTCGCGAGTCTCTACGTGTGGAATTCACCGCACCCCAGGTACATAAGACTTTTTGTTTGCTCCGCGTATGTCGCGTACTCGCCCGCACGTATTTATACACCATTGAATTATTACCGGCTGTACGGATCTCAATTACACGCGATCCTCCATTTTGTTTGTTTCCATCTCCCTCGTTCTTTCTTCCCCTTATTTCGTTTTTATTTTTTTATTTTTTACGCTCGATTCAAAAAATCACAATCACCAAGTATGACCGACACTTTTTTGCACAAACATGTTTACGATTTTCCAGAATTTACGACGATCCAGATTTCATCGAATTTCACGTATTTTTAACACTCTGCTTTTTATTATCTGGATCCCAATGTTCTCAGCACTTTAATCCGTTACACAGATACACCTGCATTCGCACTTATGTACATATAGCCAGAGTTCACACGGTCCCGATCCCCGAACCCCTATGTTTTGTCGGACAAAACGCGTGCGAAGTCGAGCTCCAGAGCTCTCGATATATTGAAATGTAACAACCACGAACTAACGCAACGTCGAATCCACGACAAGATGGAGTCCCTCCGCATGTTTATCGTTCCCACAGTCTCGATTGCTCGTCGTGTTTTTCCCCTCCCTCTCCATTTGCCATCGTTATCCTCCACTTTACCTCTTTTTTGTTATTCACGAAATATCTGTCCCTATTGACAAAATAAGAATAATAAACAATTTGGGACTTTCGTCCGAATCATCCGCGATTATTTTCAGAACGCGTACTCAGATACTTGGCCGTATCTTCCCCCACCCCCGAGCGAGTCGATACTGGACAAGCAACGCCGCCAACCTACCCTGCGTCGCTTATGCAAACTACACGAATGAGCGTTTCAGAACGCGCGAGAACATTCGAACATTCCTCATGTGAAAAATTCACTTTTTTCTTTCCTTTTTTTTCAGAGAACATTCCAGTACGATAAAAAAACGATTTCTCAGCGTATTCATCATGACTCTAGTCTCACCAGCGTCCCTTTACTTTGGCATGAGCGAACAAGTCTTTCAAAAAGTACGTCTAGCTGCTATTTGTTACTGTCCCCGATTTAACTTTTCACACCTTTTCGACCGTCTTTATCTTCCATTTTCAACATAAACACGCGACACATGAACTTCTTCGTGATGAGAAATTTATTCTAACCACGATTATTCATTTTCATTACGAATGTGGAAAACCACACAGCAGCTCAGGACTGAAACACAAAGTCCAGGAGTCCATCGCTTTTTCGACCTTTCGACTCGCATTTCGTACCTGGACTCAAGTTCGCATGTTTCGGGATCATTGCTTATGAAAAACTGTATGAGTAATAATGGAATAAAAAATTTGTACAGGCGACGATATGGGAATTAATGGGTCTGCGATGGCCGGGACTGATCCAGGCAGCTTTCGTATCACTTTCTCTTACCATGATTCTCTTCTTGGGGCCCCTCAGTGTCCAAGTTGTCAATGGACTGTGGCAATTATACACTGGTCGGTATTTACTCCGAGAAATGGATGACAGGTCAACCGTTAGATAGATTGCGAAATTTCGAAGCGAAAAGTCCTGAGTCATTTTTCTGTCCGATGGAACGTTCGTGAATTATTGACGGATTAGCGCGGCAACCAATCCTACGGGGCGACGAGTGGGCGTGGCGCGCTCCCCACTCGCTTCCGCGACTGAGCGAAGCATCCGATTGGCTGACACACTAAATCATGAATTCCTCATGAACGGTGCATCGCACAGAAAAATTGTCAAGGACTTTTCTTACTGGATTTTCGCCATCTATTTATCCTGTTCAATTTTTTCCCCAATTTTCCAATTTTTTCACACTTTTTTTTAACCTTGCAGAACCCATGTACTGGTTGGGAAGTGCAAAAACTTTAATTTGGTGGAGAAATCAAGTGGTAGCCCCTTTCTCCGAAGAATGGACATTCAGGGCTTGTATGCTGCCGTTGCTTTTGCAATGTTTCAATCCAACCACTGCCATCTTTATATGCCCATTGTTTTTCGGCGTCGCTCACTTTCATCACTTTGTCGAAAGGACGAGACTGGGCATGGACTTTAAACTGGCCCTCGTAGTTTCGGGTGAGTTGTTTCTCCAATTGTACAAATATTCCACATTTTTCGCAAAGACACAGAGAGCAATTCATTTTTTTTTAAATATCGAAAATTTCAATTTCAATTACTATAAAAATTCGTATTTCCCTTAAAAAAATCATATTTTACAAAAATGAAAAATGTCGGCAAGAAAAATCGTGTTTCTCAACGTTTTTTTTTGTTTCCAGGCTTCCATGCCACTTACACAACATTGTTCGGAGCATACGCTGCATTTTTATTCGCGAAAACTGGTAAGTGTGAAATAAAAGAGAAAACGCTCCAATACTCAACCATTCGCGGATCATATGGGTCTTTTCGACCCAAACGACAACTTTTTTTCAAAAATCTCATTTTTTTCAATATATTTTTTTAATTTTTAATTTTTTAACAAAACAACAGCATAAAAAATCAAATGATCCATGGAGGTTTGACCCTTCGAGTGCATACTGGGTCTTTCTGACCCCAAAATCGTTCTGTCACCGATTGTTTGGCATTTAATTTTCGTTTTCGTCAAAAAACAAATTTAGGGCCACAAAAAAAAATACAAAAAATCGTCTTTACAAAGAAAAAAAGCATATTTAAGGGAATAAAACGGTTTGAAAAACTCCTCGGGTCAAATTGACCCAATGTGCACTTGTAGGATGTGTGCACTCGAAGGGTTAACAGTCAAGACATATTCGCGCTGATTTTTTCAGGCCACTTTGTCGCGCCGTTCGCAGCTCATTCATTTTGCAATCACATGGGATTGCCGGATCTCTCGGAGGTGACTGACTGCAAAGATCCCTTGAAGAGAGCAGGTTTATTTTCTTTATTCGTAATCGGCCTCGTTGCTTGGTGTTTTCTATTGAACCCATTGACGAATCCCGCCTGGTTCAGCAATAATTTGTTCTGGCACAAACATTTCTCATGAATCGGACAAACTCGCGAGTCTATAGATCGAAATAATTAATATCACCATAGTGCCTCATGAATTTTCATTCATTCTTCGATCTCGTCAAATACTTTATTTGTACAGCGTGCGTGAGCGTGTGTGTGTGTGTTTAAATGGGCGAAGAAGCGAGACAGTATGTTTGACGCCAAATACTAGACGATGTAGCGTCGAAAAACTCTCCACGTCCTCGAGCAAAAAATTTTGCAACGGAAACATTTCGTCGACCGAGTTGAAAAAAAAAAAAATTGAAATTGCACAAAAAACGAAGAATTCCAGGCACCAAAATGTGTGCAAAAAAAACTAAAACGACAATATCGCTTTTTTTGCTGTCGATTGATTTGTTCCATGATTGCATAAAATCCACGAGAACAAAAAACAAACAAGATTAACGTTAGCTTGGCGATGAAATTTCAAGCTTTGACATTTTTATAAACAAGTTACATTTTTACTTTTCAAGCTCGAATATTTGTACAGGAAACTGTAACGAGCAAGAGCGATTTCGAGCAATGTTTAATATTAAGGAATGATGGAAAACTCGGTTGGAAAACTTTGGTTGTAAGTTTATGAAACAATTGACACTGCAAGAAAATTGGGAAGGTGCCAAAAATGTTGTAAACATATTGGTTGATCCAATTTCACTGGCAGGAATGTCAGGAGTTTTTTCATTCAAGGCCACTACAAAAACACAATTAGTTTTAAGATTTTGAATAATGTTATTATTCAGGGACATACACAACGCGTACATTGGTTCAGCGACTGCAGAGACGTGCTTGGCTTTTATTTCATTTTTTTTTGTCGTGATTTTTGGATTCGATGAACCGAAAAATTAGATTTTTATATCTCCATTATCATAACTTCCATTTGCAATTCACGTACTTCGAACTTATGCAGAGAGAATATGACTAAATACGAAACGATGGTGTAACAACGATTATCATCCAGTGAAATTTCACATTGTAGTCTCTTCGACATGACAATATATTTCTTCTGGTTTCTTTATCAATAAAACATTGCTATGTACAAATCTTAATATCAAACATTCTCACGAGTGTCTGTATTCTTTTTTTAACCCTCCGTCTGTGCTCTGGGCCTTTTGGGACCCGAGCCAAATTTCCACGTCCAATATCTCCGGAATCAGGAAAAACATGAGACTTCGATTTTTTTTCACTATCAGTGGCGAAAAAAAATTGGATCATAGGAAAAAAAATATTAAAAAAGTGTTTTAGAATTTTTCCAGATTTTCGTCGCATTTTTTTTTCTTGGAAAAATTATCGGCAAGAGTTTTCCGATCAAAAGACGGTTTAGATGAATTTCATAGAACAGACGGAGGTTCATTTATCACAGAGAAAGAGACAGAGAGAAAAAAAACAGTCGCAACGATTATTTTTACGTTTTTTCAAACACGTAAATATCTTCATGTCCCCCAAACGTAACAAAATACGAATAATTTGTAAACGTCATGTGCAAGATTCGCGTAAATACACTCGAACTGGATCATCTTTGTTAATGCTTGAAGAAATTTCTCTAAAAGACTCGAATAATTCTTCACGATTTTAACGTCGCTCCGTTTTTCGACGACAGTCTTTCATCTCTCGAAAAGGATTTCTTACAGTTGGCTGGAACTGGGGCTGGCCTCGAGGTTTTGAGATTGGTTGAGAAACAAAACGTTGCTCGCCTTCAGCCTTGGTCCAGTCGCAACGAGCGAGGGACACGGACTTATACAGGGCGTCGAGCAGTGGCTGTTGCTCAAATCACATTGGTCCAACAATTTCCAAAGCTCCTCCGGCGTTGGCCCTCCAGCTACATTCTTAGCTGAAATTCATTCGGACGGTGAAAATAACTCGCTCATCAACTTTATGCTTTTAATACCAAAAATTCGTGCGTGAAAACATTGGAAAATTAAATTTCGAAGAGTTTCCAGCCATTTTTCACAAAAATTCATCTCTAAACCTGAAAAGACGTGAACATTTTTGGAACGGTTGCATAAAAAACCGTTTTTTTGAACAAAAAACTTTTTTTGAACAAAAAACTTTTTTTGAACAAAAAACTTTTTTTGATCAACGAATCATTCTTTGGACCAAAAAATTGTTTTTAGTGGCTTGTTTTGAATTGTTTCGTTGTTGTTGTTGTTATTGTTGTTGAAAAACGATTTTTTGGTCCAGAAAACAATTTTTTTCTTCAAAAAAAAAAATCATTGTTCAAAAAACCGTTTTTTCTTCCAACTGCTTTTTCAAAATTGAAAACTGTCATGTATGTGAAAATGTGAAACTGCTAAAAACTGTTATATTAAGTTAAACACATATAGAACTTTTTTTTCATAAAAAAATGTTGTGATACCTTGAGCCGAGTCAAAGGAAGGATCGAGAGCAGTGGTCAAATCCCACATTTGTATAGTGCCGTTAGAATGTCCAGTGAAAATGAATCTTCTCGGTCTGGAGCCCATTCGGCTGGAGCCTTCGCACTCGTGAACGCAGAAGGAAGTGATAATGCTGCCATCGACAGATTGTATAACGCAGACTCTTTTGCCATTGGAGGCCAATCGGACGAACAATTGATCGGTTTCTGGCACGACTTTTTGCACAAAGACTTGTTCGTCGTCTTGTTCACCGAACGGACCTGCGAACCGAATTTTTATAATGAAAAATAGGCCGACGTAATAATTAAGTAAAAAAACGTTAAAACAATTTGTTTTTTATTTTTATTATTACCGAAATCATTGCCCGCTGGATAGCTGAGACACGAATCGACGGAATCCAGAGACACAATTTTGAAACTCGCTTCCGGCGTTGAGCCTGGCTGCGTCGAAATCATTCCACGGAATCTCGTGACTGCCCAACTTCTCACGTGATTATATTCCGAGCAAACGGAAACGAGATATTTTTCCGACAGGGTGACCTGGTGAAAGGAAATTTTTTGAAAAATTGTGAACCACGATGACTGAAGTTTGCAGCATTGAAATTTAACGAAAAACATTTTTTCTAATGATTATTTATTGAATTTTGGCTCTGCTGAAGAGATAAAAGAATTTCGTTGCATTCCAACGATGGAAATTTCAGGCGATCAAGTCCAAATTTTTTTCTAACGTTTTTTCATCATCAGCGGAATGTACCCCATGGAATATTATGGGGCGAAAGCCATAAAACTCCGTAAAAACTTTCAAAACTTACAATGAACAAAAGTAATCGATGGAAAAAATTGTACCTTCGTGACACTGCTTTGGTGGACTGTAAAAGTTTGAAATAGTTGAGGCCCGTGACCCGCGGTTTCGGGATGCTGAACGATAACTCTGACGCTTCCAGATTTCGTGCCATAAGCGATTTCGATCCAATTGCCACAGAGACCTGTGAGGAGGGATAGAATATCTTCCGGTAACGATATAATCATTAAAAAGAGGCCGAATAAATTGAGAAGATAAAAAAAAAAAAGTAACGTGTACGTGTTTGTGTGAGTGTGACGAAAAAAATGAGATAACGCGCGAATTTTAAAAATCTGTGCGGACGTTTTGTTTCCGTGTGTGGATCGGTGTGTCTCTGTTCTGTGAACTGAAATCGAACTAGTTCTAGGCCACAAATTATCGTCGGAATGATGAATGAAGAAAAAAATGAATAAAAAAACGTCGCAATACTGAACATTGACGAAAAAAAAACATGCTCGAAGGGGGACGAATGAGTGACGAGTTGATAAAATACACACTGACGAAGAAGCATGCAACGAAATAGACGAGTGGACGAATCATTCTCACACAATAAAAATTGCTCTTTAGTAGAATTCGAGAAAATATTCAAATCACTTCAAAATTTCGTATCAATTATTATTATCGTTTTTTTTTTGGTTGTTAACTTTTATTTTCCTTTACCTTCCCTCCCCCTCTCAGATGCTGGCATGGAACATAATACTATGTGAATAGGGAGAGCAAGCTTGAAAGCTCTAGCTTCGCCGTTTAATACGAGAAAAAAAAATTGATGAAAAAAGAGTCCGAAGACGCTAGTATCGTCAGCAGGCTTGAAAAATCTCAATCGATCAGAATCGCGCGACTTACGATCTGCACAAGTACAACTGGACGCATAAGGACAGCAAGGGTTTGAGCCAATGGACGTAGTCTTGAAAAACGATTGTCAACAGTTGGTTGATATTGTTGAAATACGAATTTTATGGACGAATGAAACACGCTTCAACAAACACGACAATGAAAATTATAATTGACGTGGATAATTGAACAAAATTGTGTGTTTTTTTTGCAACTTACGAACAAACTCAATTCACTCGATTTAAATAATAATTTACGTGGATAATCAGAGTCATGAAACAAATGGTAAATGCCAGGATCACTACAACTCCACGTACACTTATGGAAATGTGTTTATATGCGAGAGATGCAGTTTTTTGTGACGAATAAAATGCAACAGTGTGACTCCCTCGACTGTACTGCGAGTACGACCCATACTTGCCTTGCGCTACGTTTCCAGTTGTACGGTACGAAATCATGTGGCAAAGAAAAACGTACTCGGTGAGTTAACGTACGATTTTTGGAAGAAAAAAAAATGATATACGATGAAATTGGTCTGATGACATTGACAGATTTCATTTTGTTTCTATTTATTCATAAATGATGGATTGCAAACATGAATCAATGAGTTTCTATGTTTTTTTTTTTTTCAAATCGTTCGCAGCAAAAAGTAACGAGACAATTTTCTCTCCTTTCCCAACATTCGATTGGCGATGACGATTTCGATTATTTTGGTGGAAAAATTACTTCGTGCTGCGATGTGATCAATACATGGAAATCCGCGAGGGGTTGCGTACACGAGATATCGAAATCTGATCGTAATTTTTGTCCATCGGAGCGTAAATCTTGCGAAAACTTGATGACATTTTCAAGACAAAAATTGTTTTGGTGGGTTTATTTTTATTAAACGCGTACGCGAACCCTCGATCGCGTTTCGCTAAAGTTTCCGCGAATTGTAAAATAATTTTAGAAGCTTACTTGTTTTCGGTGTCAAGTAGACGGAAATTGCGGTGATGGGATCGAGGCTCGGATCTCTATATAATTCCGTGACGAGTAAATCGTTGTCTTTCATCCGCAAAGGAAATTTTTGCATGTCTGACAAGATAAAATCAAATAAATTGAACAGTTTGAAATTTACTGGTGAAAATGTCATTCCAAAATGGAATTTCGATCAACGAGACAAAGTCACGAAATAATTGAAATTGAAAATCGAAAATACCGATATAATAGATGGAACCGTTGTTGCAACCGAGCAACAAGAAGGAACCGGCCGTGTCGAATGAGGAAATCGGCACGACGTCCTGAATTTGCCAATGTTGAGACATCGCGTGCCAAACGCCAATTTTCCCCGTCGACGAAAGCGCCACCAATTGACTACCGATGAAGAATAAATATTCAACGCGTACGTTGAGATTGAACGTGCCGATGTTCGCCTTGATGCCATCCTCCGAAACGCTCCATAATCTCACTTGGCTCGCATACGATATCGCTACCATTTTTCCATCAGCTCCGCTACCCATTTTTGCATTTATCGCCACTCTCTCGATTATCGATTCGATGTGCGGACTCGTGAACGCGTGTTGCCAGCCGGACGAGTCTTTCAAACGGTAACACGTTATGAAGTGCGCGTACGCTATCACTATCCAATTGTGATGAGCTTTTATTATGTGGACTCGGAGCGGATCGTACCAGCCTGCAAAAACGTTAATAATTCTCGTATTTAGCGAATTCAAGTTTCTTCATTGACCATTCACTATTAATAATAATAATGATGCCGAGACGCCGATAATTTGGAGGAAAAAAAACGAAACTTTTTATATTTGCTCTAAAATCTTTGCACAATTTTCAAAAATTATCTTGCAAACGAAATACCTTGTTGGGGGCCAAAAACCAGACTAACGTCGTTCTTAAACATTTTGTTCATATCCGCGGAGCTGTTCCTCACGTGTCTAAGATCCAACGACGAGTTTCTCGAATGAGGCAAACCCCTTTGAGAGACTCGATAATCCAGAGACGAATTTCGGCCATGAGAGGAACTCGATGCTTTTGGGTTTTGCTGACCTGCGAATGGGAATCGTGACGAGATTTTATTTGGAATTGTCGGCGATGTTTCAACTTGTTTCTAGTTGCAAGAAGTGGATCGAATGATCAGATTTTTTATAAACGAGACTGGGGAGCTTCTTTTGGGAATTCCTACCGTTGCTATTGTTGGATTGACTAGACGGTCCGGCAGCTTGAGGGCTCGAGTACGAGGTGGTGGGAGTTTCTGCTCTGGAAGAGCTTTGTGCCCCGGCGAGTCTTCCATGGACGGAAACGTCGCTCACGCTTGTAGTAACGGCTGCGGGTTCGTGTAACGGAATGCCTAAAGATGCATGAAAAATGGATCAGCAAATAGCAGATCAAGATTCCGACGTATTTCGCGACCGATGGATGACCTTGAAGCCTTAAGCTATGTCCGTAAACTTACAGGGTGGCGGCAAATAGCCGTAGAACAAGACATCCCCGCAGGAAGACTGTGACAAATCCTCGCACAGCATCAGTCTTTTAACCAGAGGAGTGATGCCGTAATACTCGGCTTCGTGCCTCAGCGCACGGATATCCACGTTTTTCAGATCGATGTCACGAGTACGTAGATAATTCAGAATTATCGCAAATATGATCGGATCTCTGTCGATGAATAACGCTCCGGTTTCGTCTCTTCGCGACGTTATTCGATTGCTCAATAACGCAGTGAAAAATGAGTCGGGGATCCATGTCAAGGTTTGCCGAGACGTGGAAAATCTATATTCAATGATAATCGAATTTAACGATTTTCAACGAAAATTGACAGCTCGAGTGAAAACAACGATAATGCACGATATTTTTACCTCAATTTCTCGATTTTTAATGAAATATTCATGCACTTGTCGAATCAACAAATAATGAATGAATTTCTGGTATTTCGTCTGATTAAATGATATTTTTTACTGACCTTGTTCCTCCAACGTTGAGATGAACTATATCACCCATATTTAAAGAGTGTAAAACAGCCATTATCGAATATTAATCACTGAAACATCACAGATTCGACATTTCATTGTTTCCCGCGATGAGAAGCCTATGCCGTTCGATTTTCAAGATAACCCCACAAACATGACGAATTATCGAAACTTATGCATATAAAGGAATGATGGCGGTTCGTGCACGTTGGAGTTCTTTATGAATTAACTCTGGACACAATTTCCAGACTTTCTTCAGTCTCAAGATATCTCGACGATTATTTCACTCCGCAGCTTCTTTTTTTCTACGGAACTTTACACCACTGTGACAGATCATCGATGCAGCGCGTCTGAACACGTAGAAATTTTGCGAACCCTCCACTGTCGAACACCCAACAAATCTGTAGCCTGCTGCGGCAGGATCTAATTATAATCTTATAGAATTTCAATTAAATCTATGCCTATGAACAATGCAATTTAGGCTATAGAAATATTCACGATAAACCAGAGAGTAAACAATTGGTTTTCCTCTCAGCAAAAAACTAACCTCAAAGACTTTTCTCGACAATCGATTAATCGGAACAATCGAAATCCCATACGAGTCGACCACGACCGTGCAGTCGACCGACTAAATAATAATAATAATAATTTGTCGGAGCATCTCCGGCAGTGAAATCTTAACCTGCAACTCCGGAATCGTAAAAATATACCCGCAGCTTATTAAACAGATTTCTCACTGCGATTATATTCCTTGAAATTTATAATTACACTTAAAAACTTGGACCCATCGCGGTTCGGAACAACCCATCGATTCTCGGTGTCATCCCTCCTGCATTCACGATGTTTCTATCAAAAGTACGAACTCGAAACACCGCGATCCGCCTGAATCTGCACTGTATTCGATTTGGTAATAAATTTTATTATTCTTTCCATACAACAGGCGTCTTTGTTCACGAATGTGATGCCAAAATTAATGTCTACGAAACCGGGGGCCCTGCGAATGTCGTCGGCCGTTACCTCGGCTCTCCAACAACCCTCGGAAAAGGTATCGTCGCGTATTTACTCGATCGAAATTTGAAAAATTAACACACATTTTCGCGCAATTTGAAAAATAATTCAGCGTTTTTTTCCTACTAATAACTTCTCGATATTCTTGTCTCGTCAGCCGCCGCAGCTGGATAAGCTTTACAGCAACGTCGACATGGAATTAAGAGGTAACGAGTCCGCGGTATTGACGAGCTATGGACAATTCGTACGAATGGCTGCTGAACATTTAGGAATCAACGTAGTAAGAAAGTGAGTATTCTGCATAAAATTAAAAATCTTGAACAACAATAAACGTTCCAAAAAGCAGCAGCAAAAAAATTTGTTCTGTCAAATATTCTTGATGTTTCTAAATTTCACAGCGCCGGAGTCACAAAACCCGTGAACCAACGGTGGACCGTTCTCAAGTGCGTCCACATCTACAAAAAACACAGAGTCCAGTACGAAACGAGGACGTATTTCCGACACATAAACGCCGTAAATCTTACCGGGTCGACGGCCGATACGTTTCTGGAGTACCTGCAGAGGAATTTGCCCGAAGGCATTGCCATGAAAGTCACCAAGGTGATTTTTTTCTTGATTTCTGTAGCGTCGTCTAACGGCGATGAAAAATATTCACTCGCCGGATGAAGAAAAATTAATTGTTAGGAAATTGTAAAAAATCGCGGAAATATTGTAATGGAATGGAGGATTTTTTGTCGCTAATCGCTTTATTGATTACAGGTGGAAATTCAGAAGGTCCCGGAAGGAGTAAAGGCCTCTAGCCCATAAGTCCGAAGTTCAGCTTATGATTTAGCATTTTTCAAGAAGTTATGGATAAACAAAGCAGCGTGAGCTCGTTCAATAAACTGTACATACGATATAAACACGATAGACATTGTTTTTAGTCAAACTTAATGGAAATTTCGAATGCAACTTTTTTCCTGCACGAAAATTCGTTGATACGAATTTCCGTAACTCCATAATTAAGTCACCGAGATCCTGATTTTATTTCAGTTCGAATTACAGATTGTTTTTCATGTGGAAAAAGTTAATGTTTCGGAAAACTTATCGAAAGACGTTTTCGATAATATTTTGCATGAGTTTATACATAATTATTTATGAATTATTGATATAATTATATACAAATGAGAAACGAACAAAAAAGGAAGAAAATTCATCATGCCGATTGAATCAAAATAATAGTCGCTTCGTTTCTGTTACTTTCGCCGCGATGTGAAGATTTTCGAAGTTCCGGTAATTGATCGTTCCTCACGAACAATTGAGGGCCTTCGAGACGACTTTTACGCTGTAAAGACAACGTCCTTAAGGGTGTCTCAGCGACCATGACCCTCGATGCTCGTCCTCGCATCACGAGACTTTGCTGAACCGATTTTTGTAGCGATTTTCCGCGCGTTTTCGTTTCCGCTGAGTTAATGCGATCCCGTGATAACGGTAATCGCGTCGCCGTCGATGCTGCTGCGATTCGGCCACTGGGACGTTCCAGAGCTGCCGGCAATTTCCGTACCGGCAGGCCTATGTTTCGTCTGTCAAGTTCAACGCTCGACATACAACTTCTTAGAACGTAATCATTTTCTATAAAATAGAAAACAAGGTGAATCCCATTGTTATTTCGCTTTTGGCAAAATTTTCCATTTTCGTGTGAAACTTTTTCAAATTTATATCGTTCCGAATAAATTCATGAATGATAAAAGAATTTTGCAAAACCCAAATTCGCTCACTCGGTCCGTCGCTTTTTCGAGCTTCTGCCAATTTTTGAATAAAACATTTCTGGCAGCGTTTTTTTCTTTAAAATTAAAAGTAATTAAAAAAAAAAATGACATGAAATTCGTGAAAAATTTTGATTGAACGAATGGAAATAAAAAAAATGTACTGGAGGAATAAAAAATGAAAACTCACTGGCTGGCGGGAATTCTGAAGCATCTGAAGCACAAATTGCAATGATAATTCCGGCGAAAAAGGCGACGAAAAATAATTTATTGTAAATAGTTCGATTATGATACATTTTCACTTTAATTTCAGGTAAATATTCGAGACAATTGTTGAGCGAGAAAGGACGCACGTTGAGCTTCGAGGACAGACACGCGTTTACTGTACTGAGGAAAGTAAAAACGAAATGTCGAGGAGGAGGATGAAATTTCGAGTTGGATGTTGCATTTGGATTTACAAGGTCAAGGTCTGGGCGAGCAAGGTAAACGCGCCCGTGAACGACTTTTTTCTATGGATAAGGGTCCGAAGTATTTTAGTCGGGAGAGTCCTGATGAGAACAAAACGAACTCTCAAAGTCTTTGCCTCGCATCATTCCTGCGGAGCCTTCGCGAAAGGGGGAAAAAAATGAAAGGAGTGAAAAATAAACGACGATAAATCATCATAACGCGGCTCATTCTACCCGAGGATCTCAGAACCGGTTCTCCCTCGTGGCACGTGAATACAAAAATAAATGAAACTCCACAAAGCCATCTAACACTCGCTTCTCTCCACAATTTCACCCACGAAATTTAATCAATCATTCTCCTCGATCAAATAATCATCAAATGTCAAACTGTCCAGACTCGTACGTAGTCCAGTCTCAAGTGCGAATCTTTGGCCTCGTTCCTCATCCCCCAGCTCGGCATCCACGTGTCCTTGGCCCGCCAAAAATTTAACATTGCCTGAAACGGTTCCACAAATCCACACATTTCATTTCGTGGGCATTTTCTCGTTTGTTAAGTATTCAAAGTAAAATTAATCGTTTTTCATGATTTCGATACAATTTCAATTCGATCACTCGCCACTTGATTTTTATTTCATTTTAAAAATTTGATTTTCTGATAAATATTTCTTTTACTTTTGCCTCGACGTTTCTCCAAGGTTTTGCAATTCTTCCGCTCACAGTCTCATCAGGAAAAACACGAATTCCTCCGACCTCTAACCCAATCGTAATGTAAAACTGCAAAAAGGAACAAATTTCATAATTATCGAAATTGATCGAATTGTCGCGGCATTTTTTAATCACCTCAATGTCAAAAGGACTCATGCGATTACCTCCTGGCTCAGAACGTCCTTCGAGATCAATAAAATCCCTCCATCGCGCTGGCTCAATCGACCCGACCTTTTCACCATCGACTTTGAATCGAAAACCTTCTTCGTTCCAAATTGTTGTGCACATGTGAAAGTCCTCGTTCCACGTGCCTGACAATCGGCTCTTTGTAATTTTGTTCTCACGCACATTCTTATTCGATCCTGTACGCAAACCAAACTCCAGGAGCGTCGAACCGTATTCAACTCTTCCGGAACTCGAAACTGTCGTCAAATACTCGTTTCCACGTGCCAGACCCAAAATTATCCGGCCACCTCGATACCCGAATCCGTGGGTTTGCCTTTTTGGTTGCAGCCAAAGTTCTGCCAAAAAAATACAACTTGCTCATTTTTTCAGGACCCAAAAACGTCGTTACTTCAATCTAAATCCCATTTTTCAATTGTTTCTTGTTCCAAAAAGCCAGGACCTCGAAATTATCAAAATTTCTTTCTATATAAATATTTATTTCTCTCTTTTTTTTCACAGAACCCGAAGACGATTTTTTGGAAACGTTTACCCGGATAAAGCCAATCGCCTTTTGGAAATTTGGCTCGTATCTCAATCTTTCCGTAACGGAAGCTAAAAGATTTTTTTGTCGTCAAACGAGCTGATATTACTGGTGGAAGGATGTTGAAGCTTATCGCACGTCGGGAACACCCTAACGGTGAGGAATCAGTGCAAGATCTATAATAAAAAAACAACCAAAAATAAGGGAAACAATGCGCTCAAAGTTTGGGATGGGAAATGAAAATTTATCGTTTGGGATGACTCACTCCGAGAGATTGGAACGACCGTGAAGTGTGGCGTTCTCGCCGTACAGTTCGTCCAGTATTGAACGGAACTATCGACATTGTTCCATTCTCAAATATCAGACTATTCGGCAGTTCTCGATATGCACAAAATTCATAGTCCTGAAACGTGGGGAAATTAAAATTTTTGATATATTGTGGTTTGAAAAAATGAAAATTCACGAATTTTTCCTCGACCTTTTTTCGAGTTAGCGAAAAATTTTCAATTGAAAATAAGTCAAAGTTGAATTTGCTGTCGCGTTCGTATTTTAATGGAAAAAAATCGCTCCCCTGACTAGGAAGGAAAAGTTATTTGAGTGCTACGAGATTGTTTAAAAATATTTAGCGCGTAAGGATTTACCGGATCAAGGGGCAGCATTATTTCTCGCGGAAACGATGGATTATCCTCGCGTGTGTATTCGCTCGAACGAAATTCAGTGTCGAAAGTTTCCTCAAATATTAAACGATCTCGACAAGCCGCCAATTCCCCGCCAACGAGCGTAACACTCGGTCTGCAACTCTCCGATCCTGTTTTTCGTGCGTCGCCTGAATTATTACAAAAAACGTTCATCTATGCGGAAATAGTATTTTACGCAACAAGTGCGGAAAGCGACGAATTACATCGCGCGTGAAGTTGCCGCATGAGCCGAAGGCTTATGATACATATTCGCACGAGTACGAGTGTCATTACGGCACTCGCCTTCGGCTCGTTTTTTTTCGGTGGAGAAAGAACAAAATCCGTTCTCGGTGAGCGTTTATTAAGGTAGAAAAGTATAGAAAAAAAAATGAAAAAAAAATTGAAAAAAAAAATAAAAAATTTCGATAATTTTTTTTTTGATAGAGAACGAAAGAAATCCGTTCTTAGTGAGCGACTACGATGCGAGAGGAGTAACCGTGACAAATTTCGCGATCCTAACTTCATTGGTTTAGGCTGTGCGTTGTCTGACAGTCAGTCAAAAAATCAGTTTTTCAGTCATTTTGACAGTCAGTCATATCACCCAGTCAATGAAAAAAAAAAAAAAAATTTTTTCCATTTCGACCGCATATACCCCAATGAATAAAAAAATAAAAATAAATATCTCATTTTGACCACATATACCCCAATGAAAAAAAAAAAAAAAATATCCCAATTTGACCACATATACCCCAATGAAAAAAAAAAAAAAAATATCCCAATTTGACCACATATACACCAATGAAAAAAAAAAAAAAAATCTCATTTTGACCTTATATACTTCAGTGAAAAAAAAAAAAAATTTTTTTTTCCATTTTGACCACATATACCCCAATGAAAAAAAAAAAAAAAATTTTTTTTCCATTTTGACCACATATATCCCAATAAAAAAAAAAAAAATTTTTTTCATTTTGACACATATACCCCAATGAGAAAAAAAAAAAAAAAATTTTCTCAAAAATTTTTTTTCCATTTTGACCACATATACCCCAATGAAAAAAAAAAAAAAAAAATTTTTTTTCATTTTGACCACATACCCCAATGAAAAAAAAAAAAAGGTTTTTTTCATTTTGACCACATATACCCCAATGAAAAAAAAAAAAAAAAAATTTTTTTTCATTTTGACCACATATACCCCAATGAAAAAAAAAAAAAAAAAAATTTTTTTTCAATTTGACCACATATACCCCAATGAAAAAAAAAAAAAGTTTTTTTCATTTTGACCACATACCCCAATGAAAAAAAAAAAAAAAAAAATTTTTTTCATTTTGACCACATATACCCCAATGAAAAAAAAAAAAAAAAAATTTTTTCATTTTGACCACATATACCCCAATGAAAAAAAAAAAAAAAAATTTTTTCATTTTGACCACATATACCCCAATGGAAAAAAAAAAAAAAAATTTTTTTTTCATTTTGACCACATATACCCCAATGAAAAAAAAAAAAAATTTTTTTTCATTTTGACCACATATACCCCAATGAAAAAAAAAAAAAAATTTTTCATTTTGACCACATATACCCCAATGAAAAAAAAAAAAAAAAATTTTTTTTCATTTTGACCACATATACCCCAATGAAAAAAAAAAAAAAAAAATTTTTTTCATTTTGACCACATATACCCCAATGAAAAAAAAAAAAAAAAAAATTTTTTCATTTTGACCACATATACCCCAATGAAAAAAAAAAAAAAATTTTTTTTCATTTTGACCACATATACCCCAATGAAAAAAAAAAAAAAAATTTTTTTTCATTTTGACCACATATACCCCAATGAAAAAAAAAAAAAAATTTTTTTCCATTTTGACCACATATACCCCAATGAAAAAAAAAAAAAATTTTTTTTTTCCATTTTGACCACATATACCCCAATGAAAAAAAAAAAAAAATTTTTTTTCATTTTGACCACATATACCCCAATGAAAAAAAAAAAAAAAATTTTTTTTCATTTTGACCACATATACCCCAATGAAAAAAAAAAAAAAAAAAATTTTTTTTTTCCATTTTGACCACATATACCCCAATGAAAAAAAAAAAAAAAATTTTTTTTTTTCATTTTGACCACATATACCCCAATGAAAAAAAAAAAAAAAATTTTTTTCATTTTTGACCACATATACCCCAATGAAAAAAAAAAAAAATTTTTTTTTTCCATTTTGACCACATATACCCCAATGAAAAAAAAAAAAAAAAATTTTTTTTTTCCATTTTGACCACATATACCCCAATGAAAAAAAAAAAAAATTTTTTCCATTTTGACCACATATACCCCAATGAAAAAAAAAAAAAAAATTTTTTTTTTCCATTTTGACCACATATACCCCAATGAAAAAAAAAAAAAAATTTTTTTTCATTTTGACCACATATACCCCGAATGAAAAAAAAAAAAAAATTTTTTTTCCATTTTGACCACAT